>OZ026612.1:39102376-39559876 GCA_964020975.1 Hermodice carunculata
GCTCCAGAGATGCCAACTGCCCCTCATCATCAGGGACAGTCCCTGAAATTTGCTGAAATTTTGACCACCGCATTGAAACTGAGTATTTTCTTATATATTCTTTGTTAAATATGTTCTGTCACTGATGTTCTCACTTAAATGTCCCTGAAATGGCATATTGAATGTTGGTCTCTCGGCAGCTCTCGCAGTGCATTTTCCACACATTATACTCCAGCGCATCACATGGAGTGCAATCTGCAGTCAGTATGTGCATGACAGATGTAAGCGGACTCCAGACATATGTGACCGTGGGAGTGTTTCTTGTGTCCAGTGTGGTCATTGTCACTTGACCAAGTCTAAGGGTGACCCTTGCAAAAACACTTGGGTCCATTAAGACTGACATAACACCGGGTTTGCACCATATGTACACAAACATCCAGCCAAATATACTTATGTTTCACCCATAATGGTTCAAAGATTTACTTGCCATGTTATATTTACTCGTCAGCTGTAAAGATTGCGAAACATTGTATAAATGGATAAATTTACAAGTTTGATTTTGTAACCCAATTATATCACAGGCCTCTCTCCTTTCTTGTTTTGACATAATACTTGTCACATCATTCTTCCCAGTACACGCAGCCAGATGTTCCATTGCTAGTTTGTGATAAAACTATCTTGTTTTCAGTTTGATCTTTGATAACTGCAATTTTCAGAAATCATGGCACACTGTGAAGAATAATTGTCCAGCCCGAGGCTGAACATATGTACAAGGTCCTGATTAACGCAAAGGGCGCTTGTTTGCATTCTAAATACATGGTTATCCCAAACGTAACTCTTAAATCATTCAGAGACAGGTTTTGATTGAGTCAGCACTTTTCTTGGCGTGCATTGGGCGCGGCGCGCCCAGGGGAGTTGTTGCCCTGAACCTCGCTTATGCTCACTCCTTTCCCACAGCGACCGTTGCCCTGAAGCGCTCTCGTTGTCCTTCCTTTCTTGCAGTTGCTGTGGGCTTCTGATATCTGATCTTCACGTTAATTGAGAACGAATAGACTTTTGGCGAAATGTCACTGGAAGAGAAAAGTAAGCTGAAGAAATGGGCCACCTTCACCACAAGGAATAAAGTAGGATAACGTCCCATTGTGCATACCAGTGTCGAGATGGCACCATCGTACTTTGTACGACTTCAAACTAAATTATGTACCTTGCTGTACAGACTACAGTCATATATTGACATTGCCACTAGGCATTGTTGCTTGCTTGACGTACCGATCTCTTTGTCAATGCGGAGTTTGGCTTGCTTTGGAGGCAACTACACATTACAATAATATGAAAAAAATAAGATAAGATGATTGGCTTGACCGAAAATCTGCCTGTGTGCGTTCAAAATATGAATATTTTGAATTGCTTTGATTGTTTCCCTTTGCATCTGTATTACAAATGCATTTTTGATGGAGAGACAAGAGACAAACCAAGCACAAGATGAAATGGCATTGGGGGTTGCAGTGGATCTTTTCTGTTTTCTGGACATACTTGTGAATGGGATTTAGAGATTTTCAATTTGCAATGGAGGGTTGGTTTATAGGGTAATGAGCATGTATGGTGTTTAAACAATTGTGTGGATAATTAACGAGGGGATCTGGAGCGTGTTACGGGGACTTTTTCACAATGTCCTTTGCAGTACACCTACAAACCTAAATTTACTTAAGAAAGGGAGAAATGAAGAGTACGTCGGATTTTTTTCTCTGCTTGCAATGTTTAGGAAAACACAAATAATTTAACCAACATGAATTTTTATTCAAATTTTAATTTGAGCCAAAATATACTTAATCAATGACAGTGTTGTCGATTGATAGAACCCACATTTATGTTCTAACTTGTTTTGTTTATCGTATGACTGCTGGTTTTAGACGAACAACTCTTTATAAAGTAAACTCGAAGTGGCGAAACCAAATAAGATTTGATAAGATAACAATTTGTAATTAAGTACATTTTTCAAAGTATGCATGATAAAATAAAGAAAAAGTTGTTTATAGTACATGTTTTAATAGGCACTTAACTATTGATTTGGCATTACATGTCGTGGGAGATTATTACTAATATAATATATTCTTGGCATTTTTTTAAAAAGTCACATCTTGCAAAATGATTTATAAAAGAAAATATTTGTACCTCTTATGCATTCTCCAAGTTCACCCTCTTGAGGAATTGCGTGATTATATTGGTGTATCCTGAACTCATTAATTTCGACAAATTAAACAATGAAAGCTTTGAATAAGCGTCCCTTATTCCAAGCACTTTTTTAACCAAAAACGCTTGCGTTGATACTATAACTTTGAATTTTGAGTTCCCTCTTAATTGCTGACAGATTCTGCAAAAATTGCTGTCAATTGAGTAAGTACATACATACATACATACATACATACATACATACATACATACATACATACATACGTACGTACGTACGTACGTACGTGTGTGTGGGTGTGTGTGTGTGTGTGTGTATAGGTTTATCATGTCATGGATGCACGTTTCTGTGACACTCGGCCTAAAAGTGAAGTCACTTTTACATGTTGGACATTATCTAAAATGCTATTTTATATGTTTAGGTTATGATGACTAACTTGTTTAATCACCAAACCCTCAGGGGACTATGTTAACCCTACAAGGTGATGTCTCAAGACTGAGCCAAATACATTGATCTGAACTCTTGGGGCGCGCCTGGTTAACTGAGAGCATATCTAATTTGATAGGCTTCCTCTTCAACAGTCATTCAAAACTTTTAATGAAAAAGGAGCTGCATTTATAGACAGAAATAAACAGACGGCATTTAAAATTACCAGTCTTTATGGACCGGTTTGCCTGCGAATTGTCAATGTTATCTAGTTGGCTTGAATGGGTGTACAGTGCTGTATTACACATGGCTTCATTGGTATTGGAATCTCTTGTATGTACCGCTATTACTCCAAACACACAAATCCTTTTTACTACTTGGGGATAACATATATCAAGTTGACCACGCTGGCATCAGATTACATGGAAATATTGCTTTGAAAGTATTAGTGACTAGTGTTTTCTTTTTTCTCAATTCTGTCTTAAATGAAGCGGAGAATTACGAGTGTTAATGGTGCAGAAACACTGTGGTTTATCCGAGACATTTTAAACGATTATGTCTCAGGTGAAGTGATGAGGAACATGTCAGACGCAGCTACCTACTATAGAGCTTAAGTACGCAGGAATGAAGACGTTGTAAGGTTATTTTACACGCAATGTCTAACTTAGACCCTTGCTTCATTAATACATGTTTTGGCACCCATGTAGGCCATATATTTCTTCTTCTATTTCAACACCTGTGACACAAAGAAAACGCTTGAAAAACGAGATCGGAAGGTATGACCTCTCAGGACACGACGCCTGCTGTGTGTCGACAGATTTTCCTTCATTAGGCTGTGGTCCCCAACCTGTGCCAGGCCAATCCAATGACTCGTTACTGATCTGCAGAGAAGACTCGGTGTTGTAAAGCAATTATTTGTACTGTAAACATGTAGTTTTACTGATTATATTCCCGTATAAAGCGAAAGACAACATGTAACGTACTTTCAAATTAGGGGTTTGAGCAATTATGAGACCCACGTTAAGACGCGTTAGTTTACAGGGAAAACAAGTCAGCCGATAGAATCTTCATGGTTACACGATAAATAATAAAAGAAAGTGATGTAACCAAACATAAGTTACTATGTATGTGCACGAACTAGTCCAATAGACAGCCCAGCCCGTCTTGATTGAGACATACAATGCATTTTGCATGCATGTCCGGGTGCGTCTTGTACTGCTGGTTCTGTTTTTAAATGTTGCATTGCCCACTCTCGCAGGTGGATGGATGGGTGCGTGGGTAGGTAGGTAGGTAGGTTTTCTTTGCGTTGAATTTAATATCTAAATTTCAACGACTGGTTAGATTTTGTGGACGCATGAAATATCAAAATGCTCAGAACACATTTGCTATCAACAGCCTATACAATATTGCATGAGCGTACATGTAGCATCTCCCGGAAAGATTAGTCAGTCTTTCAAGCAATATTAAATGCGACTCAATAATATCAGAAACCACAATACAGCTAGCATATGGGTATCACTAATATAATTAAGAATAGATATTTATTTGTACTGATGTTAGTATATACAGGTATACAATTATTTGTTCCCTGCGGTTTTTAAGCCTGTAGACTTTATGGAAACTTTTATAATACTTCTCGCCTCGCGGCAAATGCAACTTTGAAAATTCTCCATTTATTCTTCACAGTTTTCGTTTAACTGATTCAGCAGCAAGTTTGCAACGAGTCAACAGCTCTCCTCAAAGCTCTGCAAGTACATTGAAAGAAGTGTGTTGACCTGGGCCAGTTTTATGTTCTCTGCAAGTATTTAGGCATTCTGCTGCTTATAATGAAAGGTTGGTTTACAAAAATATAATGAATGTAGTAGTGTTATGGTAATTCAAACCCATCGACTTTGTTAATAAAAGAGTTAATGAGGGGCTTTTGTATTCATATGGTTAAGAATATATTGTCATGATACATATTGCAAAGTCAGAATGCCTATTTTCTAAGTTGCTGTGATTTCCTTATTTTACAGTATCCATTTCGAACACGGGTTTTTTGAAAAGTTTGGAATAAATTTCGTCGATTGCTCATCTTTTTCCGAGGAGACCTAACTTATAAAAAGACAAATATGTCAGGGTTGGTGCTAACACCAGATGTTCACCATGATTTCATGGTTTTCTGACTGAAACAAAATATCCAGAAACAAGAAACAACAAAAAGACTTCCTTTAGCAAAATAACTAAAATTAACTCAGCAGTCATGAAACAAAATTAAGTAAAATGAGGAATTGTATACATGTCAACATATTGATCGGTCAACTTGTATCTAATTGAAGGTGTTCATACCCGTATATTTGTGTGCCCAAACTACATATCGTTCTTATTCATACAAACCGGTTTTTCACCATGAATACCTGTTTTGGCAGTGTAATCGACCATTGAGAGTGCCAAATATTACGAAGCAAGCACAAACCCTGATTTTAATCAAATCAAAAGTTTTTTTGTTCACCAATTGCAAAAACGTGATATCAACCGTAGATCATGATCTATGTTGTGGTAAGAATGGTGTATCCAAAACAGTATGTAGTAGTGTTTTATAATCATATAATCTATTAGATCAATTCTAATTACCGTCCATTCATAGATCAATTTCAGTAGAAAATGTTATCAAGTGTTTGTGATTCAAGTTATGTATATATATATATGTCTGAATGAATGAAATTTATTTGGTCTCATGTTACAGTCACGAAACAACATCTGTTCATTGCATTATGTCATCATAAATTTTAGGCTCCCAATATAATGCTGGCATGAAAATTAAACACATGTCCTCCTTAAATAATCTGTACTTGTTCTTATGGTAGATATTGTCAAGCATGTAATTGCGTCGTCACCTGCTTATCGTTATAAACGGTGTATTTTGTATTAGATCTGCATTTTTATGTGTAAGTCTTGTTGCCAAGCCCATGAATATATTCTATTTTTTGTCTGGGACCCATCTTGGGTTTCTACGCAGGCGATTGTCATGTTCTTGTGTGAAACGATCAGGTTAGGATGATTACCATTGGGGTGAAGTTGCTTGGGACAAGTTTGATAGCTTCTGGTTTAATATAAAAATAACCCTTCGAATCTCCAGTATGGAACGAACCCTCTGAAAGTCAGTTGCAAGCTATCCAATCTAAAAAGGATGCACCCTCGCACATGCTCATTTATGGCCTGAGAGGAGTAATGATTTATGTTCCATAAAGTTTACCCTCTGCATCAGTGACTGCTTTCTCCCAATAATAAGTATAAGTATAGACACATTTGTTTTACATGGATTGTGAAAGAAGTCAAGCATTGACTTATCGAGTCACTCTCCATGGCACAGATGTTGGCGTATACTTCCTACCTTGCCTAGTGGAGGAAACCGAAGAACTCGGAGAAAACCACCGTGCACGGTTAAAGTGGTAGGAACTTTTTCCACATGCTGCCCAGGACGAGAATCGAACCCGGGTCGCAGAGGTGAAAGGCGAGCGTCTTACTGCTCTGCCAACCGTGCACCCTAAGCAATTTAATCTTTAATAAGAGGGGCGAGGATCATCCGAGTGGGTAACCCGCGCCACCAATTCTGACCAGAAACAGAGCTGTATAGGACAGGAGTTAGGTCACTTTGACTAACAACATTTTGATACCCATGACCATTTGATAACGAATGCCAAAAAGGCAAACATTGTATGTACGGGAGTCAGATTAGCTCTACCCCTCCCCAAATCCAGACCGAACCAGCATGCGTAACATGGACATCATGTTTCTTGTCTGACCAAAGCGGCAGTGGTGTTGTTAAATATTGCCATCAAGCTCCTTGCTGAAACGCTTGATGTCATTTGGGAAATTCTATTTTTATTGTGTCCTCACACAGGGTCCTTAAGCAATTTGTACCAGGGTATAGCTGCCTTTTGCCAAAATACCAAAGTGCCTTGTTCCATTGAATGACAAAAAGGCGAGGTGCGTGTTTCCCTTATAATTTATTGCAGGTTTCTGTTTGATCATATAGGTTGAACTTGCTGAAAAGGACTTCTCCGTTCCCTTTTTGTAGGCAAAACATCTGTCAAGAAGCTTGACTGACCATATTCCATGCTATCACATCGTGACCCATTTTACCAGGATCCCAGAAAGACGGTTTTTGAGAGTGATGAGATGGTGTTTCTTCTGTTTTATCTACCTCATTAGCAGACGTAACAAAAGCTTCGTGGGCAACACTTAATATATGATGTCACTTAGGGCTGCTCGACCAAGCTGCCGAATGCTACCTATTCGCATGACCAACATATCCTGCGTTGGGACTGGTGTCCCCGCATGGATAATGGGAAAATAAGGTCAATACTATCCCTCTGAGGCCACAGCTTCCTGAACTTTACAAATGAGAGGATGAGATGGGGTGTTGCTAAATGAAGGTCACCTGAACCCATCACACAATGGTTAGGTGTAAACATTGTGAAACGGTGAGCGAGAAATGGAACCCCACATTTTATATGCAGATAAAACTAAGCAATTTAATCTTTAAAATGACTTTAAAAAGTCTAGTGTTTTTGTTTTAAGCAAACTCTACTGCACATTCCATTGTTTAGCAGTTTTGATCGCAGAATACTATTGTGTCTTTGACATCATAAAGCGGTATAAGCCTCAGCAAAAACAAATGTAAATCCTTCTGTTTGGGGTTGAAAAGTGGAACATTTTTCCTGAAACTGAAATTCTGCATTTTATTGATTTCATGAGCTGTCAACAACCAACTACTACTTTTATACGTTTTATTCCACTAACATACTGGTATCTTTAAACATACATGAATATGTTTTGCATGGGCTCAAAGTTGTAAAGGCACAAATAAGGAAATTTGCATGGAAAGCCAGTTTACAAAATTTATACTTTTCAGACAGATCTGTGCTTCGTAAGCGAAAATTGTACATGGTAAACATGGAAATTTAGTAAATAGTCACAACCTTGTTATTTGATCTTTGATGTTTATATTTGATCTCAATTGAGTCTCAGTTTATAGGGCCCTTTATATGGACACAAAGGGTACGGGTGCCAGTTCCAGCGATTTTCCCGGTGAGAGTGCGGCCCACACTTTTCACGAGGGCCTACCTAACTAAATCCCAAACTGACTGTTTAACTATAGTTGGCCTTTTAATTGACTGGTAGGATAGTTGCCAGTTTCTGTGCTCTTTTTTTCCTTTCCTGGAGTATCGGAGGAACTATAGTATGTCTCAATGTATGCTCATTTGGCTGAACCTTCAAGATTCTGCTTCCAACAACTTATACGGAAGCCTTGAAATAAAGGTCTTCTTCTGATGTTTGTTTCAGAGGACTGTTGAGCTCATAAGGCTTCCTGTCCGGCCAACCAATTATTACCAGCAATATGAGTGTAGAATCGGTGATGTGGCTGAAGTAACGGGTCTTTGCAGGAGATGCTTTTTCTACGGACTGGACATAGTGGCCACCGTCGGAGTTTCCTCCATCATTTAATGGGTAAATTGTTGCTGCCAAGTGGGCTGTACCTACACTGGAGGACCAGGATATGACAGATGCGTGGATGGGTAGATTTTTTGGTACCATCCAAGAAAATAATGGAGAGCTTAGCTCCATAAACAGCAGGCTGATGGGTCATGCTGTGGGTAAATACCGAAGATCTACTACCAAAGAGCAGGATCAGCAATTAAGCACGACATCTTACCCAAATTATGAAATTTCTCAGAAAACTGCTCATGCTGATCTTGGGTACTGAGAAATCGACATCATTGCAAAGTTTAGCAGAAGACTGCAATTCGGAACTCCAAACCCACCGCATATGACAATAAACATGAAAAGCATATCAGCAAGATTCTTGCTTTCAGAAAACAATCGTATCAATAAGTTGTTGGCCAAGAAGGTACAACAGGTGTGTAATGATTCATAAGGTGTACAACTGAGCATTACTCCTCGGATGATACCATACCGGTAGACACCAGTCATTCCTTGTGCTCCCATTTGTGGGAAACATTCCACATCCATCCACAACAGCTAGTGGTGCTCCAAAGAAAAACGCATAGTGTCACAACTGATATAATTAGTCCATTAAGAGAATATTCGGACGAATCTTCAACCAATTCATTATGCTCTTCGCTTATACAACAGGTATATGTATGAAATGCTTTGAGTATCCACCGTTGTTGTTTCTTTGTCACCTTAGGTTCATGAGTGATAACGATTAGAATCAGCGAGTTCTAGCTAGGACTGTGTCCTTGTGTACGGTGATAATCCTCTTGCAGAGCTTGGTTACCATTTCAGACGGATGACCTTGACATGATTCTGAAAGCCACAGTGTAGACTTTTTATAATATCGTTTCCAGATGATGACCAGAAAATATTAGGCTGTGGCTTTTGTATTGGTCATGACGATGGACCTCCAAATGCCTAGGTTTCAGCAAATGTGATTGACCTTGACTAAGTTACAAGGGTCACGGGTTTTAACTTGTAAATGTGGTTCCATATGGAACTGCACACATCGAACTATTGCATAAAGGACTTTGGTTATGTACGATGGAATTTTATGTAGGCTTTGTTTTGATTGTATGTGGGCGATCTCAATTAGTGTTCCTAGGACATTTCCTGTACATTTCTGAGGGGCCGCCTAGTTAGAGACACAATGTCAGCTATTTACCTTTCTGCACTTCGTCCTGTAAACATAGGTGGGTACGTTTCCAACGATGAAAATAATGGTAATATTCGGGCTGTTCAAAAATTCTGTGGTAGCCTTCCACCAGTTGTCGTGACTTTTCATGACCCAAATATATCAGGTTCTGCCCAAGCATAAGAAAAATGCTTTATATCCATGCCAGGGCAATTCATATAACTCAAATATTAGAATTGCAGGAGCACAGTTGATCATATTATACTATCGTTTTTTCTATACCACCAACAATTATATATTTTGGACTACAGTGATTATAGGTGTCTTTAGAAACCAAGCTCCATTTTCACCAAGAATTATAAAACGAAAACCATAAAAATATTTGGATGTGTCCTGTTTGTAAATTTCATCCATCAGTTACCTGACCCCACAAGAAAACCTTCAATAGGAACCTTGTTGTCTGCTAACATTACTGCAACGTCTAAAATACTTACTTTATGATAATTAATATGCCCAGTGAAATATTTTAATTTGCAGTGAAGAAGTAGTTTGGAGGTCATCGACAACTTGGGCGCTGGCCCGGTCCGGTCATTTTTATCCCATATGATTGTGTTCTTCAATGTTTCTATTTCACTCGTTGGGAGTATGTGCACTATATGTAGAGAGATAATTTGCCGAGTAAACTTAAGTGTAATACAGCACAGCTGTTATACCTATTCATCTGAAGTCATAAACCTAAATGAGTCTTCATTTTGGAAAATGCTACTTTAATTCAATGCAATAGTTACATGTTTGCTAAACTTAAATTATTTTTAAGACACTGACGGAGATCCAGTGTTAAAATAGTATTGGCAAAACATTTCCCGGGATAATATGTACACTTTTTAATGTTCTAGGTTGAAAAGCTGGATAATAATCGCTTTCACAGGTGCATGACATAATTAGGCGCATGCGTATTTTTTTCCTGTGAACTTTTTTTTCATTTTCTGCAAACCAACTGGCCTGTTTCAATCACATTTTAGAAGAAATAATCCAACCCTGATCGCTTTGCTAATAACAACGGTGTGATAAAAATTTCATGCTTAAGTATTTTATCATATGCTGGTCACAACTGTACATACCGTCACCAGGCTTGACAGTGTGCATGGGTCAAGAGAGGCCAGGACGAGCATAATTAACGACAGAAGGTAGCCTTAGAAAGAGCCTGCATGCTGGGGTTAGACAGGCATGGTTCTGCGGGCAGGCGCGCGTGTTACTCACAACTGCAATAATATTTGGCAACGCAGTCTGGTTCATTTCGAATTGTTCGGCAGTAGACAGGTGGCAGAGTCAGACCAGAGTCAGCGCTGTGCATATATAGGTCTTTAATACCTGTCTTGTTGCAACGGAGATGGGGCCAGCAAATAACCTTTACCTGTAACCTGAAACACTGAGATGGATGAATGAAGTACATTTCAAAAACTAATTACCTATTCATGGCAGATTAAAAAAAGCAGTTCTGGTTCAGCGTATCCATAACCATACATTGCTCTTCCAAGCTGAACAAGTTTGTCTCTTTGCGTCTGCCATGCAGGACATCATATTTGAACATGCATGACACCATGCTCTAA
The DNA here is from genome assembly GCA_964020975.1 of Hermodice carunculata. Lineage (NCBI taxonomy): Eukaryota > Metazoa > Annelida > Polychaeta > Eunicida > Amphinomidae > Hermodice > Hermodice carunculata. The sequence continues at coordinate 39,113,214 of OZ026612.1, forward strand.
TTATAAACATGCCTGTGTCCTTGACGAGACAAGCACACTGCTATACAAGGACTGAACATATACTTACGCCTCAAGTACGTCGTGTTATCTTACACTGCGGAAATGTGTACAGCACATTTACAGATTGTATTTTGATATAGGTTTATTAGGTTCTCCCCGCCATAACCGCACACCTGGCAATGCTTCCGCCTTTGGTCACCGTCCTTTCTGTTTCTAATAGAGAACTCTCTATTATGAAAGACTCAAAACAAAGAGCGATGGTCATCCGCATTGCAGGGCACTTTCTGAATCACATTAAGAGCATGAAAAGGCAACTTTTCGAAGACTGGCCGCCAGGTGTGACGATCTCTGAGCGGCTTTGGTGCCGCACTTGCGAAAACAGCTAGGGAAGATGAAGTGTGTTATACAGTGTTGAATAAAACAGTAGACATGTAAGAAGACACAGTGTTTATTTACATAAGTAATATTTGATCATGACGACGTTGGCGAGTATAAAAGCAAATACACTGCCTTTGTCTGTTTACAGGTTAGCACTTTAGGAGGCAATCCGGTCGTCAGTGACCGGTAATTCATTTTTAAATCGTTGTCTGCTTTTATCCTTTCCTTAATTGATATTGAATTGTACCAAACATTTTGACCGAAAGTTATGAAGAACCACCAAGAACTCGTATCTGATTCAGTTGCCTTGATTCAGTAGTATAAACATTTACACTGTTGCTTTTATGTCTTTTTCTTAATATTGCGTTTCACCAAACATGTTGATTGAAAGTTATAAAAATCACCACGATTTCATGTCGGATTCGATTGTCATGATTCAGTCCAATAATCGTTTGACTGTTTTCCTGTCAAAAACTGCACAAAAGTGCCCAGATGTAAAATTTCGTCTGCTGTAATGCTTTGCTTACATTTTTAATTATCAGATATCTTTTGAATCAGAATGTACGACGAGTCCTCTCACGATAGCATGCCCCAACTCAAAAGCTTCTTTGGCGCGAGCTGGGGTCTAAGTGCCAAACGTGCCCAGGACATCTTTGGATCCAGTCTTATTCAACCAGGGGTTGGATTCAGGGTTAATATTTGGGTATACTTATGTTATTTGCAATTGATGAATATCGATCAACTCTATGTTGGCGTGCTATTACCAAACAAAACATGTTAGTAGACCTGTAAATTTGGAACCTGGCAAGTTGTTTGCATTTCAATATGGGCCTGCAAGTTGTCACTTGATGTATATTACATATTGCACTGAGGGCCATCATGTAAGGTATTAAAATAGGGCTTGTGCACACTAGCACGTTAGGAAAATGCCTCAAATCATGTCCTTAGGCTCGTATATCTGATCATGCATTGATAAACTGACCTGTTCGTTATGGTGATTGGTGTAGCGGTATAAGTGATAGCGGGATGCTTATGCCAAGGATCTGAGATCCAAATCCGGTGGGTACAAAAGAAAATGACGCATTCATTGTGCCATGGTACACATATGATTGTACCTACAAACACCTCTAATTATGTGGAGTTACTTTCGCATATTAATGTGAAAAAATGTATTCTGGTATATTCTTAATTGCAGTCAGGAAGATCATCCAATACATGAAGATGTGTCTTTATTTAAGTCAAATGTCAATCATGATTCAAGAGTCATGTATGATTCGTGATAATTACGATGAGAGTATATTCTTGCACTTAGTAAGTCAGAAAGCTAATTTATATGCCGGATACATTGATAGAAGTACATGCACTCATGCATGTATTTGTTACAAATTTACATATTTGGCTACATTGAAGCAGATAGTAAATAGGATGCTTCACAAAATACCAGCTTCTTTGTAACTTTATCGTTGGGTACATTTATTGTTTAAGTATTTTATGTGGATGTACCATACATGAATAATGCAACAAAATAAGACATGCAACGTTAAATATAATAAATTGGTACGTGCGTGGTTCACCTTTCTCTTAACATGCCCTTAATTGACGGAATTGCAATCTTCTTCACCATATTTTCACCAAATAGTTTTCAGAAATTTATCATATGTACATGCCATTCCACATTTTACCTCGATTGTGAAGTATTGTCGCTAGAACATGATGAGAGAAGCTCATGGACAAAACGATCTTGAGTACCCAGATGCGTGCACGATGCGTTGCGATAGATGTAGCATCAGATAAAGCGACTATAACATCTCTCCCTGGAATTTTCCTCACCTAAAAATATCATCAATTATGTAACATATGAACAGTCAATTGCAAAATCTGACATAAAAAAAACTTAAGTTGTCAAAATATAACAATATTTTGATACTGTCATTGACCTAACATTTTATGATTATATAAAAGACAAATTGAACAAATGTGAAGTCCAGTTTCTGTATTTTACCAGAAAGTCATTAACATTCTGTTGTATTGAAGGTATGTATGTGTATATGTATATATATATATATATATATATATATATACATGTGTGTATAGGTGTTTATGTATTTTGTTTGTATAGATGTGCACAAATTGAACAGATGTAAGGTCCAGTTTCTGTATTTATATGTGTATACATATATATATATATATATATATATATATATATATATATATATATATATATATATATATATATATATATATATGCATGTGTATGTGTGTTTATGTATTTGGTATGTATAGATGTGCACAAATTAAACAGATGTAAGGTCCAGTTTCTGTATTTCACCAGCCAGTCATTAACATTCTGTTGTATTGATGGTATGTATGTGTATATGTATATATATATATGTATATATATGTATATATATATACATGTGTGTATAGGTGTTTATGTATTTTGTATGTATAGATGTGCACAAATTGAACAGATGTAAGGTCCAGTTTCTGTATTTATATGTATATATATATATATATATATATGTATATATATATATATATATATATATATATATATATATATATATATATATATATATATATATATATACATTTATATATATATGCATGTGTATGTGTGTTTATGTATTTGGTATGTATAGATGTGCACAAATTAAACAGATGTAAGGTCCAGTTTCGGTATTTCACCAGCCAGCCATTAACATTCTGTTATATTGAGGGCCTGTATATATGTATACACACACACACACATATATATATATATATATATATATATATATATATATATATATATATATATATATATACATATATATATATGTATGTATGTATGTGTGTGTGTTTGCGTGTATATGTATTTTCTACATATAAATATTATGCACACATACGTATTAATCATATAAATATATAATGCAAACAGTGACAAGACAAATGAGCACGTTTATTTCCAATACACTTCAGAAGTTAGTTGGTTGTATTTCATGGGTGCCAGGAGTGAAATACCTGTCTAAGACAGGCTTCGGTGCTAATGATGCCTGTCCCCTTGACGCGCCATTGCACCTGTTGACGGTCACGGTCATTGGTCATTTATCAGGCATTGGTGGCAGCGCGCCGATAGCGTTTTCCCCATGTCGTGCAACTTGCCTTATCTCCCTGCCAACCAAAAGGTATATCGCAATGATATGGACGTTACTGACAGACAGGTAGTTTCGCCCTTGCCATACACATCCTGACAGGCTCCTTCTTTTCTTCAAAATGCGCTCGTACGCTGGCATCTTTGAAAACAGGACATTTTGCGTCAATAATAGCCAACACAGGACATTCATATCTAGAACGGAACTGCGGTTTTGAAGAAAGCAAACTTTGCCAGCGGGAAATATTTTCAACGGAAACTGAGCTTGACTTATATTTGCATTCCATTGTTAAACACTATCACTGTTTCAAGAGGGAATGTCATTTTTAGACACCATTAGTTACAGACACTCTTAATTCTATCATATGCTGTCCCATACATGCCGATGCCCGTGCTTTCTTGTCCTGTCCTGTCCTGTTAAATCTTATCCTATCTTGTTTCATTCTAGTCTGCATGTGGACATGTACTTATCATGATCCTAGCTTCAATCATTTGCTTCAGAGTAGCCAAAGTTCATGAAGCAAAGTAAACAAATATCACCACCACTACCAATAGAGGACTAGTCCAATCTGTTCCCATGGATAGGAAAGTAAAGATTAGGCAATCGTACATGGCATAAGTCTCCCTCACAAGGTAAGGGGCTGTATACACAAACCACGACAGTTGGCAGCCATTCACAAGAAATCATGATAGCTTCAGTGCGTCTAACCTTGACAACAAAACCCCCACCTGCCACAGAGAATATTATTACAATTGTTGAACACGTTTTGTAAACCCACCACTCCATTTCCATTATTTGTCCATAGGAGTATAGGTTCAGAATGTGATAGCCAAATTGTTGGTCATTTCTTGTAGTTACCGTCTTCGCATGCTGAGTCTAAATACCAGCTCTATAGCAGGCTCAGTTTTGTAGCTTCTCCCTTTGCTTTGATATCCCTTTCGCGGAAACACGATCCACTTTTTATGTGTTCCCCACGCCGCCATCTTTCATTATGGAAGGTCGTCAAGTACGAGCTATGCGAAGTGTTGGATGACATTAATTATAATTAATTGGAGAGTGGCATATGCCGCATAACGTATCAATATGACAACATACAGATCGGAACCAGAGGTATTCAGGCTAGCTTTTCAAAATATTTTTGAGAAATATATCCCAAGGAGCAACGAAAATTAACTTTGACGACGCGCCCTGGTTCAAATGAACTGAAGCCATTAACTTTCTAGCTATAGGTTCATGTTTTCTTGTTGCCATTCGGAATTCCCTAATAACTGTAATACAACATCAGTAGCGGAGCAATTGATAGGACCAAGCAACATATACATGTATATATTGGGGCGAAACCGTGTGCCGAAAAGAAATGAAGATGGGTTTAGCAACCATAGGGGCTGCGCTGAAGGTCAGACTTCTGTGTTTCGTGAATAATTCCCGCCATCTAGACAAATTTGTCTAAACAGGCAGTCTACTGACATTGCTGTCAATTTGGCGTGTTTTCTTGCCAAAAAAAATCGAGACGATGATGGTTCTTGAAACGCGCCCGTTCAGTGTTTTTTTTCTAATTTCGAACGAATCCTCATGTAGAGCCTCAAAAGTGGCTTCCCTTTCGCACGTGCACTCCTGCCAATTTGTTACCAACCAGGTGGCCACTCTGGGCCGTAGCATGGTTGGTCTTGTTTATGTTTACATATGTACACTAAAGTGGGTTTGGGGTGAAGGGTGCTATTTCTCGGCTTCTTGTTTTCTATTTTACCAGTTCTGGTGATTACTTTTCGAGTACCGGTGTCAGCGTGCCATGTGACAAACATTCAAAGGTTGGACAGGCAAAAGGTTTTGTCCCCATAATGAATTTATGTTATAACATCCCCACATCAGAAACCGTAAATAAATCTTCTGTTGTCTCTCTCAATGGCTGCCTTGACTGAAGCTTTTGGGTTTTTTTTTCCTTGTCTAACTAGTACCTAAATGTGTAGTAAGTCAATTACACAATCCTGTCATCAAAATGGTGAAACTGCATCAGTTATAACCATGGATAGACATGCATTATGGCTATATGTGTTGGCACAGTTTCTTTTTTTCAATAGTTAAAACGTTTTTGTTCACAGGCACATAGGCATTCCGCAAGGGTTATTTGTATTAAAAAAGACACATTTTATTGCAAATAGATAAAACGGCTTGCAGTGATAATTGGCAACTACATGAAATAAAACACATATTTGAAACAGATAGTCAAACAAAGTACATTCTGGTCATTAATGTGAAGATGTATCTCATTAAATTAGACTTATAACCGTTAGCTATTACGGCTATAGTGTAGCATAAACTACTGTCATGCTCTATGTCGATTTCACATGCATTGTTTACAGAGGATTAGAAACACAGACACCATCATACAAAAATTTTAAAATATCTGATAGAACAGAACCTCCCTTGTTTTTCATGCTTAAAGCAAAGTCATAATGAACTGTCATTCGGTTATTTGGTTATCAGCTGTAGTGAGAGTATGATATTTATGTGCAATTCGATATCTTTTGTGATTATTTCGGTGAACATGAACCACGCACATAAATTGTGGAAACTCAAATAAAGAGGAAGTGGTATCCATCTTCTATATTGTTCGTATGGCAAAATTGATGCCTCCCACTTTCCATTTACACAATACGATTTGATACCCTAAATTTTGCTTAGGCTACAAGATACTTCCCTAATGTGATACGGAATAAATATTTTTCTCGCCTCAAAAAAACTCCTTAGTTTACGCTAAACTGTTCAATTTTGTATTTTCACATAAACTGTTATTATTCCAATCCTGTTGGAAATAATCATACCATTTAACATATCTAAATAAATTATGCTCATTGTTATTGCTCATTTTGCATGCATTTGTTTTTAGAATAAATCATAAAGCTATTATATGTAGAAAAGGCAACGTGTATTTATTGCATATATATATTTTTTTTCAATTTGCCATTCCATCCGGTCTGTAGTATAGCCTCTCAATTCCAAATACATGCAATTAAGCTGAAGAAAACAATAAGCTATACAATAGGGGAGAGCAAGAACAGAAGCTTTTCTTCTCTCCAGTAGAGGGCATTTCAGTCACTCAGGGCTAGAATTGCGTATTCCCATAACTTTTCACTGTGATTTACAGCTTAATACCTTTAAAACCACTCGTTACAGAAACAGCAAAATTTGTGTTGTGAAATTATGTACATGACTGAAATGTTTACATAAATCTTATTCTTGCAGCTTTAAATGTAGTCTTTTCATTCCAGGTTAATTTAACATGCAATCCAATGGGAATATATATCTCTAGCCCTAACTATTTGTATGTATGGGATTGTATATTCAGCTTATTACACAGATTATTGGTAATTGTGACCTCTCCTATGTCACTTGAACATTGAATTCAATGGCAATACACACTTCTAGGCCGCCAGAGTTTTGTACTCTGGGTTGTGTATTCGACCGAATACACACGAAATTGCTAATTCTGACTATTCCTCTCTTCCTATGACATCAGTTCCTTAAATGAGTAGTGCTACAACTTCCGAAAGGGTAGAAAGCCATTTTACAGTGCAGGTGGTGCAAATTAATTAGATTAAACATATTTTACGAAGAAAAGGTGGCTGAGGAATTAGAGAACACTAGTCAGCTGATGGTGTACTACTCCTTGACTCAGTTTAATATTTAGCCATGACAAGCTCCATATTTTTATGTGCTTGTTGGGAACGGGATCTATCAATATCTGTTTATAGAGGTGCAGTGCCAGAAACCTTTCAGGGATAAGCTTTTAGTCAGCTTTGTGATATTTCTAGAAGAGATGGCAGCTAGATAATTAGTTTGATATCATAGGGAGGTCCCCAAAATATATATTGCAGGTAGCTGGGTAGTTTGATTCTTTGGAGAATTTAAGAAATTCGCACACCTGTCAGATGTAAATGTGTGTGCCAAAACCACTCATTTCCACTGGGCAATATATGTTGTGTCAAGTAAATGTGCCTTATTTTTTCTTGTGATTGTAGGGTTTGTTTTACACGTACCAGGGAGGACACTTAATTCCATTTTAATCGACAATGCTATAAATAATGTGCAAAAGGAGACTGTCAAATACTTTGAATGCACAGACATCTGGTACAAGATATGATTAGAAAACTGTAGAGTACAGTACAGATGTTTTTGGCAGATTATTGTATGGAGTAAATGTTTGAAATAGACCCCCGATTTTTGATATCGCATCGCCTGTCTCATCATGCTTTTGGTTTTCCAGCTGTGGTGGCCCACCAGTTGAAAACTCCTATCACAATTCTCTTTTTTATATTCACGTGTATCGAAATGCCTGATTTGAAAAAGGCTAAGTACCACGTGTGGTGAGAAGGGCTTTAAACATGATGCAATTTGCGAAACTACTCTACCAATGTTTTTTTTTTTTCATTTTGGACAAATAGGGCAAGTTAAAATTGTCTCCTTTGCCCACAGGTCACGTTTTTGCTTTAAAAAAAAAAGGCTCATTTCTTCCCCTGAGATATCACAAGTTGTGATGTGTGCCTACCTGGCAGCGGTAACCCGCACCCCTTTTTCCCCTGTTTATGTGCAGTTAGACTGTAGAGCTTACCATCTCCTACAGCTCTATGGCCACGCAATCAAATTTGTTCAAAGATAAACAGTAGATCTAACCATGCAGGACGCAATTGTGCGGTTTTTTTTCCCCTCGGCACTGGAAAAAGTGTTTTTACATCTGTAGAGCATGAGCGGTGAGGGTTACACAGAATATTGAATTTGTCATCACTAACTTTGTTATGTGGAGCTGTTTTGTTTTATACACTTTACAGTCATAATGCTGTGGACTTGGAGTCAGAGTACTAATTATACAAACTGCACTTACGTATTACTAGCCAAAGAAAACAACCCGGTATCTCTACTTCCCCTGTCCCAGGCTTTGAGCCAACAGAATTGCAACAACTACATCGGTGTAAGTGAAATCAAACCAAGGGTTGTCTAAAGCACTCAGATAGCATTTCTTCTGGTGGGCCACTGGGAGTTGCTAGAGGCTTGCTCCTGCCATAAGATACCTCGTGCTTTCCTCAACACTAAGGAGTTAATTCATAAAATGAGCACCATGTCTTCTAATTCATGTGTAAATTAGCGATGATCATCTACCTAATACTTCGCGTTTGTGGTGAAGAGTAAAAGCAAACTTCTGCTGGTGAACATAATTCAATTTGCCATCGACAGCGATTTGGACTCAATCAACCAATTATGGGAAACCTGACTACTCGTGAAGTTGGTTCCGGCGAGACGAAGCATTCCCAATGTTTCGCCTTTTCTGATTCAATAAATCTCCGTGCATTAAATGAAAACAGCTGGCTTCAACAAAGATAAAGTAGCAAAATAGAGCTGTTTACTTTTCCACCGATGTATATTATACGTCGATGCAAATGTACACAGGACTTTCGGTTCACTTTTCAGAGACCCTCCTGAGGGAATGTTATCACAAAGAACAATAGATTTATGCCATTATATACTCAAGAGTTTCAGGACCCAAAGTTTGTTTGTGAACAGCGGGGCCACTTCCCGACTTTCATCCAATCATTTGGCTCAAAAATGGCATGCTACGTCTGTTGGGCTGTCATTCAAATTCTCCCAGAATAGCCAGAATATTAAGGAGGCGTTCCCGGCCCATTGCACTCAAGTAGCAGACCCTCCTGGCCACATGTTGGCCACTGATAGTATTCTGGCAACACAAAACCTAAACGTGGTTTTACTGTGAGAAACACAGAGCAGAGCATCTTATCGCCATCCTCTGGGATTCACCATACACCCCCACACACCTTACCAACGGCCCTGAAGTCGATAAGGAATCATGTCAACGGGAACGCATTTCACTAAAACCGAGAGAGCGTTCACTGATAAATTTTCACCAAGACTTACTTCGTGTGATACAGAGAGGTCTGAAATTTCCCACTCTTTGCATATAGCCTCAAATCCAAGAACTGTAAGTCAAGACGCTGCGAAAACGTCGACAACTCATCACCAGCACTCCATAGACGACATTTTGGGCACAGCAAAAGGCACAGATATGAGCAAAGGTAAGTTGCACTGGGTTGCTGGCGACATTCAGTTCACACGCAAACACGGCCATGTGATCCACGAAGCCGCGACCTTTGACTCCCCATGCATTTAAAGAGTGACAACCAAGACTGCAAAGTAAAATCTCTGCCTGTTATTTTGCAGGACTGTGGACCAGGTTCCTTTGCCTTATTGCCAAAACAATGCTTCTAACTCGCTAATTGGGAACCTAACACACTCTGCGGGTCTTAAAATCGCGAGGAGAACAAATAGTTCATGAGTCTGTGTGCCGGATGGGAAGCAAAGCAATGCTGGTTAGCAAACTTATAAGTTTGAGAAAGTGGATGACGATAGCAACCTCACTAGTCAAGTTTCCTGATTTAGTACCCAAACAAACCGAGTTTAGTGTGACGAAATAGCCAATACTTGTTCGTCTATAAGCAAAAAAGTACCATTTTAATGGGATGATATATGGGTTCGCGGACTTCATTTTCTCAGAATTGTTCTTGCTTTTCAGCGTGTTTTGTGAGTCTCCTAACCCTGTACTTCTGTATTGCATTCTCCTCTGGGTTTACTTTTCTCAATTTCTTGGTTCCTCGAAGCTGCTCATCCGCCAAAGTAGAACCATGCAGCTAGAGGTATTGTGTAGTGTATAAACATACACGTGTTATCTTGTAATAAACATGGGAATATTCACTCTCAATGAAAGTGAAACGCTGGCAGATATATCTTCACCCTAACGAGAAAATTGCTTCATGAAATAAGTTAAGCCAAAGCAAACTGACGCTGTATTAAATCCTAATGAAGTTAACTGTGCACAGATGGCAGGCTCCGACGATCGCGCCTGTGAGCCTACGGGAAGAAAGCTGCACACCACCCCGTCCTAATACAATTATGGATATAATATGATTATACTTGTATTACTCGCAGGCGTTGAAGGCGAAGACGTTCAGACCAGAGCCGACAGCAACCAGGAAAACTGCAGCCCGCTCTCCACACACTCCCGGGAGACGGCCGGGTCACCGTCCGATGACAGTCTTAAGGATGGCGCCAATTCCCCCATTCCCCCTGGCAGCGACAAAAACGGAGAGGGAGCGGACGCAAAGAGGAAGAAAAGACGAAACAGGACAACGTTTACAAGTTTCCAGTTGGAAGAAATGGAGAGAGTGTTTCAAAAGACGCATTACCCCGATGTGTACGCTCGTGAACAGCTGGCGCTTAGATGTAACTTGACAGAGGCAAGAGTACAGGTGAGTAGTTACACTGTTTCAACAACCTGCATACGCCAAGCCAGCACGCTGTTCAAATGAAACCAAAATTATATTGAAAAGACCAGCTTTGTTCATGCTACCCGTCACATGTTTCAAAATATAAACGATATCTAACATATTCATGTGTTATACCAGAAATCCTAAGTTCATTTTCATTAAACAGTGTTTCCCCGGCAGGCTTTGTTTATCAGATCATTAATGGCAAAAACGTGCTAAGCAACAAGTCATTTGACCTTCCTGCTCGTGTTTGGCGACTTCCTTAATTTTTCAGTGTTTTATAAGATTAGTATTGACTGGTTTGATATCGCTCACAAGAATTCAGGCACGGCATTCAGTACATCTCGAGGGCCTTGTAGTCCATCCCGACTTTCATGACACTCACAGGTGTGTCAAGTTGTTTGCAACGTACCTGTCGGGATTGACAAAGTAGCGTGATGAACATAAACATATGTTTATTTTATGCATTTATGCAAAATTATTAAAGTCGACGTACTGCTCAGAATTCCAAGTTGAATCACGTCATGTAGCTTTCCCTGCATCCCCACCCCCTGCAAGCGGCGTCTTTGTATGTGTGTGACACACACGAAGGATGGTGCAGTCCGTGAGACAAACTAATTGCCGAACTGTAAGTTATCTTTACAGGTATTGTTTGATTCAAGATCGTCTGCTGCTAAGGGTGCCTGCAGTGTTATCTTCACGGCATGAGCGCAGCGAAGACTTGAATAATGAAAATTGGCGACGATCTCAGTCGATAACAAATTTGTGATCCTATATCTATTAACGGCCTCACAATATACAACAAATTTAAAGCAAGCACTGTTGGAAGCGATCCCTTTCACAGCGGTGCAAGCTCTATTAGCCAGTGCAGAAAGGATTATGAAGTTATCACCAAGGTCAGGTTTTCACGTGATCAGATTAACAAATAATACGACTTTAAAGACCAAAAGGAAAGGCTATCTAGATATTAGAATCACAAGATTAATGGTGTTTTAATGGAAAACAAGCTCATCTATCAATCATAATAAAGAAAATTCTTTGTTGGAGGTCTATGCTTGGCTGGAATTATTTTCCATTCAAATATCTCTATACGGCGACATTCACATCGCAGTAACTTGCAGCTAAGTTCTGCTTATCGACGGAGATCTGTCCTCTGTACTCTAATACACTTGAAATCTGCTCAACTGTCGAGTGGTGTATTTGTAAGCTCATCTGAATTTTACTCCATGAAATATATACCCGTTTCCTGGAGCTCTAGGCGGAAACAGTTGAACCTGGTTCGGACGGGTAGCATGACCTATATACACCAGAGTCGCACTGCTCGGTATGCAAAGCCTGGGATATATCCTGGACCATCTGACCAGAAAAGTAAAGGCAAACGGTGTGGTGCATTAATTTCACATTTACATGTGTAGGCTTCTGAAGTTTATATGCTCATGCTGCGTGGAACAAAAATGTTTACGATAACCATTAGGATGTCTAGTGTCTTAGGGGCAAGTACGGCACACTGACAGACACATAACTGTAGAGGGCCTTATCACCACTCTCACCGTTAAATCGAGTGGTAAAAATGCTCGCCTGCTGATAGCAGTCAGACAAATCTTTCCAGAAGGACGGGCGCGACTCCATAGAACCCGGCGTGACGACAGCAAAATTCTCATAACTACTCAGTATGTCTTCAGCCGCAATATTGCTTCCTGGCGAGGCTTCATTATTTTCCTGGTGAGAACGTTTCTCGTCAACTGCGATTCCTCTTTCATCGACATACATCTCTCCCCTGCATTAATCTGAAGAAACCGACATCAGCGACTTGTTTTACACCGAAACCCGAAAGGGGTAGTGAGGTACTGACTGGTCTTGCCACAGAGCGCTCTTGCAGTCTCCTTGCGCTAGATCAGTATCCCACTCCTTGATAAGAATTGAAATATAACGTGGTGAAATCCAAAAATTTAATCAAATATTTGCTTGAAGAAGATGTATTTGATTTAGACAATTTAAGCAATCAATCTAGCTAGTACGATCACACACACACGCACACGCACACACACACACACACACACATATATATATATATATATATATATATATATATATATATATATATATATATATATATATATATATATATATATATATATATATATATATATATATGACCCGTTCATTGCTTGAGCTCTGTAATCCAGCAATACTTGAATCATGAATATATTCCGTCCATTACGGTAGCATCGCATCTCGGACAAGGTGGTTTGGCTGAAAAGCAGCTGAAATTATCCTAAATCTGAGCAATCTGTGCAGGCATTGTTGAATCACATTTTTGGAATGAAAAGGTTTTAAAATCTGGCTGAAGGTCTACACGCTTGTAGATCTGTCTGTCACCAGGGCTATTGTTTCAATGCTCAATCACTCAGGTGTTTTTACACGCACATGTAGTTTTGTGCTTACTGATTTAAATTCCCTCGCTGCCTGCTTTTACATGGAAGTGTATCTTTATTTAAACTTTTTTTTAATCAAACCATTTGTATAAAAAATATATGGATGTCAAATGTATAGAAAACACAGGATTGACAAGAATTTTGTGTTAAACACTGATAAAACGTAGGTATTTGCCTGCAATGAATAATTTCAATGAGAATAGCCCAGTCACCAACCTATCGATTATGACCAGGTTTAATTCCTGTAATCAGTTGTGGTATTTGAATTCCATATACATGTATTTCACCATTCACTGGAAGTTTGTGATTAACGTTTGTCGTCGCTTGCTGCAGGCTGCATTTTGTGCATTGCACAGGTTGTCCAAAGTGTGCTTGCCAACTGCGGGCTTTGAAAGTACCGTGTTTTATAAAATATTGAACTTATAAGTGTAAATTATGACAGTTTTGTCGTTAATCATAGACAGCTGTTTTGTTTTGTTTTGTTTTGTTCTTTTTCCTTCATTATAGCAGGCGTACTTGTGGTTTGGCTTCCAGTTTTCTTACGGTGTACACACTTAGCGTCAAGATATACTGTAAATTGCTTTAATTTTGCTGTAGTCTTATTTTCGCTTATTTTGATGATTTCACAAAACAGTGAAATTAAAAACATCGTGAAATAGTATTTTAACATTGTTTCAATTGGAATTATGTCCAAAATAGTGAAATTAAAACTACAGAGAAGTGTCAAAAATACAAAAATCGTGAAAATTTATGCACGCAAAAATAAAGCAATATACAGTATGCAGTCTTCTCTGCAAGGGTCATTTCCAGGGAACTCAAAACAATTTGAAATTATCTTTCAAGTTCTTTTATGACACAGGCTTCCCGACGTAAATACCCCTCTTTTGTAGACGTGTGGATCAACTTAATGCAAAAATGTATCTATAGTGTGTATGGTTCCGTATGCAAGTTTATTATTGTGTTTTTGCCGCCCAAAAGTAACACAAAGTTTAAATCAATGGAGCGAGGCTGTGATAAAATTATGGATTGATCTATGAGATCATAAGAGAGTTTCTAAGTGTGATGGAGTCTTGAATACTACTGTATGAATATCGATAATAGTTTCTAGCATTTTACCTTATGTTTGCTAAGAACCAAATTCAGGGTGTATTTGAGAAGAAGCTTTTTTTCAATTGATCTTATTGTTGTATGCATGTGGGCAAAAGATATGCAGAAGTAGTTGATTTAGTAAAAATTGATAATGATTCATATACAATTTCTCATGCATAAAACATATTTTGTTTAAGCAAGGTAACTGAATATGTATAAACTATCTGCCAGGGGTGAGGGTTGGAAGGGGAGGGGGAGGGGGAAATAACGTTGTACAGGACTCCATGATCCCACGTGATCTCATGCAGAGGGTAATTCACAGGCACAGTAGCAACATATTTGCGTGTTGTTAGCATCATATCAGGGAGAGCTAAACTAGAATCCAGAGATTCCCTTATAAGTTTTTATATTTTGTTCTTCCAGAATAGTTTCATTGTTGTTTTAAAAAATATATGTTGCTTGGTGAAGTTTGAACAAATATGATTGCGTATGCTACTGACTCGCCTGGGATCACAGCACTGTCGTGACTGAGAGTGACGAGCAGCGTGTCAGTTGAATGACACGACGAACAGCGAGACAATAAATCGATGGCCAATCCTCGCGGGCTAATAATCCCCTCCCAAGCATTCAATTAACTGTAACAATATGCGGTTTTGTTCCTGTATGCTTTTTATTGATGTTTCTTTTCTAAGTTGCAGAGGAAAGAGGTTTTATTTTTGTCCTTCTATATGTATTTCCTTGCAAAACTTGCTCTGTGATTGTTATATACATATGGAATGGCAAAAACGCTATATACATGCTATACATCAATCCCGATCACTTTTGCATGATTTTTATGAGACTTTCATAAAAGTTTACAGATTGAGCTGGTGTTTACCTTCCGGTCTTACAAATATGTATTTTTATATTTTCTTTTCTAATCCCATAACATGTTAGCGTTACTCAGCTGAGACATGCATACACACACACACACACACACACACACACACACACACACACACACCTGTTTTCACACTGCCTGCGTTTCCTATACATTGCTTTGCCCTGTAGCCCTACTGGCAAATATTACCCATAATTTCTTGAAAAAACAGTGCTGATTTCACTTATATCTGAGACAATGAAAACAGAACATTCTGATTTTCTTTTGTATTTATAAGTTTGAATTGGAAGCCTAGACATGTTCATCATTCGAGAAAGAATGCTTCAAGGTAAACAAGCACTTTGTTCCAAAAGTTGAGTTAGAACTTTTTCCATTTACATGTATGATTAACAAACAGTCGCATCTAAGTGCGCTTGGTTGGATAAACAAAGAAGGATGTATCCACAGGCACCCTAAAGTAACTTTTACTGTGGACAATCGTTACAGTAGCCTAGTAATCGCGGTAAATTTACTAGCATTTGGTCTGTTGATAAACCAGCATAAGAGCAAAACACATCAAGTAATTCAGAACTCTATCCTGAGGTATCTTCTTCTTCTTCTTCTTCTTCTTCTTCTTCTTCTTCTTCTTCTTCTTCTTCTTCTTCTTCTTCATCATCATCATCATCATCATCATCATCATCATCATCATTAAAACGTCGACAAGGCAGAAATATACACATACTATCACCGTCGAGTAAATAAAATAACCTAAAGTGCGTGCAACTACTGTCGGTAAGGATGAAACAGCCGACATGGTTAAGTAAGCTTCACCATCAGAACTGCGGGATATCTGAATTGCTCATTTCCCTCGCAGTTTTGTTGTACCATTTTCCATGGTCACCTAATCATCTGCTTGCATTGCAACTATATGTGAGCCGCTAGTTATTACTGCTAAGTATTTAACACTCACGATGATAATGTTCACTTGGATACCCGTTCATAAAACTCGGAATACATGTTCTTCCATCAACACTCCTCAACAATGTTACTTCGTCCAGGCAGAGTGAAGTATGTATTGCGCAAAGATACGGGCACTTTGAACACACGATGTCAGTATTTGAGAGTGACAAAATGAGCATAACACCACACTACCATATATATACACACACACACACACACACACACACACACACACATATATATATATATATATATATATATATATATATATAAATATACATATATATATATATAAATAAGAATACATATGTATATTATATATATTATACATACATATATATATACTCAGTATATATATATGTATATATATATATATATATATATGCAAGCTACTGTTCATGCTTTGTGCTGCTCTGCAATAATGGTATTCGGAAGTTCTACTTTGGATGTGCAGACCCGAAGCTACGTTTTTAAATAGAAAATACGTCTCTGTTAGCAATTACCATTCAATGAGTAACCCCAATGGGACGGCTATCGACACCAAACGCTAATGATTAAAAAATAAGCTGTTTTCTCAGGCTGTCTTGTCATTTCCGCTCGTTCCTGCGGTGCCTCTCATTTGAATAGACTGATTGCTTTCTGTAGCATAGAGCCACCGCGTGCACAGATATAAACAGTTTCATGTTTTTTTACGCGAAAGGCCTGTGTACTGAAATCAGCTTGGCATCATGTGAGCTTCTTATATTCATTTTTTTTATGAAACTGAAAACATGTGGCAACACATTCTAGGATCACAAAAGCACTTCCTCGATGCAGAAAGTTATTACTAGAGGTCGTGACATCCTGCTAATTCCACTTCAATTAATAGTGATCTAGTAACGAAAGTCGATTTTTAAAAAATATTCATTATAAAAAAATGTAAAAAATGGAGAAATATAATATTTATCAATTTAAAACTACATTTGTATAGAAATAAAGAGCCCAGTGACTGTCTTCTGTTTCCGTATCCAATATTCATGCGAGTGACCATACAGGTGCCTCGTTGTGGTGACATAAGGCGAAAAAATGGCATCTTCTCTACGTGGAGAACAGAAACGCAGTCGAGTTGCGTTACAATCCGGATGGTGACTGTTTATCCGATATTAAAATACAGTATATAATGCCAAAGTATGAAGTATCGTGGCAAAGATGAATAGATAAAGCTATGTGTAGCTTATGAGAATACTTGTATTTCGCAGATGGATGCAGGATTTAATGTGGGAGGAAACTAAAGGCCAGAATTGGGTATGGGGGAAGGGGGTTGGGTGGTCCTACCCTGGGGAAATTTTGTAATTTAAGTGCTAAATTGTACAATCCGATGCAGTCTGAGCTTATGATAAGAGCTGGAGATTTCCTCTGGAAATATTTAGACAATTTTAGTTTTGAATATTGAAATATGGTGGATTCTGAGGTACACATACAGCAAATAAATATAAAATCCCATCTCTGCAAATTATGTGGAATTTGAATGAAGAACGGGGACGAGCTGGCGCATTTTGAGCTTTAAAATGTCAAACACTTTTGGAGAGCTCCCCTACAAAAGTTTGATAATTTTTAAGTGCAAAATGACGGAAAATGTTACATTCTTACCAAATGTACAAAGCGGTCTCCCCTTGTTTAACTTTTTTTTTTGTAATTTAGGTATAAAGTGGTGAAATCTGGAGAATTCTGAACTTAAATAAAAACAGTGAAAAGTGATGTAGATTTCCCATGGAGAATTCAATTGTCAAGTGGTGGATTCTGAGCTTAAAAATATATGACAGACGCTAATGGAGAACTCCAAAAGAAAATTGTGATAAATTTAAGGGTCAAATAGTCACTTCTTAGCTCAAGTCATTGCAAATCTTTATTATTGTGGACTTGTCCTTTGATTTTTTTAAAATTTTAAGTGTAAAATGGGGGATATTCTTTTCATTCTGAGCTTCAAATATGACAAGCACTCATGGACACCTGTCCTAAAAGGTGTCAAATGGTTTATCCTGGTGTATTCCTATAAATACATGGAGGCATGATCCAGAAATGTTGATTGATTAAGTTCTGAATGGTAACTGGAATTTGCTGTGTTAGGATAAAAAAAATTCAACTTAATATGTAGCGACTTCTTCCCAGAAACATTGATGATTTAAGTGTTGAATTGTCGGTGGACTCTGGTTCATCGGGAGCCAAAAATGTGACAAATATTTGTGGCATCTTCCCCAAACAAAATTGTAATAAGATAGGTATCATTGCAATGGTAGATTATGAACCAAAGATATGGCAAATGTGGATTTGACTTGAAATAGGTACAGACCCATATATTTTACAGTGATTGCGATATTCCCATGCAAAGTAAATTACATTCCTTGGTTGAGATGATAGCGTACACTTCCACTTTTTTTTTTTTGGATCGAAGAAACCAGAGATCTTGTGGGGAGGGAACTACGGTACACAATCATAGCGGCAAAAAACTCCCGTCACTTTTTGCCAGTCGAGTATTAAATTCGGCCCACATGTTACAGCTGAACCAACTGTACTATCCGTAAAAATAATAATTTTAATCTAAAAGGTGCGTTCTGGGGCAAGCTCAACCCAATTAAGATGTGACATTTATGTATATAAATTTGAGGCAGTACCATAGTTTATGGAAGTATTGTAAATAGAAAAAGTGACAGAAAAATATTGATTTTTTAGTTGTTATGGGGGGGGGTTGTTGTTTGTTTGTTTGTTCTTTGTTTTGTTTTGATTTTGAGGCGCTCTCTGTTTTCTGCTTTTAGTATTTAGCTCTGCTGACTTGTCAGTCAGCAGAGCTATTGGAATCCGTTTGCGTCCGTCGTCCGTCTGTCGTTAGACTTTTTACATTTTTGACTTCTCAAAAACCGCTGCATGGAATGTTTTGATTTTGCACATGGATGTCCCCCCAGGTCGACTTCTACCAAGTTTGCAAGGGAGATGATGATGCAATATTTTTTTCCTATTTTTTATGAACTTTTAAATTTTTTTTTTTTTTTTGTAAAATATTCTTTATCTGAAAAGCTACTTGGCCAGTTGCTTTGATATTGCACATAGGATCATCAGGGGTCACCTTGTTCGTATTTGGCTACCAGGTGGCGCTACAATAATTTCTTATTTTTTTCATGAATTCTTATGTGTTAAGGCTATTTTTCACTTTTTCTCCAGAACGGCTTGATAGAATTGCTCAAAATTTTATCAGAATATAATTTGACCTTAGACTATAAAAGTTACAAAAAGAATGTGGATATGTTAATAATTGACGAAGTTATGGGAAATCAAACTTTGCAACCGTAGGTAAGTGTCACCACTGTATAGTATATATGGCTATTATTTTTTTTTTTCATTTTCGACTGTTATCAAAATGCGTTGCAGTGAATGTTTTGATATTGCACATGGGTGTTACCCAGATGGACCTCTACCAAGTTTGCAAAGGTAAGAATGATGCAATATATATTTTCTGTTTTTTATGAAATGTTTAATTGATATTTTGGGGGAAAAAAATAATCATCTCTAGAACTACTTGGCCAATTGCTGTGATATTACACATAGGGTCACCTTGGGTCACCTAGTTCTTATTTTGGCCACCAGGTGACACTACATTTTTAAAAATTATATCTCAAACTTTGCTCCCAGTGTACATGAAATGAAACTTTATTGGCTATACCTTAATACATGAAAAGGCGTTCTGCCAAATAAAATACAACACAACAGATATACATATACGTGACCACACAAGAGACGAGACTGAGCAAATATTTAACACGCGTGAACAAAACAAAAACAAACAAACAAAAAAGAAGAAATTACAACAACGTTTTTTTTTTTTAGTTTATTGAATTTATTTGGTTGCGCCTTTTTTGTTTTTTATTCGCCCCTGTATCTAAGTACATTGATTTGATGCCCCATTCACTTTTATGTGATTTTCCATCAGACATATACATACTAAATGTATACCCTCAATCTTTACATTCACGCGTATAACAACATCCCGAACTCGGCCTTGGTTTTGTGTGATTTCTCACTCTTGTTTCTTAAACATACTGTGAACTCATTTTATTCCACTGAGTTTTCATTTTCTCTTATTTCGCTAATGAACCCATTGAAAAAGATCCTCAACATGGTATGGATATTTTTTTTCATTTTTTTTTTTTTTTTTTTTTTTTTACAAAATTAGCGAATTTAAAGTTTCTGTAACAGGTCCACAATGCAATAAATACCACAGTATATGTTTATGTATGTATGTATGTATGTATGTATGTATGTATGTATGTATGTATGTATGTATGTATGTATGTACACACACACAGATATATATATGTATAAATATATGGATTTTTTTTTTACAAAATTAGCGAATTTAAAGTTTCTGTAACAGGTCCACAATGCAATAACCGCCACAGTATATGTTTATGTATGTATGTATGTATGTATGTATGTATGTATGTATGTATGTACACACACATATATATACATATATACATATATGTATATATATTATATAAATATATATATATATATATATATGTATATATATGTATGTATGTATACCCCAGTATACAAATTTTATCCGAAACATGTTGAGTAGTTACCCGCTGAAGACCCTTTAATTTATTTGGACTGCGGAATAGGGTAATGACTACTAGGAAGTGGTTTTGGACAAAAAGACACAAATACAATATATATATATATATATATATATATATATATATATATATATATATATATATATATATATATATATATATATATATATGCAGATTGATTCATCCACCAGTCACTCACAAACAGATACAGGTTAGACATGCATGCCTGAGGTCAAAAAACATGAAGGTGGTTAAGCCCGGTCACAGCTAACCACAGGACCAGTCTTTCACTTTGATCATTTGCGCATGATTAACCACCGGATCTAATTTAATGAATTGGTTCCTGGTGAAACAGATTTTCATTCTTCTCCATTCGTAATTAATTTTTATATTTAAAAGGTCTGGATAAGCATTTAATCCTTCAAGGGTCAAGAGATAAATAGGGTTCAATACATGTACTTTAGTTCTTTTTTTGTGAACCCCGCTGGCCCAGGATAAACGAAAAGTCTTTTTGCGTCTTACTGATTCCAGGAGAGGAAATGGCCCAAAGGGAGACCCAAAGCACTGACGCCACAACAGCTGAGTCGTTCAATAGTTTGTCTATATTTTGCTTTAATAAAAAAAACTGAAACGTACTTTCAGTGCTTTCTGTATAGACCAGAGAAGTCAACATGAACTTTTTTTTCCACCGCTCATGGTTAAAAATTATGTGAATGAGCTGAGCAAAGAGCACCCCAGTATACAACTTTTATCCGAATATTGAGCCCCGAATTTCAAAGCCACACACCTAGAACTTTTTTGGCTAAGTGCTGCAGCAAACAAAACTGTAAGCATAAGACATCTTTTTAGGGTCGGAGTCTGTGGGTGCATAAATTGACATAATGCAGAAAGACTTGCTTCTGCCTGCCCCAGGAGGTCTCCGCCTTTTAGGCGCGATTACATATGTCCCATTGCTCCATTGGGACGAAAACGCTGACAGAACACGTGTTTTTAGGCAACTCGTTGACAGACAGCAAAGCATATAGCTTGTACATGAAGTTACGGCCGAAATTTGTGTTTTGATAGAGAGGCAGATGTACATGTATTTTGTAGGTTATTTACTTTAGGAAGACAAATTGACGTTATGAGAAGATACGGATAAGAAATTATTGTTTTAATTTCCATCGCATAGCTGAAAAACATGTAATAAATTCTGATATTAATATCCTCTCGATAACAGTGTTAATAAATGGACCACGTTGTACTTCAACAATGATATTCATAAACCCATGAAAGTTTGGTTTTGCTTATATACAACACACTTTTCAATTTCCTGCAAGGATTATATTGAATTGGATCTTTTGTTAGTTTCACCTGTTGTACTAAAACAACTCCATTAAGATATCGCCGTCTCAATTTACAAGCAGCCGTTCCATGGAGCTACGAGAGAGTGTTTCACGTTGAAAAGTTCATACATTAAAAATGGCACAGTGTACATATACATATAGCATTGCCTATGAAGTTACATAACATTTAAAGACAGTTTTTCTCCTTTGCAGTTAATTGTATAGCGTTTTCTTTGGCATTCTTTTTGACACATACATCTTGGCATCCACATATTATTTTTGGTATAGGCTCCGCTGTCAATCTTTCAAGGTCCGATACCATTCCATGAAGAGTGTGTACAATAATTTTTCCATTCATTTACAGATCTTTACATACATATTACAATCAAATATGATCATGATGCTTGTCCTCTTTCCGGCGTTCACGGATCGAAGAAGCAGAAACTAGTTTCATTTGCCGGTATCCTGTTTGTCCTACGGACGGGCGCTACGCCACATTCCAACAGCACCATTGCTCGCCAGATCCTAAATGGTATTTTTACTTTGACAGAATCTTCTGGTTCTTTGAACATTCTGTTTAAGCATTCTACATGTATACAGCTTATTTTCTGTAGATCATCGGACTTTATGTCTCGGTTAAATGTCGGTTGCTATTTTACAGTAAAAACTTCGCTCGTGTATTTTATTTTTCATTGACTGATTCTTTTCAGGCCCAACATGGCGCGCTCCGCGTTAGCAAAGTTGTACAAAGCCTGCTGCCCCCCCCCCCCATCATCATCATCATCATCATCATCATCATCATCATCATCATCATCATCATCATCATCATCATCATCATCATCATCATCATCATCATCATCATCATCATCATCATCATCATCATCATCAGAATAAGAATAAGAATAATGATAATAATCACATGGTTACGATGCGGTTTGCGACTGATACTGTTTCGCATGTCCATATAAATATTCTTTCATCGAGCCGTGTATCATAGATTCTTGCGCAGATCATCTGAACAAAATAACTCTAAGTGTGTGGGGGTTTTTTCTAATAGTTTATAGAGGAACTTCTACGTGTGAGAAATTTTCAAATCTTGTTGCTTGAGTGTTATTCACTCATGGGATATTTTATCAAATGTCAAATACTTCCTGAGAGTCTTTCCCCTTATCTTGATGCACAGGTAGATTGTCCTCCTTTCAACAGTAATCACTGTTTGATGGACAGTTTTGAGGCTTATGGGTCAACACTATTGAGCCAATTTGGTGAAACGTTGTTGAAATAGTTTTGTGGGAGATGCCAGAGGGTGTGATGTTACACGGGCTAAATAAAACAGCGCTGTGATGTCAAGAGGCTATAGCCAAAATCTTATGGCATATGTGCTCGACGAATAAACATTACACCGACCCAGCCTCGCTGAAATAACATAGGTATAACGGTAGGGTCAACCTTCTTGTTTTTACACCATTTTTCTTCCATCAATTAGAGTACTTTGGCTTTTGCACCGAGCCATACAGCTTAGGCCTCTGCAATCCCAATGCTTGCTGAGTCCGGCTGATATTTCATAAACACCCTTCTGTTTATAAACCCCTCCATCCACTCTTTGGCCTTCATTGAGTGTCGTATGGGGCAGGCGAGGTAGGGTGCCCGGGTAAGTAATGCAACAGAATGAACAACTTCCTTATAGTGTTTAGTCTGCAACCAAATACCCATGTCCGCTCAAGTTTTGGCAGAATAATTGTCATAATTGTTATGGAAATAGAATCGATAATCAACTTTAAAAGTTACCAGTGCTGGTAGAGTTTAAGCGATATTTCAATACGGACGAAGATGTTTAATTGATACCTTTTGAAATGTTTTTTGAAAATACTATTTCCCTGGCCTGATTTTTCAATAAAGGAACACATATTTTCATGCAGGCAGCATACCCGTTCTTCGTCATTTTTACCAAAGATTTTGAAACTACGAAGGCATCTTGTGTGGAGATAATTCACAGTGTTGTGGAACATCACTTTTCGCGTCTGATAACGGGAAAATAGCATCATAACTTGTGCGAAACTTACGTTTGAATCGATTGTGGTCTGTTATTTAGCGGATATAATCTACACGGAAATATTGCGAGCATTATACTGTATACGTTATTTTCACGTGTGAATTTTTCGTGTTTTTTGCATTTCATGCATTTAAGTGAAGTACTAATTTCTTTATAATTCTGCACATAATTGATATTAAACCTATAATAAAATAGCGTTTTACTGTGTCCTTATTTTCATGGTTTTGTGCTATTAGCCAAATAAGCGGAAATTAAAATACAGCGAAATTAAGGGAGTTGTCAATAATCGTTTTGTTTCCTGTGGAAGAGTTTTATGCTACACCCGAGGATGTATTACCAGTGATGCATGGGCGCCAATAGGTAAGGTCAAGATCAGCTGGCTCATGTGGGTTTTCAGTAGAGGGCTCTGTAGGCAGGCGGGCGAAGTATGTGTATTTCCATCAGTTTCCATTGCAATTTGCATCTATATAACTTTATAACCACTCTACCTAGAAATACGAACTTTCTTGTGGTAAATGGTTGTATATAACTAAAATACTCCTGTAAATTTGGTAACTTTTGCTGCAAAACAATTCAATGAATTGAATGTTACTTAAACCATGGACCTATTAACTCGTTAGTGGGCCCATGCTTTAACATAGAATCTAATGGAAATACGCACATATAGCCCACAAGAATGTTGTGTATTGGATTGTATATTCAGCCAAATACGCATACAACTGCAAATTGCGACCTTTCATATTCGAAGATCTTCAGGTCTGCCAGATGACCGATTTTAACAACCTAAACCTTTCATCTTCCGTTTATACCATTTATTCTACAGAACGGATTAGTTCGCATCGAATATACTTTTCCATGATTCTCTATCAATCGTCTCTATAACATATCATCTTGTTTTGCATCGTGCCATGATGGCACAGTTTAGTTTGGCGACAGTTTGGAATAGTGGTCTCAGGGTAGTCAGTAACATTATCCTCCAATGCACAAGCTCTTTGTGGACATAAAGTATGGTTATCTAACAGCAATATCCCCTGGTTGGCAGCCAACGTACGAGATCCAACACATGGTTTTGATTCTTTATTGCATGTATTACGTTCCCTTGTGCACTGAGTGCTTCCAGGAAACAGTTCCAAGCCTAATATATTTAACAAGGAACTTTCTTCAAAACTGACGACAGTTGGCTACCCTTTTGTATTTTGACAAATGCACAATTTCTCTGTGCAGCTTTTATGAAGCACTTTTTATACCAAACCGTAAAACTACCAGAAACCTCCGCTATATTGGTTCTAGAAAACGTGTGACGTCCAGCATAGATTCTTCTTAAGTATCATCTCTTTGTGTGAACTCGCAATTAGACTGTGGTCGAAAAATACACTAGGAGTGCGTCAAGAAGACACAAAGAAACTTAATGTTCCGCCCTTTCATACAACCAATGTGGGGAAATGCAGAATGAACTAACCATCTCACATGTGGGCATGGGTCTGTTTGGTGCAAAGTTGGCGTAAATTTTCACAAACCATAATTACGCAAGCTGAGGATATGTTTACATAAACACCGTGCCATGATACCAAAATAAATAGCGCCATATCAGGTGACTTTCTGAAATGAACCAAATGAGCATGACAGAAACCGGATAGCTTACAGTATAGAGAGAAATTGACAACGTGAGAGTAAAAGATGCTTATTATGTTTACTGCTCATATGTGAGTAGACTGTGAAAACAGTTTTCTCATTGCGGGTGCACCAAAAGCTATGAACGCATGGACATTGCTAATTTACTTTTGTTCAGCTTGCAATGCTCATTTTTTGTGGGTTTATTATTTTTTATTATTATTTATTTAAACATATTTATTTAAACTGAATTGCCTAGGTAGTACGTAGACTAATCTGGAGGCTCTTTAGAGGGGCAAAATGCACATAGTGTATACACGACGCAGGACTAAACAGTACAATTGTGCCAAGGACCCGTTTTATAGTTCCATGATTGTATGCATATATGACCATAAGGTTTATGTAGAACAGACTTCAGATTTGTTTTGGAAAGAGTGGCACAAAATTATTCATTGTCGACTACGTCATTCACAAGCTTACTTTGGCCTGTAGACGCAAGAGGGTGCATTCGAGGGTCACCGCATCATAACAGTACCGAAACTCCGTCCGAATACTTAATTGCCTATGTTGGACTTGGAAAGAAACAATACTATCCTTCCAAAAGACTGGAATTGATTGTGTAAACAAGGAACATGAGATCAAACAAACATTGAATGACGTGTTTAATTGAAAAGGCTGTGACTAATTTAGCCCCATCAACGTGAAGTGTGCTTAATGTTATCAGGCACAAGCCTTGGGATTGTAAGAGCGTATGTTCTCTATGAGCGATTTCCAAGTAGACAAGTAATTAGCTTTAGTGTAGAGAAAACAACAAATCCAATTACATTATTGTTATTAATTATCACCTCAAATTCAATTTATTAAACTTGTTAAGCGATTTCGTGCTTGGCACTTGATGGTTTTACGATGGACTACTTCGGCAGTTCATAAAACACGGAATGCACTGGAAAGGATAAGTTGGCAGAACGAATGTGTATCTTGGAATGCCTTCTGTTTAGAGTAGCATGCATTAGGCAGCTGAGAGTGCCAGTAACCTAGCTGGCCACCTTAACTATAGCCTACACGTGCTCATACGGGAACATATGGAGGCCAGAAAACTGAGAGAGGTTATACTAAATACACCTAAATAGACAGGAAAAGGTATGAAAGTCACAGCTTTTACATTTTGCCAATGGAATCAGTTTCTCAAGTATGTGGGTAAACAAAACATGGATAGGTTTAAACTGGCGACCCGGGAGAGGTGTCAGAACTGTACATCAGGCCAATATGGCAAGCCACTGGCCCCCAAATTTATAAAAATTCTAAACGTTTTGTAGTGGCTTTTAGCAAGTCTATATACTATCTGGCAGTGTCTCAGCATGAGGTCCGTGTACAGATTTTTTTCTCGGTGTCTATCACGGATCCACGATTTGTATATACGGATGGGGTGTTTTGTGGGTCTTCTTCAAAAATTAAGGAAACAATCTTTTAGAAAAGTTTGCTCGACCATGAGGACCAAATATTAAATGTACAAATGTCAAATTTGTTTTCTTTCGAACCGCATACAACGTGTAAATATTTTGTTTGAAAGTGACGTGCAGCAGTGGGTTTGTAAACCTTCCATCATGATTGTTTTGCAAATATCTTTTCTATAGGTATGCTTAATTTTATGGATATTTTTGAACCAACAATTTTTGATGCGGTATAGAGAACTTGTAACAAAATTTGGTATGAGCCAACACATCAAAAAACGAAGAAATTGACACGTGTTTAATTTCCCGCGAATAGTTAAATTAAAACGTCAGTGTTCTTTTTCTTTTCTGGCAAGCATGAGACAGGCAAGAGAGCCTATTACGCATAGGTGCGGCACACGAATCAAGGTCGCCCATCCATCTCCATAGAAAGGAGGATGAAGTAATGACAGACTTGTCAGCAACATTTGGTTTGATGAAAGTTTGCGTGAAAGCAGACAAAAACAGTGAAAAACTCCGTTAAGAATAGATAACCGAACAGCAAGGGCACACAAAGCTCAGATGAAGTCTATGAGAAGAATTCAGCCCATGCATCAAGCCAAGACAGCCCAGACACATTTGACGACCAAGAATACAAACTTGAATCCGAGGAGTGCATGAGGGCTTCCCGCGACAGCTTGTCTCCCTTCCCCCCTTAACACTTCTCATAACATTCCCAGAGTGCCTCGCCACACACCGACTCCCACCCAACACGTACAACGGTCTGTTGACTCCTCTGTGATTGAGAATCTCTGCTTTGGACTCTACATATCAATTTCGTGCCAGATAACTGGGCTCGAATTCAAAACCTGGTTATCTGGGCGCATACATATGCATTTTTTTTTCTTCAACTAGAAAACCACTTTATTTCCCCAAGCAAGCTGAACACTCCAGTCACCTGCTGTCAATATGTAGACTTGGTCATAGAACGGGGAAGGTCAGACAATGGACAATTGGTCTTAAAAGCAATTTATCATATATACAGGCATTAAGTGCAATAAAGGCTATGTAATGATATATATTTATGTCTGTCTGGAGTTTTAACATTTTTTCAGACTTAAAAAAAGGGAAAATCAGCTGCACTACAAATTATTAGGTAAACCATTTTATCAGTCACCAGGAGAGCTCCATAATATCGTTATGTTGTGACACATACCATAGCTTGCCGCTTTATTGGGGAGATGAAAGTAAGCAGCTTCTGGCAGCAAACTTCCCACAGTTTCGTTTTTATACTCTCCTCCTCAATAATCCAATGTTATGTGAAGAGTTGGGCATTCAGTTGCTGTGATTTGATAAATATTGATTGGATTTCGCTAGCGAAACTATTATTCAGTCTTGGGATCAATGGGAAGTATTAATATTCAACTGTATAAACGGCAAACCCGCTCTGTTGCCCTCAGTTGCTAGGCAACTGAAGTATGCCTCCGCCTTGATGAGAGCACTTCTATCAGTTCTGTTATTAAACGATCCGTAAATAACACTTTGTCTACCGAACAAATAATGCTTCCTAAATATGTGTAGTATCTGGTATATTTTCAAACGATTTTTTTTTAACTTTTTGCTTTCTCCAATTGTTTACTTTTATCACAGAAGCTAATTTAGCCCTGCTTAATATTTGAATCTGCCGTCCTTTCGGTCAAGTTTCTTGTTGTGGTATGAGGGCAGAATAGGATCCCAGTTGATGTGAATGCCTTCTATTAACTTAACATACAACTGCTTCTTCAATGACCTGAAACGATGATTATGATTGTAAAACAAAAATGCATAAGGTAGTAAAGGTGCTGGCACCCAAGCTGAATCACCAACTAAATGGTAATATAAAATAAAGGTGTGTTGTCACGTGCAGTGTACAGCCTGTCGTCTTTTGTCGCATATTTACTACACTGGAAGAAAAATATACACATGCTCTAAATTCGCTCCACATGAACACGATGGCGACTCAGCAACACCTATTTAGTGGAGGTCATTGTTCAGTGGCTTGCAACACATTCTCATTCTTGCATGTCATCTATGTGTTCAAGTGACAGTCACTCTTTCTTTCTCAAATGTAATGGTAGGTAGTCGCATTAACTGTGATTCTGCGGTGCAACCTGGACTGCAGCAAGGCACTCGACTGAAAAAGGGCTGATTCATATTGTAAGGAAAGCAAAATGAGCTTTTATCATAAGATTAACTTGAGAAAGCAAAACGCTTAAGAAAAATTGTGAACGGTTTTTAATCACACATGGTGCTACACGTGTGCAAAAAGTTATTTGCTTGGTAGAAAAAGTGTTATTTCTGGATGGCTAAGGAGCATGACTGGTACAAATGCCCTCGTCATGGCGGAGGCATAGTTCCGTTGCCAAGCAACTGAGGGATCTGTAGTTAATATAGTTAAAAATGAATACCTTCTTTTCGTCACGCGTAGGTTCAGCTTTACTCTAGTACCTCTTAATATCATCTGGTTTCCAACTTGTTCGAAACAGTGAATTCCATTTTTGATCGCCTATGCACCAAGGAGTTACGAAATGTATTTTTCTATTCTTTCCATCTTTCTCTCTCTCACGTTCAACCAATATTCCTGCCTATCTCAATGTAAATTTGTTGTCGACTTGTGTGGGCGAATGCCGCTGTTAACTCGGGCTGCAACCAGCTGAACGGAACGAAGTCTGTGTTTGTTAGTCTGCGTGCATCCATTCCATACTGCAGTGCTGTATTTCAAATTGGACAGCAAACAAGAAAAAAATGAAGTGATTCTTAGGATCGTCCATTATAATTTGGGTGTATTTGGATGGTTTCTCATACAATTTAAAAGAGTTTTCGTGACTTTATTACCCATTTAGTGATGAGGAAGTACGCAATTTTGTCACAAAACTATTTATGTGAAAATTGTACTAATTTTTGAGAAAATGTGAAGGTGTCAAATTAATTAGATTTTTTTTAAATAAAAAAAGTTGTACGCGTGTGTACTCAAACCCGAAACTGCTGCATGAAACGGAGCTTGCCTATGACGTGGAATAATCCAGTCAAAAATAATTGCGCCGTGTTGAGAGTAACTTTTGTGTGGATTATTTAAAGACTATAAAGAGACAAATTTACGCTTTGCGTAAAAGTGCTAATGCGTCAGTATAAGAATCATTGTTTTATTTTAATTATTTATTTGTTAGGATCAAATCATTATAAGCAAAATATATTTATAACAGGTCCGTACCATTTTTCCATTTTCTTTTATTCTGCATCTGGATGGACCTGGTAGCTGGAATATTCCCCTGGCTGCCCTGGTGCAGTATCACTTGCGAGTTGAAGTACGAGCGCTTGTATTTTGGCGAGATGTACTTTATCGCCAGAAACGTGTGGCTCGGCCATACCCTCTGCCGTTTCAAAGAAAACTAATATTTCTTGGCGCGTGTTTTCAGTGGACCGTGACCTGTAAGTTTGTGAAGTATCGGATGAGAAGTGTGGTTGCGTGAAATTGTGGAACGGTTGGCGGACAGTCCATATGGCAGGTCAGCCATTTGAAACACCATCAACATTCCTAGCATGAGATAATACATGTGATTAGACTTCCTAATCATA
Source organism: Hermodice carunculata (assembly GCA_964020975.1). NCBI lineage: Eukaryota > Metazoa > Annelida > Polychaeta > Eunicida > Amphinomidae > Hermodice > Hermodice carunculata. Next base: position 39,144,047 of record OZ026612.1, read on the forward strand.
ACGGACATATAACAAGGCAGGCCTGATCGATCACCCGAGGGGACTGAAGGGAATCCCGCGCACAAGGCAGTAAATACGCCCAGCAAATTGACGGCATATCTGGTCCGGCAGGAAAGAGCAAGAGAGAACCATAATTTATCTCTAGGTTTGCCCTCGACGTCAAGTGAGCCTTAAATTATTGGCAAAAAGACTTTTGCAACGTTATGTTTGACATTCGCTGCAACACAGTTTTACAAGTCTCAACCAAAACTACAGGCAACTGATCCCAAGTTCAGAGTGAAAGATCACACAGGCGATGATACATCTCAACTATATATTGGTGATTTCTGTCTTGAAGACAGCCAAGTACAAAGTTAAAGATGAGTCAGTTGGCCCGGGCTTTTGATGGATAGCGACTGGCATCCTTGGACACTTTCCACCTGATGTTGCGTGTAAGGGGGAGCTTCTTTCACACTGGTTTTCTTCGGCTAATCTGACGTCCGACTTTTCTCAAAATGTACTTTATGACATTGCAACAAAATATAATGAGGTGTGTGTTTGGTTTACTTGTAATCTAAGTGTCGCCTGCAGGGGCCCCCGGACTCCGTTGTATGTCTGAGTTGAAGAAAAAGCTATCCTTTGAAGAGTCAGATCTCGCATTTCCAATTCAGCATCATACAGATAAAAACTTGATTAATTGAAATATTCTCCAAAGATTTGCCTTTTTTTGATTTTGTAAATTGGTTCTTGTTTTTATCTCAACGTGTGCTCTCGTGTACACTTGCAGTGTTTTCTGACACAATGCTCTGACAGGGGCCGAGGAAATCATGGCGAGGGTTTTATCTGCTGAATTGTGTTGTTTACATTGTGCATTTATCATACAATTTGGCTGACAGACGTACATACGTTCAGAGCGAAGGCTCCACCTCTCCACATGGAGTCCTCAGTGTAATCAGCGGTGAATGTAACAAAAACAAAGTGGCGAAATTTAAGACGGCAACCCAAGCACATAGCGGGAAATAATTGGCTAAATGTTTGTAGTCAGTCTGTCCCGATTGGATGCAACATTCGTTGCTGCTGTGAAGGATTGTGACAAATATTGTCAAAATGGAAAGCTGTCTGAAGGTTTGAACCAATCTTTGACACCTATGAAGCTATGAAACAACTGCAGCGTGTTAGTGTTAGGTCGGACCGAACGGGCAAGTCGGCTGTTTGCTTAAGACACAGCTATCGGTTAGAAAGGAACCATCTTGCAATATCACTATCATCTTATTTGTAGAATAAATAAACTGTGTTTACATTCAATTTTTTGTACAAACATTTGTTTTTGTTTGTCCAACGACCGTGTCCTTCATTATAGCCAATTTTGACTAATTTTGACAGCGATCAACGGGGCAATAATCCCACCTATTTGTGGGATTTCAACATTTTCCAGGGATCACTTAACGGCGACGAGCTGACAGCCTGCATTTGTTCCAAGCGCTTACCTGCCCCAATCTTGTGTAGATAAACTTTCCGCGGTGTATATCTCCAGTCGTCCGGATTGTATTTCGTGCTGGCATGTGGGCAGCAGACCTAATCTAATTAGCTCTAATTTCATTAATTAATTAACGTTTTGACCCAGAAATCCGCGCAATAGGAGGGCCGAACTGGAGCATCGAATGACCAAAGTGTTCAGATAAGGCATAAGTTTTCTTGTTTTCTCATGTGCTCTGTCGTAACTGTCCTCGGTACAATACCAATATTCGCGCTGATGGGCATTTTATATATACAACTTCTGCAAGTCGGGAGGGCATTGAGGAGACATTATGTAACGGACAAAGTACCAGGGCCTCTTTGATGACAACACACAGGCCCACCAGGGCCTTCCTACTCTCACCAGCACATCCCATTTCTAAACTAACAAGCTAGTTAGAGAAAACACAGAGCTCCAAGAACACAGGCGGTGTGCTGGCCAGCTATCTCGCAGAAATCGTCTGCTTTCGGCCAAAGTATATATTGGACCGAAATGGGTATCCCAAGAATCTGGCCATCAAAATAGAAAATTCACTTCACAACATGACCAGTTCAAGTTTCACTGATTGCTAAAGAAAATTACTTCTTTCGTTTTGGACAAGCAACAACAGTTTATTCGACCAGCATACTTTTACACACACACACACACACACACACACGCGCGCGCGCGCGCGCGCGCGCGCGCGCGTGCATGCATATATATATATATATATATATATATATATATATATATATATATATATATATATATATATATATATACGTACATACATATATATCCCCATGGACATGTAAGCAGAGTATAAATTCTCAATGAAATAACCACCAAAAGTACGTTTTCCTGTAAAATAAAACATTCTTTTCAGATGTATTTTAAGAAGTAAAAAGTAGAAAACAACTCTAAAAAGGGGAAAGTTATGACGAAGGGAAAGAGTGAAAAAGGAAGGCGGTAGGGTCCTTTTTTACCAACACTTACGGAGAAGTATAAAATTATTTGACGTAAATTACATAATATTCTTTGACGGAAAGTCAACGGCACATCCGAACGTATTTAGACTTACTGAGCTCTCATCCGTTAGAGAAAGTGTCCTAGATCTACTTTATTCAAGACTTCGTGGAGAACTCGTTAGAAGCACAAAGTGGACATAAAATTCAAGCCTTGCTTGTGTGATGTTGAGGCAAAATGCACGTGGTTTTAGCCTTCGGGGTGGCTCTGTGCTGATGGTTAAGCCACGGTTGATTCTCTTGTCGTTCGGGTCATACCTTACTCGCCATTTGCTAAAGATACAATACAATGGCATAAACAAGTATAAGGACCAACTTTTATAATAAAAACATGCAAAAACTACCAGGTTCAAAAAAAAAAAAAATCTGATACACTGCCTGCACCTATAGAACGTATCAACAAGCCAAGTTTCCCAAACAAATCAGACAAAAAACAGTAAAATAATCTATCAATGAAAGGCGAACTCGACTGTAGCGAGGTACATCCTAAAAAGTTATCATACTTTTCAATCTGGAAAACCATTAAACTCTTCACATAGAGAGACATCATCATATTGATTTGATTTATTTTAATCTGGGGGAATGCTGTGCAGCTCTGGGCGAGTTAGCAAGACATAAGAAGCATTTTCTGTACGACCAAAGTATAAAATCTATCTATCTATCTATCTATCTATCTATCTATCTATCTATCTATCTATCTATCTATCTATCTGTCTGTCTGTCTGTCTGTCTGTCTGTCTGTCTGTCTGTCTGTCTGTCTGTCTGTCTGTCTGTCTGTCTGTCTGTCTGTCTGTCTGTCTATCTATCTATCTATCTATCTATCTCTCTATCTGTCTGTCTATTGTCTGTCTGTCTGTCTGTTTGTTTGTCTGTCTAACCATCCGTCCGTTTATATACATATTCACGAATATTTTGAGGTTCTTGAAGGCCTTTGTCGTCAGTTATCTGAGCTTTGGGGGTTTTTTTTGTTTTTTTTTTTTTTTTTTTTTTGGTGCTTCAGTTCTCTATGTTATTATAGGGAAGAGCCAGAAAACTGAACCCTTGCGAAACAAAATGACTATTTTTTCCATCGTTCATTGTTGACAGCTTCACTTTTATTCTGCCTATTTATCTCAGTTCTGTTTGTAAAATTCAATATTTGGTGTTGAGGCAACATTTGTCTTTGTATCATCTCTATTTCGGCCACCCACAAGCCTATTAATGGGTAAAAACTTTTAACAAATTAAAAAGTATGATTTCTCTGTCGGCACGTTGATCCGATTTCCTGCACCCAGTGGTAAGTGCTGACTGACGGCCGAAATAGAATATAGTTTTATGGATTAAGAAGGCTATTCCACATTTTTCTCTCTTGTGGGAAAACTTGCGGCGAAATCTTTTCTAGATTTTATCAAATTACACTGCGGTGTAGTGTTCCAAGTCGCCGGACATAAACCCTTTGATGTTAGTGCATCGTTGGCTTAGTTAAATTAAAAAAAATGTTCAGTTGATACCGTAATCATGGCAACATTTTTTTCTCTCAATTTCACACTCCCCTGCAGTATTGATTGTCGCGTTGATTTTTTTTTCACACCGCTGCCAGAAATTAACCCTACCATTGAATTAATAAGCATGTGTTAAAAGGTTATCCAGTTTTGAATGGAACAAGCGGACACGCAGTGAACTTTTGCCCATTATACACGCAAACTATGCAAAGCCACTGGTACAAGTTTCGAGTTATTACGACAATTTGGTCAACTTCTGATCGTTCGTTCAGATTAACCATGGTTCCACAGGAAGAAGTTTTACCGAATTTCGGAAAACCTGACCGGGAACAAAATTTGCATGTGTAGAATAGCTTGCTCAGAATTTGAGGCATGGTATTTTTTCCCCTCAACAAGGTTCTTCATAGGAACAGGTGCAAAGCGGTTCGATATACACGGCCATACCATATAATTTATCTTCATATTTTAACCACTCTTCGGGACAGGTACGTAATGAAAATAAAATGCAATACTCAAGGCGAAAGAGCATGCTTATTGCGACACCTACGAGCAATTTCAAAAACTCAAAAATGTTCATGTATTCATACTGTGCAAAAACTATCGGAATTTACAGCGTTACAATGACAACTGTGTTCCGAGTCAATTTGTCGATAAGTCACTGCATTTTGGCGCAATAGATTACTGCACAACTATGTTCCGCTAGGTATGTATATGCCTTTGTTGCAAGTTGCAGTAGGCCTATTTTAAAGCACTTGCTGCTTACTTGCCTCCTTAGCAGACTTTCTCTGGTCTCCGGCGAAGTTTATCGCCCTCCAGAAAGTCTGTTTGGCAGGCAAGCTGCTTACCGCATATAATAAATCAGGGATTGACCGTCGGAAATAAACACTCTCAGATTTATTGTACACTGGTCAACTTGAAATAGAATCCCAATCTATGCGTGTACAGATTTTTTCTGAAACAGTTGCCTGTAAAACAGACAAAGTTCCATGTTACTTGACTTGGCCCAGCGGAGTACACAAAATACGCAGCTTGGGTTTGCCTCCAAAGCAGACCCAAGCTGCGTATTTTGTCTACTCCGCTTGGCAACATGGAACTTGGTCTGCTCTGCAGGCAAAGCTTGGGTCTGCTTTGAAGCAAAGTGAAACAGTAAAAGTATCAAAATGTAGCATTTTTATGTACATAGTTAAACGTGTGGCACGTTGCTGGCGTCTGAAACAGTATTTTGACAGATTAGCTTCTTCGAAAACAAACAAACAAACAAACAACCAAATTTAAAATGACTTTTGTCTGTGTGCCAACACAGGCATATTGTTTTTCTAGGAATTCTTTCTTTCATTCTTTCTTTCTTCTTTCTTTCTTTCTTTTTTTTTACAGGCAAATTTGTCCGACATTTCATTAAATAACTATTATACGTAGAACTCTAAACCTGGCATGATCATACTTCCACACATGAAGCCTTGAGTTTTTCTAAAGAGGTTTAATGGTTTTGAAAATTATGCAATGTCTCTGTCAATATTCATCCAAATTTAATCATGTTGGACCAATTTGCAGGTATTGCAACACTACATAGTTTTGTAATTTACATGTAATCTCTAAAGATGAAAGGTCAAGGTCATTTGGAATTTTCACCTGGCTATCACTTGGTTATTTTTCATTCAATTGTAATCACGTTGGAGTCAAATTGCAGGTATTGGAACACTGCACACTTTTGTAATTCACATGTGACCTCTTCAGGGCAAAGGTCAATGTCATTTTGCGATTTGAAATTTTGTGCCAGCCATAACTTGGTAAATTCTTATTCTACTTTGATCATGTTGTACCTATTGTAACACTGCGCATTTTTTAAAAATTTATACACCACCTCTAAAGTCAAATGTCAAGGTTATAGCATCTTGGACTGAAATATTGCATCAAAGACTATTTAGTTTTCATTATGAAAATACACGCCACAGGCTATAGAATTTTCATAATGAGATTACCGCCCGGTCACCGCATAAAACAGATACACACACAGAGAGAGAGCGAGAGCGCGCGAGAGAGAGAGAGAGAGAGAGAGAGAGAGAGAGAGAGAGAGAGAGAGAGAGAGAGAGAGAGAGAGAGAGAGAGAGAGAGAGAGAGAGAGAGGGCAGGCAGGAAGGCAGGCAAGTAGGGAGGTAGGCAGGTAAAAGAATTTTTCATTATGTAAAATCAATGACACTCTGTATATATACATCATTGCCAACCAAGGGTAATGCTTGGGAACCGGTCTATTTGTTCTTGTTTGTATACACTTTGACTGACCACTCTTTCACCTTGGCACCCCTGCATGACTCAATAAGAATGCCCCCCCCCCCCCCCAAAGAAAGGGCCATACAAAATGTACAATACGGTTACTGAAACAATTGCACAATTTAACAAAAATATGATCATTACAATTATATTACTGAAATAATTATTATATGATAATATATATTATGATAAATAAATGAATCAAGGAGCAGCTTGCGTGTCCAGTCAAAATTGCCAGATCATGGCTATCAGTGTCACGGCCTTAATGTATTGTTACAACGAATAAGAACACCGCAAAATAAATAAATATTTATTTATTCATTCATTTTTACTTAATGAATCTTCTGAATTGTTCGCATGTTCGGCTCCAACCCCCCAACCCCAGAACTGTTTTGGAGTTTTAGAGAAGCATCCTGACTACACCAGTCGATAAGCATTAAAGGGCAAGAGTTCTTTATGCATGCAACTGTATTTACGTTATATTTTCAAAATGTTACCAGATAGGAGACCCTCAGGACAAACCAGTAAATAAAAATGTCCATGAATGTTAGCATTGCTGGTTTGGTACATCTGCAGAAGCTCTGAAAACCACACTGTCCTGAATGATCTTACCGGGTATATATCTGCTGACATTGGATGTATCAAGTTGTTTTCATTAACGTCAATGATATCATTGTAGGTTTGGTTTCAAAACAGACGGGCAAAATGGAGGAAGCGGGAACGATATGGACAGTTACAGAGCATGCGTGCAATGGCAAACTCGGCGGGCTACGATTTACCAATTGCACCAAGACCTGAAACATATCCACAGGTGAGTCTCCATTAGAACCTGCTTCGACGAAAGTGGTCATCCCCATCCGCTGTCTTCATCGCTGAGCCGGTCCCAAGCGACCGATAACTCATGTTGAATGCCATCTGCTTAGAATTTCAATTTTGGCATCGACGCTTTCTCTTTGACACACGACTGCCCTTTGCCAGACATGTGTTTCTGTCGCTGTTAATTTTAGTCGGAGATGTTTACCAAATAGTTAGTCTGGTGCCGGGAAAGCGTTTGGATGCTTCAGAAATGATACCAAAATCAAAGAAGAAATATGTTGAAGAAGTCTTATTTTTACCTGCATATAGTTTAAGATCTACTACCAAGGTGGCAGCATTTTCTGTAATTCTTCATATTGAAGCAAGCAAATGTTTTTAAATACTCCATTGAAAAAATCAGCATGACATCGTAGCAGTAATGTATCAGCGCCTATTTGCTTCCAAAATTTGAGATTTCCGTTTCATTTATTACAAATGCGCCTGCCATAATTGCTCTACATGCGCAAATTAAGAGTATCGAACTCTCCATTTAATCGTTAATCCACATTCTCACCTGAATGTTGCTTTGTGGAGAATTATTTGAACAGTATTTGTAAATGATATTGCGTATCAAGGGAACAATGTTAAAAAGGACATTTTGCCGAGTCATTAAGTAGACCGCATGCATAAAAGCGAAATACTGAACAATGGCAACTGACTGTTGTAAGAGTAGATATAACCAACTTGACATAAACCAATTAATTTTATTGTATGCCAGCGAAGTTGTCAATGAGACGATAATTTTTGTTTTCAATGTACCAGGTATCAGCTACTGTAATCAATAAACAAAATTTAAGCCTTGTGATTTTTAAGCTGTTGATTGGGAAGGGTAGACGCAATACTATCTTCGGTGTTAATATACAGGGTTTGAATGAAAATGTACGAAATCCCACATTCAAAACTGATACGAAAAAGAAATTGACGTGAGTTAACGCCATGATGAGATAAGTTAAGACGACTTGCACCATTAGAGGACGCCACTGGTGAAGAAGATCACGTGACATTTCTTGCCATGTCTCAATGGTCGGGAGATATCAGGTGATCCCGGTTGCCGATGGAATTCTCTACAGATTCAAGTGTTGGGCTTGTCCCACCATGGGGGTAGTATGTCTGTATAATACTTCCATGGTCCCACTAACCGTGAGATGCAGGTGTATATTATAGGTACAGTCTCTGCAGTGGCTATCTGAGGATCATAAGTATGTCTTCTGTTTTTTACCTCTTTAGCCCATGAGCAGTTGTCCATGGACTCCAGCCAACCACAACCAGTACGTCATGCCCAGCTACATCAAAGACCAGGTTTATTATAGGCCTAATGACTTTAACCTGACGCCGTCTGTTCTCTTTTGACCAGCCGATGGCGAGCTGTCCATGGACTCCCAACAAGAACCAATTCTCAATGCCAAGCTCCTGCATGGCGCCTCAGTCCAACTTGCCCAGTTTTATGGGACTGGCTACAACCACAACACCCATGCAGTGCCAACAGGGGGCGCCATCGCTTCAAGCGTCGCAGCACCCACACAGCGCCGTACCACTTGCCAGTCCGCAGCACCAGGTTGCCATGGATACTTTGCATCATGACACAGAGCGCAGGAGTTCGAGCATCGCATCTCTCAGACTGAAGGCGCGTGAACATAGTGCAGCCATGGGAATTCTGAACGCGTACATTAAATAAAGTGGATAAGTGTGACGTACAATGTACATAGTACCCTCAAGTGTGTTTGATGAAGATTTTATTGGATTCCCCATGAGCTTAACTTACTGTGCTGTTAAACTAGACGGCAGCAAAAAGTCCTGAAATGCGACGGAGCATGAACAAAGTTCCCGCCAAAATGGTGTCTGTATATGGAATGAGTTGTAATTACGCACTTTTTTTGTTGTTGTTTACATTATGGCATAAAACAATTTCAGGTGCATTCGTCACGCATGTATACGTGCGTGATTGGTCAGAAAAGCTCCATCTTGATTGGAGAAAAATACAAAGCAATTTCTAACAGTACATTTAACCTGAATACAAACCATAAGCATATTTGAGGGATCTTGATCCAACTTGTAAGCGGCATGGGTGGAAAGACAAATAGTCCCTCTATATTCAGATGTTCATTATAATGAATGATGTGGAGCTGGTTCTTATACACACAATATACATTTTTAAGGCAGCACTTACCACTCCTTTGTAACATATATACGTTTTTTGCCTTCTACATAAACAGGTCAGAGGTGTTGTTTATAGATATGTTACGTGTTTGACGAGAAAACAATTCTGATATGTTCATTATGTACGGTAACAAGGCAAGCCATCAGTTGTCAGCCATGTACCATATTTACTTTTTTCACTTTAACTCTCTCCATGCCCAGTTTGTACGCCTGCGCCCAATGCTCGACTAGCAAAGCCGTCGATCTGGACCATTTTTATGGTCTCTGCAATTTGCAGATATGCCATCGCTTGAATGAAACGCCGTGTTACAAAGAATATAAATCTGGTAACGTTATGTGAATTCAGAGCACATCGACTTTGGTCAAAGTTGGCCACGACACAGAACGGGCAAAACTCAAATTTGTGGTCATCAGTGCAATGTGGAACCAGTTCTGACATATGTGCCATGTAAAATGGTCAGGCTGGTGAACAGTTACTGTACATTTTCAGTTTAGGTACTCCAAGTCAGTTTGCTAGGAGTAATTGAATCAGTTTATTCATCCATCCAAAAATAGCTGCACCAAAGAACTCATAGTGCTGAATACCGATAGATTGCTCCCATAAAGGTTATAAACACACATTAAAATATGTGTATATAGACATGTTGATGACGCACTTTGGAACGTCCATTACGCAAAATTTATCCGTCCAGGTGCATGATTATTAATTATTAGAAGCCAGGTTTCATGAAGTGGCTTGTATTTTGCAAGAACAAAGCAATTTCAAACACAAATTTTAACAGATGGTGTTCGTGTATATAGGGAATTAAAACTAGTTTGTAATGTTTGTTATACTATACGGCAGTAAACTCATTGACAACACTCTTTCGTTGCTCATTTTTTTTTACTGTAGCTATTTGAATACTCTATCCATGATAAGTGATTTCATTTCGCATGCTTTATCAACGACTGCGTCTAATATATTTTATATTGCAGGCAACCCATCTAGCTTGATTAGACCAATGAGAATGTGCAGTATTTACTTTGACAACTGATAACGCGCACCCCCTCCCCCCCCCCCATTACTGTAGCTTCCACAGAACAGTTAATTCTTTACGAACAAAAGCAACTCTATACTAGCAGGGATGTGTAAAATAGCACAAAAATCATCGTAACGTTGCGGCAGAAAAAAGATTTATTTCTGTTCTAGGTAATAAGCAACCTCTGTTTTGCAAGTCTACCTTCTGTCGACACACTTTAAATATATCCTACACACATAAACCCTGGGGCTCGTCAACCTCGTCTGATGTGTGTCCTCAGATAAAAGCAAATGCAGTGCAGAGATCTCTCTCTCTCTCTCCCTCTCTCTCTCTCTCTCTCTCTCTCTCTCTCTCTCTCTCTCTCTCTCACCTTTGCTATGTTACAAAATATTTACATGTATTTATTTATTTCTGTTTACTATTTCTTTTACTAGTTCAGTAGGTTTTCACTTAATACTAGCATAGTCATATGTTGGTGACCTGTGAGATAAATCCAATTTTTGGGGGAAAAGAGAGGTACCGAAACACAGATCACCAATATGAACTTATAATTTCGATTAAGTCAACCTGAACTTGATTTTACTGGGAAGTAATTACATTTGATATGACCATCAGTATCACCAATTCATGATGTGAGTTCTATGTCCCATCAAGCAGGACAGACACAAATTAATAAGCCGGCATGTAAGAAATTACACGTTTATCAAACCCAGATCATTGCCATGTACGAAATGACACGTTTATCAAACCCAGATCATTGCCCATACCTAGATACTGACCGGTCTGCCAGCAGGCAACTTTCACCAGTTTTCATATAGTGACGAGTCCCTTTCTTTTAGAAATGAGTTCTTCTGCCCAACCAATCATCTCTTTATTACTTGCTTAATCATAAGCAAACCAGTATTTTCCAATTCAGAACACATAATGGAGGACGCCCAAATACTATGATACAACATGATTGCCTGATCATTATTACCAGGGACCATTAACAGTACAGAATATTAATTTCATCCCATATAGTCATACAATCAAATTGCGCATACCTGCACATGACGTGAGTGTTAGGAAGTCATTTTGTTCAAAAACTTCTCTGACTGTCCTGTTTTTCTTTTTATAATCGGCAATACTAAGAACTTCGAATTATTGCTTTAACTTTTATAGTTAGTTTCCTGTAACATTTAATATTTTAATTTACTTCATGGTTTCAGTGGGCACTAAACACAACCTATTTATGTTCAATAATAATTTTACACACAACAAATATACATATTAACAAAATAAAAAGACAACGTATCATCGAGGCAACGGAAGTTATTCCGCTTGTTGTAACTGCACCTGATCTGTCAATTAAAAACTTAATATTCTAATCGATCATGTTGAATCTAATTACCAGCACGATGTTTCCCTAATCATAGACAGGACGACTGATAAGAAATTTGTACAGCTCATGAGAGCTGCTTAGATACAATTAAATGAAAATGTATATACACTTCTTGAATGAACATATTTTCGATAGGAGGGCGATAAACTTCGCCGGAGACCAGAGAAAGTCTGCTAAGGAGACAAGTAAGCAGCAAGTGCTTTAAAATAGGCCTCCTGCAACTTGTAACAAAGGCATACACATACCTAGCGGAACATAGTTGTGCAGTCATCTATTGCGCCAAAATGCAATGACTTATAGACACAAAGGAGCAATTATTACATATGCAAGTCCTCCTGGCTAATATACTCGGATTACTCCATTGTTGAAGATATGTATAAAAGTAACTAATATTACGTTAAGCCGTATCGGTTTAATTAATGGAGGACAAGAGTCCGAGGACCATTGAGGCTTGCACAGTTAAAGTTGGCCTGCAAACCGTTTAAACAAAACAAGTGAAAGTACGTACGTACGTACATGTACATACATACATACATACATACATACATACATACATACATACATACATACATACATACATACATATACGTTTCAAGATAAAGCAAAAGACAAATGTCAAAATATGTCAGTAGACCTACGATATGCTGCTTTTCCACAAAGTCCATGTCAAGTAGAACAAAAGGAATGTAACTTGAAAAGATCCCCATTCGTATACTTTGCTTTGGTATGATATAAATATAGCAGTGACCACAATGCCCGGAATGACAAGTTATAACTTTGATACCATTACTTCCATAACCCGGCAGTGACATCACTGTGTATTATGCGTGTAAGCAATTGATAATTTCAAGCTGATGACAAGGCCATTGTTACTATAGTGTGAGAGTTGAGGGAAAAAGGTGAGATTTGCGACTTTGTGCAGGAACCGAAGGCATGTAGATTTACTCTGGGATCCAATACAATCTACATCGATTTTTTAGTACCATCCATGTTTCTCGGCTCTCTTTGTTGTCTCTTCTGTTGTTAAGCGGGAAGAAACAAAGTTAAGTCATCACCAGATAACGATGTAAGTTGCCAACTCAACACATTGGAGTGCCATGACTCGCCAAAGCTGGCCATCAAATACTTATATCACATTTCTCCTTATCCCATTAATTACACAAGACGGTTATAGTCTTTCCGTCCCGCCCCTTGTTTAGCGGCCCTTCTCCATATTGTAAGCTGGCGAGTGTAAAGAAAAGGTAATTAATACCGCCGGTGATCCGCCGGAGCTTGACACAGAGGTACACGGTGCGGGTTGCAGCATTCCTGAAAAGAGTCCCAGGTATGCTCGGGAACGCTAAGGTTACACAGAAAGGAAAGCTGGATTCAAGGCGCGCGATGCCAGAGCACACACCGGAGCGGGAGAGAGTGGATGGAGCCGCCGTATCCACCTGAACAACATAACAGAATGTTACGGGGATGCTTGGCAAGCCTAAGCCAGGTGCTGAATTTACAATGTTGAGCCGTAAGTCGACATACTATCACCGCATCGGCAGAGGTTATTGTAGAACATACTTCCCGGACCAGTGTTTACAGTGATAGACGGGGCATAATAGGTGACATGCCTTTGTGGGTAACCAATGAAAAACTCCAAGTGTAATGCCCAATAACTCCCAAAGACCTATGAACCGTCTACTTTTGTTTCATCTTGTGCATTATATAGGCCCACTGAGCAAAACTTCGATGCCGCACAAAAACGTCAGCGTATTTTCGGATCTTTCCTGTTATCTGAGACCCAAAGAAAGAAAAGAAAGAAAGAAATTTTCTCTTAACATTGTGATACCGCTTACAACGACGTTGTTTCCATGTAGGCCTAGTTTGAACGTATCAATTTCCACATTTCCGTTACAAATCCGGCGTACCAGAAAGTACAGCATAAAAAACAGGGAAATGGCTTCACCTTCTGTGATATAACAAGCTGCGGGTTGTGCATTCTACATTAACATTTAGTTAAAACGTATTTATTTCCACTGGATTGTCCAATAATACAGTAAAGTAGACTAATCTCGGGGTTCTCCAGACATTGTAACCGTCATTAGAACAGGTCAAGGTCAACAGCTCTTGATGTCAGTTCCGTCAGGTTCGACGACTTCAGAGGATCAAGTTTGCTGGCTGAAGGGCGTAGTATACTTTGTGACTCATTTATAAAATATTTGATATCTGTCTATGGTTACCTTCTAATACCCTAAAAAGTATATATTTTCTAAAAGAAAACATAACCTAAAGTTTAATTCTGGTACTGAATATAAAGTTTTAGTGTTTCTATTGATGTAGTTAAATTTTAAAATAAAATTCTTAAATTTTGCATAAATTTGAAATGGCATTTTTAAAATGAAAATGAGATTGAATTTTTAATGTAAAATAAAAGGAAACATAATGGTTTTTAAAATTTTCTAAAAAGGGCTTTGTTCCTATTAAATTGCTCTTTGTTTTTTTAAGCTTTAAAATTTTATCTTTAATTTAAACATATTGTTTATTTTGAAATAAAGCCCTCACCTAAAATTTAAAACACAGTTTTGCTGCTAGAAATATACTGTTTCATTTGCCATAAGAATATAATGTTTCCCAATTTTTTTTTCAGTTTGCTCAATTTGTGTGTTTTCTTGTTTTTCTGCAAAAAACGGGTAAAACTAAAGTTTTTAATTGAGCAATTAAAATTCAGTTTCTTAACACTTAGATTTCATCATTTTCAATAGCTTAATCCATATGTATACTCGTAGAAAATATATAGTTTATATGATCTCATATAGCAGTCATGTACTATATAAGGACATGTTTGGAGCAAAGTCATATTTTCTGTGTAAAGTGCTGTAAAAGTGAACCACGCCATTATTTAGCGTTTAAAGTATTCACTGTCAGGACGTTATTCAGAGACGCTTTCAATTTGTGTTGTCCCCGGTTCGGCTTGCTTAATTAGAAACGCATAATACGGGACATTCATATTAGGAGCAGAATTGCATTTTCGACCTATCCATTTCGAATCAATAAAATCTTGTTATCATCAACATCATCATCATCATCATCATCATCATCATCATCATCATCATTGAGAAGTAGATACGCATATCAAGTCGCGGGTGAGATGTATCTGACGCAATCGAGTGGTGACAGACAACGTGTTGCTGTGTCCACAGATGGAAGATAGCCTGTCAGGAAGCAAGCAGAATTAGCTGTTGAAAGAGCACACACAAGGTCACATTTAAACACTCGATTACATTGATTTTAACTTTGGTTAATTCACGTAGAAAGGCGCAAAACGACTCGCAGGGGCCCACAAGGAAACTACATAACATTCGTTTTTCCCGCGTACCCCTCATGTTGCTCAATTGTCCACCAAAAAAAAAAAAAAAAAATGCCACAGAATATTTGGGCATGAAACATTTTTAATTGGTAAAATGTCATTTCAACTGGCATCACGACCTGTATTTGTTCCTTGCGTTTCTGGACTCAAATTATTTTTGATTGACCATGACAGTATACACGCACATAGATCGGATACTTTTTCCCAGCCAGAATTATGAGTCAGCGTGTCTTTTCCTCAATGTCGTCTGCTAGTTTTTTGTCATTTAGAATATTATGCCAGAAGTCCGAATACGCCGCGAAAAGTGCAGACTCAGTCCCCAGAGGAAAAAAATGAATAAATGTAGACAGGTCCGTATGAAACATTATTTGAATATGTCAGCTACCGACCCAAATTTAAACATTGTTAACACATGCACCACAGCCTGAAATTGATACAATAGGCTGAAACGACTCGCTTTAAAGAGTTACGGTTAAAGCAAAAAACCCTTATTAAAAACTTCGAATCAAATGAACTTGGCTACCCTCCCCATCCATAATTCGCAACGGCTGGCACCCCTAAGTGAAGAAAGACACTTGCCCCCCGTTAAGGTGTTCAAGTTTAGTTTGGTTAACAACACGATCTTCAAATTTTAAAAAATCACATTATTTTCAATCTCAACTGTTCTAACGACAAAAATTAAGACCCCTGCAATGAAGATATACTAGAGGGGGGATAACGTTCGAAGACATGTACAGCATTTCTAAAAGTCTACACACGATAATTCACATCAAAATGACTGAAACACAATCGAAAACAGCTGACAACAGAACACGCATTAGGGATGGTTCAACCAAGGAGGCTACATAGAGATGTAGCCTCCTTGGTTCAACAATATCATCATTTTTGAATTAGTACTAAGGGTACTAAATTTCATGACCCCCCTCCTCCAAATTATTACTTAACAATTATGATTTTCCAAAAATCATACCAAATTGCACACAACAGACCAAAAATTGACCATCATTTTCAATCTTCTGTGAACGCGTGCAGATCAATTTAGCCCCCTCCCCCTCTTGCGTACTGTAAGGACCAATCAAAAAAAAAAAAAAAAAAGAGAAGAAGAAAAAAATGATGAAAATGTTGAACCATCCCTTATTATGAAGCAGCAATCCACAATAAAATTGAAGCACATTTTAGTACATTTTAACCCTTTCTTGGCCAAAAGTCGATGTGCTCCGAATTGGCATAACGATACAGACTCGTGTTCTTCGTAAACTGACTTTTCATTCAAGTACCAGCATGCCTGCATGCAGTGGCAGAGACAATAAGAATGGTTCGGGTCAACAGCTTTCCTCGGCGCGCTTTGGGCACAGCAGTTGAGCCCGACCCAAAGCGCACCGATGAAAGCTGTTGACCCGTTGAAATTTGGCACTGAGCGAGAACATGCAACACATAACCGTAATCGTTCCAACTGATAAAATTTTTTTTTCATGAAGCACATCATTTCCATATTCCAATAATTTACTCTATACGGTATAGTAAATTCAACAAGTTGATATTAAATATGATAAATTGTTTATTTTATTATTACATTTTTACCCTCTCATTTATTCATGTATCACAACATGATGTAATAGTAACTAAGCTGTAAGGCAAGGCTTACTGTACAAAATAAACAGCTGTTTTACGCAGGCCTGCTTTCAAATGAAGTAAAATGTTGGTGCCAAATGCGGCTGATGTGCAACATGGGACCTGCATTAAAGTGAATTTGGAGAGCCAGTATCAGTCCATTACACAGAATGGACAATCTTTTGAAAAAGGGAAGCACAGCCTACATGTGAGAGCACGCAGTTGATACAGTTTACCACAGTTTTAAAATGAACTGAAGCCAACTGCGCAGAACAGATGAAGAATAAACTCTTCAAGCATTTTTAAAAACCATTAACATATTCGAGTTAGGATCTAATTTCTTGAAGGTATTTAATTCAAGCGCACAAAAGGTAACACACCTAATTTTTTTTTTTTTTGGGACAAGACAGATCGTGAACCTCACAGTACACCAAACTAGTTTCCAGTACGCCCATCAACACATTAACAGCAACAAACATGCTCCTTTCAAGACACAAGAACATCTAGTCTGCACAAATTCAATTTACATATTTGGGATACAGGCGCATATAATAAAATGAAAGTTTGTAATTTTTAATTCATGCTTACTATGTACATTCGGAAAACTTAAATCTTCGAATGTACTATATCTAGAAGTGTCCAAACAACTTCACTTCATAGTTTTGTTATATCGAATGAAATGCAATTAAAAGTTGTAAAATTTGAATTTATCCTAATTAGGCATACATCGACACTTTAAATGTTGAATATCGTCAAAGGTTTTCTGGATAGTGGTGTTAATCGAACTTTAATTCTTGGGTTAGTGATACAGCAACAGCCGATACAATGGAAATGAAAGTTGCACAGTTTTAATTTATGCAAATTAAGAACAATTTAAATGCTTGGCTATTTGAAAAGCATTATCGTCAGACGGAGGAGGTCAGACGGAGGAGCTCCGTCTGACGACGTAGCGGTTCTAGGCCCTCCCCACCCGAATGACTGATTGCAAAGATGAATACACAATACTTTATTGCAGATAAGGCCAGATGTTGGCCATTGCACGCACAGATGTTCCAAGTCCTCTCTCTCTCTCTCTCTCTCTCTCTCTCTCTCTCTCTCTCTCTCTCTCTCTCTCTCTCTCTCTCTCTCTCTCTCTCTCTCTCTCTCTCTCTCTCTCTCTCTCTCTCCTCTCTCTCTCTCTCTCTCTCTCTCTCTCTCTCTCTCTCTCTCTCTCTCTCTCTCTCTCTCTCTCTCTCACACACACACACGTATATTAGCATTTAGCACGAATGCTTGACTGACTGAACGTTATGAGCACCTGTGACTGGTTTAGAGTGCGATCGATGCAGCCTACTTGATGATGATGATGATGATGATGATGATGATGATGATGATGATGATGATGATGATGATGATGATGATGATGATGATGATGATGATGATGATGATGGAATATCTTTATATTGTAAATGTAGTTCAGTTATGTTGTTTTTTAAACACGGCTCAGTAAGATATGCATTTAAAATAATGACATACTATAAACCAGTTATGCATTATTGTGCAAGTATAAAATGTTTGAAGCAAAGACTGATTATAATTTATCGGTCGCCCTTCAGAAATGAAAAACTTAAAATACCTTACCTGGTATAACAGAAATAAACCTTTTCTCTGAAATTGTCAAAATAAAACCGGGCGTATTTCAGTTCAAAGTACATCTCCATTACGACGTTTTTACCTTTTATACATGTTTTTCACTGAAGAAACGTCAGAGTAATGCTTGAAACTGACAAGTATGTGCCCGGTCTCTTATACGCTGCCCTCTTATAAGTGAGAACAGAATAACTATCAAAGTTTCTTCAACAGCTATTTTATATGAAGGCAAGTTATCTTTTATCTGGTTTTATGTCTGCATTTATACTCAGACTTGATGTTTAACAGACAATAAACGGACTAGGTGTGCCAAGCCGTTTTCTGTCTATTTGACTTCGGATTTGTCATTTGAAAATGTGGTCGTTATTTGATCAGAGGTAAGTCTGAAATACACTTCAATATGCGAAAAACTAATTTACTAACCACCTATGATTGACAGATGAGTGAAAAGGACTAAAAAGGGCCTGGAAAACATTTTTGTTCTTTCCTAGGCTGAAAGATCATGCGTGGGTCATGAGGGCCGAGTAAAAGTTGATGAAACATGATTAGAGCAGAAGGGTTAGGAGGGGAGTGCCGGATGTTTGACATAATAGCTGACTAATGAAATATGTACTTCGTTGCGCTTAATATTATTGCTCCTATTGCTCTGAAACTCGTTTGATTTAATACCCTCGTCTTTAGGTTGCTTTAATTTTCTTTTCATGAAAACAATTAATAATGTGCCCAGAGGTATATCAGTTCTGTAAACAGGAAATTATAATCGTAAATTCGATCGGTAATATTTTAAATGCACCTTTGCTTGCCGAACGGATAAATTAAATAGAAAGAAATACGGGGTCTGGTTTGTTTATGAGATAAAATGCGCGGATAACTGATGCGAAATTGAAGACATATTCAAGTGGATGAAAAAAATGATAAGTTCCAATGTTATAAGTATACATCTGCCCAATTTGTCAACGATACAATTTCGCTTTGTTGCTTGTTGACCTGCGCAACCACATGGTGCAGTCCAGTGACTTTCCAAGGCAATGGTGTGAAGGGATCACCAATGCTCTACGTGAAAAGTGGACTCGATCAACCTTGGCAGACATTGCAGACAAACATTGTTGGTGTCAGCGATAAAATCTTTTGGATCAATAATAAATGGAAGGCTCTAGATCTACAGGAATGTGGTATTTATGCATAATGACATACCTCAGGCAGGGTTTATCCCTTTCCTGGTCAGAATACGACCGAGTCAATAGCTTTCCCGGCATGGGGCGGGTTGTGCCAATTGCGACCAACCCGCACCACGGAAAAACTATATTGACTTGGGCCTGCCAACCTGATAGGTCCTACATACAAATCTCAACAAATATGTTTCTGCTAACAAGAAATCTAAGTAAAAACAATAAAGCAGACGATAATTTACATTTGGGTGTTTTCGGGAGATTTGATCGGGAGAGAGTTAACGCCGTACAAAATGTCGAACAATGGCCGACGCCAAGATGTTGTATAGTATCACTCGGATTTAAAAGTTTCTGGGAAAACTACTCCATGCCCGTTTTAGTGAATGCATGAAAGCATTTGGTCTTGTCAAGCGCAGTGCGCTATGATACGAACTAAAGGCAAAGAGACGCATTGAGGAACTTTCATCGTGAACAGTTAACTCTAAATGGGAGAAGGGACCAATAGAGACAGTCAAAGTATTTAAATACCAGGAAATTGCGTTCAAGTCCAGTAAAAGTAGCGTGTTTTCGGACATACTGCCATACCTAGTGGTATGGCAGTATGTCCGAACAAGACAACACATTTTTACAAAATGTGTTGTCTTGTTCGAGTACCATGTCATTTCATGCGATCTTTTTAATTTCTTGCAGATACAGCTGCGTATTCGTATTGCAGTGCATGTGAAGTGTATCCCTGGAAAAACAGCCCCTTTGCATCCGAGGTTATAAGATTTACATGGACATTTTAAGCACATATGTTTTCGAATGTTGACCGTGATAAGTTTGATGTTTCTATATACAGTGATTTTAACTCTTTCAAAACTAAATGCGACTTAAGTCGAACTACCTAAGACGAATTACTTAAGAAAATAATTGTCAGGACCAACAGCCCAAAGAGCGCCAAGGGAAGCTGTAGACTCAGACCAAAATGTGGCTCTAAAAGAGTGAAATTATGTAATAAAAGTATGGAAATGTACAATCCTAGCCTTCTTTATTGAATTGCTTTTGTATGGTTGGTCACAATGCAAGAAACTTCTATTTCGCTCTTGTCTGCTGAGGAATACAGGTCCCCATATCAAATCAGTTACACCAGTAAGCTGTCCTCCATGCAGAGGTAATTTAATCTAAAAAGGGTACTTGTTAACGTTGATAGGGTCTACTTAAGGGCACATGAAAAATAAGCTTCTACAAAAAGGGCACACTTTAAAACCAAAATTCAAGAAATTCTTAACAGCTGTATCCAAATTAAGGTGAATGTACTGCTTTTTACATATGATCTGAGTTCAGTTTTTATTCGATGTCCTGAAAATGAAGACAAATGTTCCATTCATCAACAGAAAGAGGCAGGGTAATTCTCCCTTTTATTTTCAGTTGCGGAGAACACTGAAACAGTGTATCGTAATCCTATAAACTTTTTTTTCAAGGTGACCAGCCGCTAATTATAAGTCACAGGTGCACACGAATTTCAATCGCGATTTAACATATTATACTCCACATGCGTGTTTATCTTTAGTGTTGTATCCGTTTGTTCTACTGTGGATTTGCATTATGTACAGTGGGTCAGTTGTGCGTTGTTTTGATGTGTTATGTTGTACTATACTGATAAAACGATCAAAATTGACCTGTCATTGTGCCAATTATAGTGCTACTACTATTTCTCGTATTTATATTTGTCGAATATAATGGAAGCAATCTTGGTCTCTAGCTGTAAGTCTTGGCCTCGGGATTTGCGTTTTGTGGCTATTCCAAACAACTTGAGGAAATGGTTGTTTCCATTTGAATCAGCAAACATGTATGTTTTGGAAATATAGAGTTCGAAATATAGGAAGCCTTTTATTTGTGTGTAACAAGTTTCAACCTGGAAGCGCTGACCAAATCATATTTATCTGCATCAGGAGCTCTCGTTCACATCATACACTAAACATATGACACAAACACCGTTCTATTTGCTGTACCTTCCTACAGACAAGTTGAAACAGCTTGATCCATGGAAACGCACTTAAATTCTTTAATTCAGATCGGCTTAGGATCAACACAGGAGTAGGTTTCTTTGTGTGGAAGAGTCCACGTATGTCGGGCGACCAACAAGTCAAACCACTGTTCTTCATAAATCAAGGCGAATCGGCCACTTCTTAAGGTAGTACGTTATAACAACATTGTTTAATGAGTAAAAAAGAGGTGAGAATAAACGACGGGGGGTTACATCTGTCAGTCATCTCTGTCCTTCTTATCCTACTTCATCCGGGACCTCCTGCGACGCAAGAAAGCACGTGCCAGGTGTGTCATATTAATTGATTGTACCGTTAGATAAACGTTTCCACAATTCATACCATGTATCGTTCCTTCTGCGGTCCAATGCGGCGGCCCGAGGGCTCCAATTATTTGTATACTGAGGCCTGCAAATTTGAGAAAGCTGTTTTGTCTGTGCCACACGGCATTGACAGCCCGGGCTTACATCATAGAGAAACCTTGTTTTGCCTTTCTGAGGGGGTTTCTGGCTTCAATAAAGGGCACACATGCTGTCTTCCCATCTGATACCCTCTGCTTCTGTTTTTACACACGTTTTAAGTTCATCAGAGGACGCAGGAGTGCAATTGAGACGGAACACAAAAATCCGTTGCCCACTATCCCTCTGCTTTTACGAAATCACCAGAAATGAAGGTCTGACCGTTTTTAGTGCGTTCTGGCTCTTTAAGAACGAGAGAACCAATTGCTTTATGTACAGGCAATGACTAACATGTCATCTAGATGTTATTCAAATTTATCAAATTTATTTAACATAAAACACGGTGTTTCGCCATCCCTGACATGTTCATTGGCACAAGATCATTTTCAGGCAATATAATAGAAGAAACTTACGCGTATAAAATCAAAGGTCACAACACGCGTTCACTCTGCTGCACATTCCCTGTCTAGAATGTACTCCAAAATAGATTGAATACACTAACCAAGTGGGATTTGCAGTTTGCGTTCCCCAAGCACATGAAATATTCAGTTGTATTTTATCCACTCTGTTTTTTCATTTACAAATAAACTTAATACAACAAGCCATAAGATTTGTTTTTCAAAGCTATGTGCTGTCTATTTTTGGGCACAGCCATTTACTATGTAGATGTATGACTCTTTAAGAGTGTTCTCTACTTTGGTAAACAAAGAAAATATATTTATTTATATTTCTGATGACGATCTTCATCTTAGTCGATTCTCCTGATGTATCAAGCATGTTGAAACGTGTCTTTCATTCAGCTTCTTCTGTGGCGCCATGATTTGTCTTACCTGCTCAAAACGCTCTACAATTTTTACAAAACTGTTGCATCTGTTAAAATTACTTGCACCATTGAGGCAGTATAGCACATCAAACACGGAGTTATCGGATTGTCACACAACAAAAGTATCAATGTTGCACAAACGAGTTGTATTTCAGGAGCTTAATCTCATAAAAAGCCACGTTGACATCGAAATAGACCGCTTGCGGTTTGATCCGCTTACTTGCTCGATTTCCCGCGTCTGTATCTTACAAGGGGTTCATGCTGTTTGAATAATTATGTTTTCATAATTGTATGCCAGGATCCTGTTTAACAAAAGAACCTACGGGATGAACTGTTACTTACTGACGATAAAGGCATATAATCTGAGAAAAATAACCCACCTTGATTTGTTATTGATATTACAGACTAAGCATATTGCGTCAAATGAAAGCATATTTGTGGACATATATTTTGTACCAGGTATATCAAGTTACACAGGAATTACACACATTATGCTACCACTTGTAAATAAACGTATAATGGTACTGTTGATTGAGATAATTAATAACAGTTCCAAAAGAAATCAGCTAATGTGCTCTCGTTTCGTTTCTTCACATCTATTCCGAGTTAGCACACTGCTTAAAATGTAAACATGAATTAGCACTATATTGAAAATGCCGAAAATGCTTTGATGTTCGACTTCTTTTTGTATTTGCATGAGGGGGAAAGGTTTTGTTTGCGTTCATGCACTTTACACAAAATTAAAAGTATAATCTCAAGCGGATAGTTAAAACGAGTATCCCATAAGCCGACAAAAGAGCCCTGTTTCAGATATCTTTTGTTGCTGCTGTTTTGTTGTCGGATTTTGAGTGGTGGTGGTGGTAACTTTTTTTTCCTGGTATGTTTTTTTTGGGGGGGGGTTCTTGTTTTTTGTGTTTTTTTTTTCTTTTTTTTTCTTTCTCAGTTGAAGACATTGCAAGAACTGAAAATGATAAGTGGCTGTCCATTGGGGTAGTTTAAGCTTTCCAAATCCGGCCCAGGACAGCAATGCGGACTCGCCAATAATCTAGTGGGGTAGAAAGGCGTAGAGAGATGCATCAGTCACTGCTTTTCACTTCTGCACAAATAAAAATAAAAATAAACAGTCAGAGGAAATCCATACAAATTTCTTTGCGTGTTTCAAAAGCTTACCAACCTTTCGCAATCATATCATGAGCCAGAGTTATCAATCTTTGCCACCTCTGCATGGATGATAACAGCGCCTGCAATGCAAGGAACAAAATCTATCTGCCGCAGTTATATGGGCAAATTTTCTAGTTAGATACATTGTTCTCAAAATATTTGATGACATTTACTTTGATTTTTTTCTAGTCTACCAGTGCATGCTGACTGTAGATGAATTGGAAAGAATGGTTTTTGTTTTCTTTTCTTTTTTTCCCTGGTCGGCTAAATCTCGACCAATTATATTTTGCAGACCATTCAAATTGCCCGTAAATCAGAGCCAGCCACAATGAGATTCGAATACACACACACACACACATATATATATACATACATATATATATATATATATATATATATATATATATATATATATATATATATATATATATATATATATATATATATATATATATATATATATATACGCAGTTTTGATCCGGTAACCATATGAGTGCCGAGTGACCACTCGTTACTTACTATTGGCTGTTTAATAGAATTAGCTTTGGAAGTATTTACCTTTGTCCGTACGGCCTCGTCCGTAAGAATGTATAATCCTCAAAGTAGCCAAATATCGATATGAAGTTTAAGAAATTAGTCAAATATAAATATTGTTGACGGTGGACCGGCTAAGGCTAATGTTCACAACATGTCGGACGTGTAAATATGCGAACATGCTTTGGTTGCATGGAACGGTGCGATACCTGGAAGCAGGATAGCTTGGATTCGGTCTTTCCCCCGTAGCATTTGCTGTCAAAATAACGAAACTACTCTGATAAAGTGACAGGTACGTGGGTTATCTCTTCTTTTTGAACCGACATGTATTGTCACTTTGAAAATATACCTCATCGACTTCTCCAGAGGCAGAGAAATCAGTTTGGGAGGTAACAAAAAGAGTTACACACGGTACTTTGGTCATCAGCTATAATTTTGCGTTGGTTGTCTTATATGGTCGGGTAAGTGCATTGAGTTTGGTTCAATTGAATTCATTGTAGTTCCTTGAAGATTGCTGTCAACAATCATTTTCTTTTGTTGAATTTGTTTCACCACAAAAATTCCATCATAAAGTAATATCAAATGTCCGGCAAAACACTGCCTTGTGCCGGCCCTCAAGAAATGAAAGCTTCTCTAATTTAGGTTTCTCGGATTAATAATTAAAAAAACCGAACCGTTAGCACCAGGCACACCAGAAAAAAAATGATGATGAAAATTGTTCTTGTCATTATCATTGTGATTATTGTTGTTATTGTGATCATCATTATTATTGGCGTCATTTATCACTTTTGTATGCAATGCCCAGCAAATTATTGCAATGTGTGCTGGAATATCCAGAGGGACTAGAGATTCGACATTAACTGTCACAGCAAAAATCAGTAACCGAATTTATTACAGCGTCAACCAGGTCAACTGCTAAAACGTGTGATCACCACGCACATAGAATATTTGTAGTCATGGTTTTGGTGGATTGACAGCTCAGTACCGACTGGCCATGGCCATGCATGGATAGTCTATACGATGTATGCGTCCATAAATGCTGAATCATTTGGTGTCACAGTGCCCTTAAGCAAGAAAAGACTACATGTCAAAATAAGCGATAAATACCATCAAAATGATGAGCAAAAAAATTCTAGATTAAAAAACTAAGTTTTAGTTAGTTAATGAAAAAATAAATAACAGTTAAAATCTTGGCAGTGAACATTATAAGATTGACCAAATTCTTGTGATGTCATCATCATTGTCATCATTATTCATTGTAACTGCTGCTATTTTTCATTGACTGTCGGAGTATCATCATCATTATATTATTTAGGGATGATCCAACATTTTCATCAGTTTTGAATTAGTATTTACAGTACGTAAGGGGGGAGAGGGGGTTAAATGGATCTGTACACTTTCACAGAGTATGGAAAATGATGGTCAATTTTGGCCTGTTTTGTGCAATTTTGTTATGATTTTAGGGGGAAATCATCATGTTGAAAGTGCTAATTTGGGGAAGGGAGGGAGGTCATGAAATTTATTACCCTACGTACTAATTCAAAAATGATGATAATGTTGACCATCCCTTATTATCATTAATCTTATTATGATTATCGCCAACTGAACCTGTTTTTAGCGACAAGTTTTCTGTTGCCGGCAAGTTCCTACTGTAATATTGCTCTATCTTGCTGTAGAGATTTCCCTGAGTGGAAATTGAATAACACGGTGATACGGAGAGACAAAACAATAATATTGCACCAATAATCACAATGATCGTCTCTCGTCATGGAACCGTCTACATAACATAGAAATATATCGTTGTTTATTACTGTTGTATTATAATCACAACACAGTAGTTGTACCCGATCTTGTCATCTTACAAATGCGATATATAGCATTTCACAGTCAGAATTTTCGCAGGGATCTGGCATCAGGAAATCTACCCGGTGCACTTACAGGGTGAGTTTCATTTTATCTAGCATATGCCGAGCTTAAGTATTTTTGAAAGTGATATAAACCAGGGGTACTTTTACGTTAAAAAAAAGCACCACCAATGCGGTAATACATGTAATTGCTTCACTTTAACCAAGTTTTGACATGTATATTTCACCTCACTAAATTCACTTTCGCATTCATTGTAAACGATATTAATCTGTCATAATATTATCACATTTACTATAGATTGTCCAATATCATATCAATGGGTTACAGTGCAGAAAATATGACTGCTCATGCGAAAAATTACAAACTGAAAGCCTCCACTTTTTGCGCGCGCGCGCGCGTGTGTGTGTGTGTGTGTGTGTGTGAGAGAGAGAGAGAGAGAGAGAGAGAGAGTGTGTGTGAGCGCGTGCGTGCGTTTGTGTCTGTATGTGCGTGGATTTTTTAAAATCGTATGGTCACACCTATATAAAAGTAATAGAACACAGACGAAATAAATAATACAGAAGATATATCAAAACGTCGAAACTGGTCAACGGCATAATTTTCTGGAGCTGCATATTTTGTTTTTCCACTGTCAAACGAATCACCCTTCATCACAATTAATACAACAAAAAGAATGATTTATGATTGATGGCATTCTGTAACATTTGAGTTCACTTGCTATAATGATGTATAGGCCTACAACCATGTCATGGTATGGTACGGTGGTAACCATATTATTTCCAATTCTAATGAACTATTCCTCGAATTTCTGCAGAGAGACCAATTTTTTAGTCACTTCGATGTACTCTCCAGATGAAATAAATGTTTAAACTAATTTATTTAGTTTCTCTTTTTTTCACTGATACATGCAATCTTCTTCAAGTATCGATTGTTTCGCATAAACTGAGTCAACTTTAATATTGCAAAGTGGGCAGGTACATTGACTCGTATCATACTTCAGTCAAGGTCACAATCTTTCTAATCATTGCTTTGTACTTAAACATTGGTCCTGACATGAGCATATGATGTTAAACATGACACATTAACCTGTCCAATTGAGTTTACGTAGCCTTCTCAATATTTATTTGCTGTTACTAACCACACATTACGATATTCAACGTAAAGTAGGTTGAATTATTGCTGATAAGTGTGACGAGCAAAACCCTTATTTTTCATGGGCACGAGTCGAAAAGTTGCAGGTTTGCAAATAGTTTGTCGAAGTGGCCAACTTATGTGCAGAAAAGATTTACATAGCCAGTAATATCCAGAGAGAGAGAGAGAGAGAGAGAGAGAGACAGACAGACAGACAGACAGACAGACAGACAAACAGACAAACAGACAGACAGACAGAAACAGAGAGAAAGGGAGAGAGAGTTGGCAGTATTTCGTCTCTGGTACTTCAATGCATAGCTGTGTTGCACTAAGAATTCCGATATGAAAAAAAAAAAATCGTCAGAAAAAAATAGTAAGAAAACTTTATTTATAGCTTTTCGGTGTTGTTTGTGCTATATAAAACACTGCTGCACTACACGCACGATTTTCTAAATCAGCGTTACAAGTTACCGGTTCTTTCACTCTTTCTATAAGGCACATTCTAAAAATCGAAATAGATTCACCCCTTTTCGGAGATAATTTTCTTATATTTTCCAGTGTTGATAAAATGGCCAAAAAGCTGTTTTGTGTGTTTTATGCATAAAAAGTTAAAGCCACTAACTTGAATGCGCCATTCAAATTTGGACACTCTGTTTACGTATTGCAACTGCTTAAAACTCAATAATGGCTCGCGTTTCCTAAAGTCAATCGCCTTTTCAGTAATTCACGAAACTAGTTAATTATATAAAGGGGCAATCATGCATCAGCATAATCAATTCTTTAACATCTGCCCTTGGGGTCCAAATGGTACATGGAGAATTCAGTTGTTAATTTAACCGAAGTCAACGGACAACAAAACTACAATCGTAAACCCGCGACAAATTAATTATCAAAAGAAATGTAACCTATTGACTGGAAGTCTATCTTAAAGGAGACTTCATCAAGAGTACTTCTGTGTAATAACATTGATATTTCACTAGCCCTCTGACCCCATTGAACATCTGCCGTGATTGTGATCAACAATGCCACAAAAATATGGTGATATCTCGCTGATTCTCCCTACTTTTAAGTAACAATATTGCTACACGAAGGCTAGAGGTAAGTAAGGTCACTAACATAAATTGTTGTTGATATAACTAGGCAGCTACAATATGTATGTATATAAGTATAGAATCTCTCATGGGCCAGTGGTCAAGTCATTGACCATATACGCAATGCCAAGGTAGAGTGGTTCAGTCCTGGTAACACAAGTATCCATCGAGGACAAGAGTAAACTCTCCATTGATGTCTATAGGTGCTCCAGGAATGTGGATCAGTTGCTGCTTTTTTGTTTGGGTAGTACTTGGTTTCTTCTTTTATTTATGATGTAGAATCTATACCTGTAGGGTCACATGGATGTGTAACATACCAAGCGCTCCGGTCTTCTCAGTGAAGACCTGTCGTCTACAGTAAATTATGTACCTGCAGAGTACCTTTCCAGGTGAATCCAGTCTTTGTTGATTCAGATATGGCAAAGTCAGGTTAAAGGCTCCTCCAGTGTGGCCGTAACTCTTCTTCTTCGGTGAGTATTTTTCTGTGCAGCAATTTTTACAGTGTTTATGGCTATAATGGAACTATCATATTACTTTTATTTTTTTTTTTTGCTTGGAAACAGATGAGGCGTTATATGAATATGGTGTATGACACAATAAACTATCATATGTGGCGGGGGGGGGGGGGGCTTTGTGTATCATGACTCTTCAAGCTGTTGTGTGTATCTATGATTACAGGGGCTTGAGCCGTGATATTTGACGGTTTTAAGGAGTTACAGGCCAGAAAAAAAAATGGCTTTAACAAACACCCACGTGCCTCTTTGGCTCTACAAGACAGATAGCTTGGAATATGCCGTAACAGAAACCCCGACCTTCTTGAGAAAACTACGGAAGATAAGATCATTTTTAGCAAATCACAATGACCACGACTCAAATAAAAGCCCAGAATCATCCGTGTCACCACTAGGCCTATTCTATGGACGACCCCATTTATATCCTGAGTGTCAGACTCTGAACAAAGTGCATCACGCTTCGGATAACTGGAAATGTGGCGAAAAACTTTTTGGCCAATCATATACAACTTTACATATACGTCGACGGATTCATTCCGCACACATCGGTGGTCGCAGATCACTGCACCAACAAAGTGTCAGTCAGGATCAAATCCGGCCAAGAACTGCTTTCGCAAGAATTTGCCGCACTCCAACTGAAGAAAAGTCCCTCATGCCGGGTTATGCCCCCCGGGGCAGAAGACATGGCGCAGTTCACTTCGCGCGCCTGGGTGCGTCGGAATTGCAGCTGGTGGGAGCGCAAAGTGACAGTGGCAGTCCAAGTGGGGCAAGAGACAGACACATCCCCGTTGCAAAGCCCCATACAGAGCAAACCAAGGTAAGACGGAAAACCACGGGAACAGGTCCACCTGATGGGAAGCAGACAGAGGCCAAAAAATCCAGGAAAATAAGTGCTCCCGGCCAGCTTAGTCGCCGGTTTCTAGCGGCGAGAAATGACAAGGGCGCCACGGCGGAGACTCCCGAGGAGAGGCGAGAGAATGTGAGTCAATTGTTGTCTATCCTTTAAGCTTTACATACTTTCAGGTCCTGTGAGTGCAAGCTTCTCATGGAAAAACAACTGACAAATACATGTATGTTCTTGTGTTGTGATACGACCATGGTATACTGGAGTAAATATCAGGAACGGTCTTTACAAGTTTTTGACTCAAGGCATCACGCACGAACAGATTGATATTTCGCCATGAGTTCTGATTTCTTTGGTTAAAAATGAACAAAGAGCAAATGTCAGGGTTGAACTTTGACGCCGTCCTCGTAATTAGATAACCTTTACATTTAGGTGAAACATAGTCCAAATGGCCCACACTTTAAAGTAAGAAAGGATGAAATCAGTGGTTCGAGTGCTCTTTCTGTAGAGATCGCTTCAGTTCGGCAGGGCTGAGGCTGAACATTTTTCAAGCGCCGTGCAAATTTGTCATGGTAAATCTAGGCACAGGTGAACTGTTGATGTGAATTTGACAGCATTAAATACATAAAAGACCAGTTTGATCGAAATTTTTCTGTGGGACCAAACACAACAATGGCCTACTGGAATAGATGTCCATCTCGTTACGTTTTAAGGAGAAAAAATGGAAGACCCATAAATGTCACGTGTGTCATTGATTTAAACACATTTTAGTTAAAAAATGAAAAAAAGCCCCTGACCCTATATAACCCCTCTAAAGGCTGAAGACTTAAGCGTGTATTTAGAGATTGCAAAGTTCCGGTTAAAATGTATTTATTCATGTTCGATAAAGTTATTGTCCCAATATTGTTATATTCTTCCGGAAGTTGGGGGGGGGGGGGCTTACACGATAATCCCATCTAAGTCAGTTACAACTGATGATATTTCAGGTTATTTCAGATTTGCAATTGAACCGTTTCACATTAGTTTTCTCAAATATTGCCTTGGGGTGAATGGTAAAGCATGTAATATGGCAGTTCGTGTTGGGCTTGGGCGTCTGTCTATTTCACTGAAAGGAATGAATTTGGCATGTAAGAAATGGTTTTGGATTGTTGATAATGAGAATAATTCCCTGTTATCAAGCTCATATTTGTGTAATGTTGAAATATCAAACAGATATCAATCAGTGGGGATAAAAAGTGTAAAAGATATATTGTTTGAGGCTGGCCTTCAAGAGCTTTGCCATAATCATGGAAACAGATCGGGCACCTTTCCTTCTAGGTAACTCAAAAATAATTGGCATGATAAATTTCAAAGCCAATGGGAAAATGATATGTCAAAACAAGATGAAGATGAATCCAAACTTAGAACCTACGTATTATACAAAAACATCTTTTTAAGTTTGATCTTTATTTGGATGTTGTTAAAAATTTTAACATTCGTAAAAATATCACCAGGCTACACATTAGTGCCCATAATTTACGCATTGAAATAGGTAGACACAACCCCCCCCCCCCTCACAAAACCCTAGTACATGACAGGACCTGCAATATATGCAATGCTGTCGAAAACAAAATACATTTATGTTGGATTGCAACGCATTCAGAGTTCCACGCAATGACATGCTAAAAGAATTAAAAGATTTTTTACGGATTTGAAGCAGTACAATAAGAATCATTTATCTAACTTCGTTATGGAATTACAATATACGGAAATGATAAAATTTGTTAAAAAATTATAGAATGTTGTTTGGAAGTAAGAGGAAAATCGCTGTAACATCGAGCTGTACGGGTATATTATAATTATTCTTATTCTTATTATTATTATTATTATTATTATTATTATTATTATTATTATTATTATTATTATTATTATTATTATTATTATTATTATTATTATTATCATTATCATTATCATTATTATTATCATCATTATTATCATTATTATTATTATTATTATTATTATTATTATTATTATTATTATTATTATTATTACTATTATTATTATTATGATGTGTTTTTTTTCTTTTCGGTTCTTTTGTGTGTTTGTGTTTGTGTTCTTGTCGTGTACAAAGTGTAATGTCTCCTGGTCTGTATTTGTGACTGTGCTGTATGTGTTGTTGACACGTTTATACCAGATTGTGTTGCTTTCAAGTTTGTTCTGGACTGTACTGCACTATATTACCGGTATATCGTGTTGTGTTTTGTTAGGTTGTTCTGACTGAGAAATTACTGTGTGTAGTGTGAAACAGTACAGTCAATAAAGTCATTCCCTATTAAAATCAAACTGCAAGTACTTGCATACTCGTTTCGTGATTTCAAACTTGAGACTTTTTGTGATTACTTCTGTGAGAGTAAACATTTCAAACAGGTGAACATATTGGGCAGTGAAACTGACCATGCATCCAAGGATACGAAGACTGAGACGTTAGAGATAGGGACAAGAAGGTTTTCTTTATTGCAATGCACTCACAGGTGCACACAGACGCGCGCACACACAGCAATGCACTCACAGGCACACACACATGTATATATGTATGTGTGTATGTCTGTCTGTCTGTCTGTCTGTCTCTGTCTCTGTCTGTGTGTGTCTGTGAACAGATTTACTGCATACATAACGCAATGCCTGACATGGCGCTGTACAATAACAGTTTCTGTAGTCATGGGTATAGCCATACGTCCAAACTCCGGTATTTATTGCTTGAGTATTGATCTACATTGTGTTAACGTTTGCATCCTGTTTATGAAATGCAAGTGCGGTCAAGAAGAGCAACACAGCTCGTAGACCACTCCATGTCATCTCACACATGATTTATCGTGATTTGATAGTTTAACGACAGGTAGGCCAGGTAATTCATAACAAAATAAAAGATCACTCTTTACCTTTGTTGCGCGACCGACTTTTTGCCATAAACTGCGCTCTATAAATTCTGTCGCTCATGTTGGATTTTGGTTTCAGTGGCTAGATAATACATACATACATACATACATACATACATACATACATACATACATACATACATACATACATACATACATGTGCGTGTGTGACCACTGGCGGATCATTTGCTGAGCTTCCTGAAAGGACAGAGCTGTGCGCTGAAAGGATTTTCTCGTGAGAGGAAAAAATGAATTAAAAAGGATAAAAAATAAATTCATTAACTAAAGCGATACCTGGACAAATATTTAAATGAATGAATGAATGAATGAACGAATGAATGAATGAATTTAAGAGTAAATAAAACAAATAAACGAAAGAAAACAAACTAATATATCCAACTAAAAAGGGCACATACTGGTTCAGGGGTAAGTCAAATTATTTTTATCTGAACTCGTACCATACAAATTTAGTAATTACTTTTGGTTTGACAAGTATTCTTTTTTCATACTGATGCTCTGCATTTACGAGCAAAGCTTCACTTACTTAGCTAATGCATTATTTGACATGTTTTTAGCTAATGCATCAGTTGACACGTTTTTAGCTAATGCATCATTTGACACGTTCATACAATTTTCATTATTATGTGGGTTGTCTTTGCGCTGAATATGGAGCTTACACAAGGAGTCGCTACTCAGAGAGACATGTACGTATAGAGGCTCCGAAACATGTTCTAAGTAGTTACCCGCTGAAGACTCTTTAATTTATTTGGGGTTATGTAGCCTATGCAGCAAAATTCTTTAGAAGAAGGTGTGCAATATGGACAATAGTACCTCCATATTTATCTATAGGTTAGACAGTGACAAGTTAGCTTATGGAGCGTCAATAGTTCGGACTGCAGAATAGGGTAACGACTACCAGGAAGTGGTTCTCGACGAAAAGACCCAAATATAATATAATCATCGACCTTCATACCTGTATTTTGTGGTTTCCCTACAAAGTAGGCCTATTTCAATCGGCATCGTTTTAGAATTACATCGAAATTCTATTCCTACAAGATATACTGCATGCTGGGTATATGCAAGAACATATATTGGCTGAAATTGTTGTGGCTGGGAGCCCAGGAATGTAGGTATGGAAGGAGGTGCACTTGATCCCTTGGTAAGAAAATGTTGAAGAAAAAATGGTGTCGTTTGGTGCATCGTGATAGATTTCAAGTCCAAAGAGGGCATTTGTTATTAACTTTTCCTGTGTCGATTGCAGACTGGTACCAAAATTAATAATCTTGTATAAAAGTCGAAATATTTGCGACATTGCTTTATGTCGATTTAAAATTACCAAACAAGCTGGAAATATCCAACATATATCCCATGCTTCAGTCAACGTCTTACTTACTTACTTTTATTTATTTACTTATTTATTTATTTATTTATTTATTTATTTATTTATTTATTTATTTATTTATTTGTTTATTTATTTATTTATTTATTTATTTATTTATTTATTTATTTATTTATTTATTTATTTATTTATTTATTTATTTATTTTGTTTGTTTGTTTGTTTGGTTGTTTACTTATTTTTATTCATTCATTCATTTATCTATTTATGCTTCCTTTTTATATATACATATATGTATATATGTATATTATATATATATATATATATATATATATATATATATATATATATATCTTTTTTGTTTATTCGCACTCGCCTACGTGAGCACTTAGTTATTCACCTATCTATGTACCTATCTATCTATTTGTCTGTCTGTCTATTTGCCTATCTATCTGTCTATTTAATCTATCAATCAAAATACTTTTTTATTTGTCTGTGTCTCTGTTTATATATTTTCCCACCATAATGCTTATTTATTTATTTATTTATTTATTTATTTATTTATTTATTTATTTATTTATTTATTTATTCATTTTGTTTGTTTGTTTGTTCATTTATTTGTTCATTCATCCATTTATTTATTTGTTTATTTACGCTTCTGTTCTCTGTAAGTTCGTATGTATGTATACATTTTCGTTTGTTGTTTTTTATTCATCTATCTATATCTATTTATTTAGTAGCTTATTGACGTGAATATATGCACATCTATCTATCTATCCATCTATCTATCTATCTATCTATCTATCTATCTATCTATCTATCTATCTATCTATCTATCTATCTTTCTATCTATTTGATTGTCTGTGTATCTGTTTGTTTATCTGTCCGTTTATCTAACTTTCCGTTTGTCTATTTACCCTCCTGCATGCGTACGTACTTTATTCATTTATTAATTAGTTTATCTATCTATCTATCTATCTATCTATCTATCTATCTATCTATCTATCTATCTATCTATTTATCTGTCTGTCTGTCTATCTATCTTTCTATATTATATCATTTTGTTTATTGTTTATTCCGTCATTGACTTGTTTATTCATGCTTTTTTGTCTATAAGTACGTATGTATGTATACATTTTCGTTTGGTGTTTTTTTTATTTATATACATGAATCTATTCCCTTACTCGCTTATTGACGTGAATACATGTACATCTATCTATCTATCTATCTATCTATCTATCTATCTATCTATCTATCTATCTATCTACCTGTGTGTCTGTCTGTCCATCTGTCTATCTATCTATTTATCTATCTGTGTGTCTGTCTGTCCATGTATCTGTCCGTCCGTCTGTCTGTGTACCTGTCTGTTTGCATGCTCATTCATTTGTTGTTTTATATATCTGTTTACTTGCTCATCGATTAATACACGTCTGTTCATTCCTTTATTTTATTCATTTTTTCATTCATTCGTCCACCTATATCTGTTTGTTTATTGATTATTCCGTCAGTGACTCACTGCATAGATGGTGTCATATTATCGGCCAGATAAATCGAATTCATTCTGTGCAGTAAAATTTACTGGGGACGACCATATAGTGATAAGAAGTTGTAGCTAGCGTTCTACTATTTAACAGGATAGTTTCAATTACGAATTGCTTATATATTACGGTAAGAATAGTTTTGATGTCATCACATCGAGTTGTTTTTTTTTTTTTTTGTTTTTTTTTTTGACGTGTAATTTGTTGCAAATTCATGTTTCTGATTAGGTCTTCAGTTGTTCTCTAATGGGCGTGATGTGTAGATGTCTATGTTTGTAAAGTGTAATTCATACATGGCGGTGCGCTGACATGGCATGTGAATCGCAGAAATTAACAATTCACATGCACACCTTGTACTCGTGTCCAACCATTATATGCAGCAAAGTTGCACTGATCAACAACAAACTTGTGATTAATTTGGGGATTTAGGGAGCATTGGCATGCACACAGTACACCCAAAAATTCCTCGACGAAATTCAGAACTCCCCCCCCCCTTCCCAGGTGAACCACTGTGTCCAGTGATTTCTCACCTCAAATGCCTAGAGAAAGCTCCTTTGCTGGGGTAAGACTACTTGATTGTGTAGTTTTAGCATAGGCACTCAATTGCCACACAGCAAGGTTTGCATGGTAAAATAACATGAATATCGCAGCTGAACAAAGTTTAAGTATGGAAGGAAAATGGCCTCTAAAATATTTTATGAAACTTTTCATAAAATGTTGAACTTAAAACAATAGGTAAAGACTATTTTAGTTTTACTATCACTATGGAATGAACACACACACACACACACACACACACACACACACACACACACACGGCCACGGTAGCAATGTGCAAATAAGATGATAACATGGAATTCGTTCCTCTGGTGAGTCATAGGTGGCAGCAGTGTACCGGGCTCCCCAGTCAATTTTCGCTGAGCTCTCATTTCCACGAAAATTAGTGTTTTGACTTCAGTTTTGTTCCTTATTTAGCTATGCATGCAACTTTCAAGGAGGGTGCGGCCGGTTAACAGACCAGCATGTGCGGTGTATTTTCCACTTTAACGGGGCAGAGTAAACAGCAAGTACAAAATCACGGTGGCCCTCGTAGAAGGCAAAGACTACAAATAAAGACAGACAGCGTCCAACTGTATACATTGATAATAATTAAGACTTCTCGCCATTTCACCATCTCCTAGTTACTGTTGGTTAGAAAGTCTCACAATCCGTTTCTTGCCATAGAAAACGATATTACAGTCTACAAACTGATTGCTTCCGAAAGTATCTCAAATATTTTCATAGACATGTCAGGGCTACACTTAGGGGGTCATTCTTGTTACTGATCAGGTTCGAAGGCGGTTGCGGTCATATTTTCGACTGGCCAGAGGGATGCATCGCTTGCTAGAAAACATGAAGGAGCTGTCCAAGCGACTGACAGAGAAGACGGCCGTGTCAGAGTTGTATCACTACAGCGCCAGCGGCACGGTCAATGACGAAAATCTGCAGGACACCACTTCGGGCACGCCCTCTTTCGACAGAACCAGATTTTCAAGAAAAGCCAGCGTAAGTAATTAACACAGCAGCACGTCAAATTAGTTTTATGACACTAAATACTTAACACTTAATACTTGATATGATCACAATAAAATCGACATTATAGACATGCTGTTTATCTGTTCACTAGATGAAAACATCATGAACACATCTGTTCCTTATAATAATCTTTCTGTCTTTCGTTTATTTATTTGTTTGTTTGTTTGGTTGGTTGGTTTATTTATTTATTTGATTTTAAATCATATACATTTAAGTGTTCTAATAAACATTATGAAGATGAATATATCATTTTAATATTCTGTGAAACTAGATTCATGAATAGTTGCGCCTTGTCTAAAGGTCTCCAAATTATGACATATCATTTTGGGACGATCTTCATGTACACGTGGGTACGGAGAATGTTTTACTCGCGGGTGACCTGAATCCCGATCCTAGAACTTGCAATGTGGAAAGGTGTCACAAATGACAATCTGTATAGTATTTTTTATGATCCACGTCACTGAGCCCAGAAGGATAACTGAACAATCATCTACATGTCCACATTTTTTATTGGTGTAATATAGCTCAATATGTGCGATGTGCTGCCGTGCTGCCTGCGTTTGCACCAAGTGATCCGTGCATGGTGTCTAGTTCATTTTCAAAAAAATAGAAAATAAAATAAAAATAAAAATAAAATGGGACAAGTCATATTATAGGTTTACCTGGCAATATTCTAAGACCGATTTTTTATTATTTTAGAGAAAAATTAAATGGGGTTAATTGTGATGCCTGCTTTGGTACATTCGATATCTACTTGGCCTGTAATGCTTGGATCACTGATTTCCTAAATACTGATCGTCATTTTTCCTAACAGAAATCCATGCTTAGACAGAATGATTCAAAACTGAAAAAAAAACGCGTAAAGTTCACAGAATTTACGAGAAGAGGAAGATGTCAAACGAAAATATTCACCTTTGTAGGTATTTTCCTGAACAGTGTGACAAACATTTATGAACGACAGACGAGGAGTGCCCGGAAATTCAAATGTTTCAATACCCTCCATGCTGTCGAATGATTCGCTCATATACGAGAGTAGATCTAAAGATAACTTTTTTAATGAACAGTTCACACATTTTTAATGAACAGTTACAGTTCGACCTTCGTACAATGAGATGGAAAATATTATTTTGGATGAAGGGTGCTTGTATGGTATCTTACGATCCTTGAACGTTAATAAAGCCCGTGGACCTGAATGTGTCAGCCCTGTATTGCTAATATAAAGGATGTCATTCCAATTATTGCTTCCTCTCTGACTATAATCTGTTGATTTTCTCCCTCAGAAATCCATATTATGATCAAAAGAGTGAAGAAGTAGACTAAACCCCATTTGTGAAACTCGGTACACCCGGCAATTATAGACCCATTTCCTCATTAAGTTGTACAGCGGATATTTTTTTGCGCTGTTTTCAAGCACATTTTAGCTTCCTATGTAATAATTATGTACTCACTGAAAAATCGACATGGATTTAAATCCTAAGACGAAACGGTAACCGTTAACTTGTTTACCTTTTTCACAATTTGGCAAAAGTTGTTGACCTTCAGAAAGAAGATGCGAATGGAATTTTGTGATATCACTAGAGATTTCGACAGGACGAAACATCCAGGTCTGTTAACTGAATTTAAAAAAAAAACGAACGAATTCGATGTCCATGCACTACTTCAGTAGATATAAGTTTATGTTCATGTAAACAATCACAATTGTATGCGAATGGCTGGTCATAATGACATCACTGAACTGTTATGTAGTGTACATGCATATCATTATTGTCCGTATACTGTCATTAATTAATATGTTTGTAATGTATACTTTAATCTCACATTGTACACTTAAGTAGGCGATTTTGACCCACCTGTCCAATTTTTCTTTTCAAATTATGGTCCTGTGCGTTGCATGTATGCGCAGTGTGTGTTGAAACCTCAATGTTGTGTCGTCCTAATATGTACAAAATTACGCTCCTTTGTTTTTTATTTTGTTTGTTGCTTTTGGAGGTTGTTTATTTGGTCTGTGGAGATGTGGTTTATTTTTTTCGACTTTAAAGTATCAAAGCTATATTGCCACGGTTCATAGGATAATCTTGTTCTCTTCCTTTGTGACGCTGGAAACATTTCTTGAACGCTGTATTTCACACTTGGCTGCGGTTTTTTCTCACCATTTTCTCTTAATGATAATCACTTAAAAATCAATGTTTAGCTGCTTCGCATCACGTGCCAAAGGAATATTTCGCCGAAGAAAAAAATTGTTATATTTATTGGAACACACATCTGGAGACAAAAAACGCACACGTTTTTTATTTCGTGTGTGTGTGTTTGTGTGTGTGTGTGTGTGTGTGTGTGTGTATTTGACGAAACAGCTGTAGCTATCTGGAATTGAGAAGCTCACATTTTATATAACAAAAAAATTAAGTCACGTTAGACTATACTTCTAAAGTTTACCTGTCTTGGGGTGGGTGGGTGGGTGAGGCTAAGTGGTGTCCAATCTTATTTCAGTACATGCACTTCATATCACTTTCTAGTACCTCATAGTTTTCAGGCGTGTAATTTTACTGTCTTGCGCGTCAGGAAATGAACATTATATAACCACATAGGTATACCAATTTGGCCTTTGTACTGAAGACAATAGTCTGTTTGGCATGTGGTCTGTTATCGTTCAATGTTATGTGCAGGTTCAGTCACCTCTGTGGGCACGTGCTATCGCCGAAAAGCGACCAGAACACAGAACACAAGAAGAACTGCAGAGACTCTACAAAATTCTCAACCTCATGAAAGCGTTTCAGGAAAAATTTACAGAAGATATGAAGTGGAAGTTGTGTCACATGGTTAGATACATCAGGTATGCAAGCTTTTCTGTAAACTAGGTTTCTCAAGTTTAAGAGGTGGATATGAAAACCGCGAATCCAGGAATATCTCCCTATTAAGACCACCCAAGGGAATGGAAACGTGACCGTAAGCTAACTCTTTCACTGCCGACAGCGACTAAAACCGAACTACTTGAGATGAACTGCTGTCAAGTGTAATGAGGATGCTAGATTCATATTCCTTGTGAAAAGACCTTCCAATAACATACCAGCATGCATATAGTCCCAGAGAAATATAACGGTCTAGGTCAATAGCTTTCATCGACACGCCTTACATTGCGCTCAAAGCGCGCCCAAGAAAGCTGTTGACTCAGTCCAAAACTTGGCACTGAAAGAGTTAGTGGATGAGTGGTCGCAATAGGGATATAATTAAATTAAGAAATGACTAAAAACAGGACTGTAAATTGGTGGTCTTTGGATGGAAATGATTTCCATATGGGGGTGAGCTTGAAGACAACTGCACACGGTGATAATATTGATTATAACATTGTTTTTGTTTCATCACAAGTTCACAATGTGGAGCTCCGGAACTGTGGTTGGAATTTGAAATGAGCCCAATTCATTGCGAAAATCTTCACTACTCCCTAACTAAACATCAAATATGAGAACTGTATATATTTTTAAGAGATCGTGTTATGGTTCGATTAATATATGTAATGTTAAACGCCAAAACATTATGCACGTATGGGGACTGGGAAATATGAGTTAATTCGGATTTTTGAAAACGGGACCTTAAAAAGATGGTTGTAACAGAAGGATGGCCTCAAATTAAATGGAGGTTATGCTGTGTATTCGTGTTCCAAGTAGTTTTTGCCATAGATGCATGTTGACCCACTCCTGTGTACATTCCAGCTGTGAACAGAGGCGAGTGATTCTTCGGCAAGGGCAAATGGGCCATAACTTCTACTTTATATATTCTGGCTCTGTGTTTATACAAAAGCAGATCCAAGATCCCACCTCTGAGAAAGAAGTTACAAGTACAGAAAACATTATGAATCAAGGAATGAGTTTCGGCGTAAGTTTTGTTACTGATAAACTTGCATCCAGAACGCTACCAGAGTAGTCTCAGTTGCCCCATAAATCTCGTGGTGCACAGATTGTATAAGGCAGATAGCCGCTCTTTATGAAGAACTACACCAAGGGACTTCGATTGACGCACGTTTCATAGTCAAATTATTGAAGTTGTGGTTGTGCTTATAAATCACGTGGGAGCACACTGAAATATGTATATGTCTTGCATGATAAGATACGATTATCAGTATACAGGGTCTTACATCATCTCTCTTGACTTAGTTGTACCTGTTAACTAATTCTCGACCAACAGGACCAACCTGTTCTACGTTTTAGTGGTTAATATATCTGAGAAAGTGTGGTTGATTGCTAAACATCTGAGTCAATACAGACAATTGAAAACACATGATACATACTCGTGTGTGCTGGAAAAAACATGAACACAAGATTTTATATATGAAAAGAATTGAAACCTCGAAGGTGCAGACATTGTGTTTCTAGATTATTGGCTATCATATATGAAGCCCAAGTGGAGTTTGGATATATATTTCTGCAGTACATTAACATTTACAATGAATCATGCTAGCCTTCTTAAGTGACTCACACGATGTTGTAAAATTTTCTAACACATTTACTTTCCCAGAGAATTATTAACATCTTTACAAACACAGTTAATATTATCTCCCAAAAAGGTGATGCAAAACTTTAAATTACGCTTTTCAGACAATTAATTACCTTTGATTTATTAATAAAATAAAATTCAGTTTTCAACGTTACTTTGAAAAAACAGGGACTACTACTGACACTTTTGACTCAAACTGTTCGACGTTTGCTCCAATCAAGACAGTTTTCCTCTTTGTTTATACGTCTGACTAAGTCCCGGTAAAGCGTACCCGTCTTCAAAATATAACAAGATTTAGGTACACACTGGTTTCCAGATGTTGATAATTTGTAGAACACTTCATTTTGATTATTTTGACATCATGCTTCCATGGGCTGTATTTCTTGTATGAGTGGTTGCCATTCCGCATATTTAACTGTATCTGATAAAAACATGGCTTTATTAAATATTAAAAGTTTTATGTAATCAGCTGTACAGTGCAGAAGCAAACCAGCTGCAGTGGCCTGTACAACTTTGCTATAAAACACGATGGTACTTTATTAACTTGGTCACTCAACGGACCGTTTTGTTTCAGGAACTTGCGCTCCTGAGTGGCAAGGGGCTTAGGACCGCTAGCGTCATCTGTCGTGAACAAACAGAATTATTTTATGTGGACAAGGTAACGTTCATGGAAATTTGTCCAGGAATATTTTTGGATGAATTGGAGCTGAAAATCTCAGTCGCAAAGTAAGACATATTTTCCTTCTTTCTCAACAAACTGACTACCTCAGACTGACGAGTTGCATAAATGTTGACATTTCTCATTCTTTTATCCGAAATCTATAAATATATATCATTGTTGACAAAGTGCCTCATGTGTGCAATCTCACACACATACATATATACATACATACATACATACATACATACATACATACATACATACATACATTCATACATACATACATACATACATACATACATACATACATTCATACATACATACATACATATAGTTCTTTGCAGACGCATAAGTGTCTTTGTCTGTACAATATCGTCAAGTCTTCTTTCTCGTAAACATATCAACTGAAAAGGAACGGGATTGTAAAAGGTTAATTTTGTATGACAAAAAATCTTAATCATCACAGCTAAGACAAATTGGACTTATTCAGTTTGTCTAACGAACCTATGGCTGTCACCGCTTATATTCTAATGTTAAGGTCATGCCCAAACATTTGATTTAGCCAGTTATCTTGACCTGCAGTAGTTCTGCATCAATTGGCTTAAAACATCAATTTGGCCATAGCAGGTGAAACTTCTGCTGGTTCAATGGCGGCCTGCAGATGATCAGCACCTCTTCTTGGGAAACCTAGTTTGGAAGCATCTGGAACATATAATGAGGCGTGAAATGACCTCTGCAGTTGATGTCTACTGAAAAAAAATCCTTTTTGCACTGAATTGTGAGCTCGAAGTCCCATGAAGGATTTAAAATACGTGTACACAGATTTATTGGGATGTCCGAAAAACTTACAACACAGAAAAGCTATTGAACTTAGCCAGCCAATTTATTTCATCGGAGTATATTAAGCCAATTACAGACAGATTTTTTTTAATCCGTCTTGATCAAAGGATCATATTTTCCGTTTTCTTGCGGTTAAAGTCTGTGTGCCAAGATACGCTGCATCTCTTCGATTTTACGTGTAGCCTTTACCGTGTTTCTGCATTGTCAGAAAACACGAGGCGCCATAGGGTTAACCTTCAGACCGTCAGCTGCTTTCCTCGGCGAACTCGGAGCACAGCTCTCCGGGGAGTAGATCTCCAATACAGGTGTCATTTATGCAACTTGTTAAAAGGCAAATATACACATAAGCATGTACACGTTGTAACCCATATTTTACGCTTACCTTTATTTCTTTGTTTTCGTCTCACATGTAAAACACAAGAAAACCTCAATGATGGGCTTTACGTTAATAATGTGTTAACTGAATGATAATTCATTTCGAAATGCGTCTTCAGATCTGTTTGCATTAGCGCTACTGTGCATTACAAGCTTGCATTGAACGGTTTGGGGGGGGGGGGGGGAGGAGGGTATATGAGCAGGCCTAGCAAATATCGAAGCCATGACTACATTATGTGTAAGAAAAATTTAAGGAGATTTAAACCTGAACATTAAATGCTGCAGAAATGCCTTGACCGAATTCTGATAGGAGATTGAAAATTACTGAAAATCCTGCGAATTCCAGGCGTTTATGGCCTGGAATTGTCTGGCAGTTATTTCGGGAGGGTTGGTAACGCTGCTAATTTCTGTCGATTTCATTCAAACGCAACACACCATAAATTGTTACATTCACCAAAAATACGGGTCTTAAAAGATTATAGCCTACAGTAGTTTAGGGTTGCCGTTATGTACCATATGTCTAATCACGCTCAGCCGTCACGCGCGAGTCAACGGCAACAACATGATATGATACTATCAAAAGCAAACCGTGTTGCGACAAATATGTGATTCGCCAAGATCATTAAATTGACCATAAGACTGAACGATTTTAGTTCATTGCTTAAATATTGATTTACATGACCCATCGCACTCGAATTATGTTGAGAGGAAATCTTGCTTTCGCCAGTCCCAATGATGTCATAGTCTTCACTTATGTTTTAACT
Organism: Hermodice carunculata; assembly: GCA_964020975.1. Lineage (NCBI taxonomy): Eukaryota > Metazoa > Annelida > Polychaeta > Eunicida > Amphinomidae > Hermodice > Hermodice carunculata. The sequence continues at coordinate 39,188,399 of OZ026612.1, forward strand.
CTTTCAGTGCCTCATATTTGACTCAGTCAACAGCATTCCTAGGCGCGCTTTGAGCGCATTGCGCCCAAAGCACGCCGAGGAAAGCTGTTGACTTGGACTATTATGTTCTATGTAAATATGGGTATGCTGGTACTTGAATGTAATGTATTTTTACAAGGAACAAGAATATAGCACCCTTACTGTAATTCAAGGTAGTTTCAGGTAGTTCAACTTTATCACAATTGACACTGAAAAAGTTACATTGTGCTGCGAAAAGACTGCATCAATAACGATCTGCTTCAGGACCCACGAGATGTTCTCCACCTGGAAAGATACCGAGGTCCGTGACCTGTGCTTCCAGTCACATCTTGTGACAGTGCCTTATGGTAAGGTGTTGGAACGCGACTGGAGTCATCCAAAATATGTGTATTTCATCATCAAAGTAAGAGCACTTTGCATGTTTACAGTGTCTTTACTGGTTGCTTGAGAGCTCTTATTGAAGGTGACAAACTAAATTACTGCTTCATGTCAAAAGACCATTAACACGGACAAAATGTCACTGCACTGACCTGAAGTAGGTGAAAGTTCCATCACAGGGGAAGAGAACATTATGCTGGTAATCTTTTATTTACATGTATGAATTACTTGATTTTTTTTGTTTCCTTGAATTATACTGAATTTTAATGTCAGAATGTTGCATTATAAATCCAAATTACGAACGTCAATAGACACTGCCCCCCTCCTCCGAAAAAAATGTGTAATACGTCTTAACATTATTTTTTGGCGCAAATGTTTCAGTGATCTAGTGTTATACCACATTTAGTGAGAAACATGCCTGCAATATGTGTAAGCGTTTTGACTTTGCAAGAATAGTGTCCGGTTATTTAAGCCAACCAATGGCGCTTAGTCCTCATACTGCTTACACAGCCTTTTGTGGTTCGAATGTTTTATGTTCTTTTATATTGTGTACTGCCATAGATGTTTTTGTGTGTTTTTGCTGTGCAAACGTATTACTTTGTACTCACACACACACACGCACACACACACACACACATACACACACACACACACACATATATATATATATATATATATATATATATATATATATATATACCCCACACATACACACACACACACACACATATTATCAGATGCTTTTTTTATGAAACTCGTTTGCTTTATAGGGGCAGGTCCTTCTATTGAGGGAACTCGATCTAACAGAGGACGATTTCGTTCAAAATAATCAAGAAAATCACAAATCTCCCCATGGTGAAACGAAACTGGAACGCCAAAACAAGAGATTAAAAATGAAGGGTAACGCTGAACCAAAATTTGTCTCTGTTGGTGTACTGGAAACTGGGGAACATAGCGTGAGTATCTGAATGAGCCTGGACCAACTGCGGTCAGTCTCGATGTGTTTTTTAATCATCTGGTCAACAGAAAACATTTTGATAGTGAATTGTAGAAGGAGTCGATCAGCGATGCAGCACAGGTTGCCCCACAACAGCAGACGGTAAGCTTTCTTTACCCGGACCTGCAAAAATTGGTGAAAACGCGATACCAAGTTCGATGTTCGTGATTGTTGCTTACATTGACAAATGCTCTACATGCGCTTGCACTGCGTGTTTTTAAGCAAGACAAATTTTGTTTTATTAATGATGTTATAAAATTGCAGACGTCTCACCAGTCTGTAGCCAAGAATGTCAGCGACTCATTTGCCTGCTCAAACCACAAAGGATGCTATGTGATTGGCCAGAGGCCCCATAAAATAAATTTCTTATTTATCTTTTTTTTTGTCAGAACATATGTGGTTGGTGGGAGGAGTTTATAAATTAGTTCTTTTATCCACAAAATCAAGAAAAAGAAAGGTTATTTCTAAAAACGTATCAACTGGACTGAACGGCCAGTTTGCCTTGAACTAAATAAAATAGAAATAACAGACCAAAACTGTAGGGGCGGGCAGTGATGATAGACAAGTTAAAAAAATTACAGGGGCCTAACGATGTTATTAGTTTCGTAACGTTACCTCTCGACCACCATTACCTACACCTGTGTGTCTGGATATAACGCCCAAGAAAATCGAGTTGAGTTCCCTCACTTTATTGTTCCACTAAACCTGATTGTCCTGTGGCACTATCTCTCAGTTCCTATGGATACGATGGGGACTCCCAGTGTGCATACTCCCCAATCGTCCTTCCTTTTTTGAGCGCACCTACTGGCTTGTTGGTTCGAGTTGAAGCTCGGTCAACTTTGCTTCACCATCACTGTTCTAGTGCTTCACGCACATTCGCTTCTGCAGAAAACCTCTTCTTAGTGGTTCAGGACTCTTTGGAGACCCAGATAGCTGATATCTGTCCTTCAGATACCTCTGAAATGAGAGTAAAGCTGGTCATTTGGCATGAAACGTAAGAATTTATGATGGCATCTAAACGTTCAGATTGCAGAGCGGGAAAACTGTGCCCATCAGGCATAGGTGTTAATCCAGTGGCCACTTCGCCCATATCCTTGTTGGATAGACAGCAGAGGCCGGACTCACAGAACTACTATATGGCAGGGACCATATGGGACGATCATCAGCATTGATTTGGTTGTCATGAACAGCTGGGTCTCATTTTTCTCGCAAATGGACATGCAAATACTGTGCTTACTGGGGAGAAGATCCATGGCTGCTTTTAACAGGCACGGAGAAAGAGTGACAGAGCAAGGTATAGGCAGCAGGCCATAGCTGTCAAACACCAAGGTTTCTAATCTGACTTTTAGGTGAAGACTCTGTTAAGTCTTCACCTCAGACGCCACTAGAGAAGCAAAGACAAACCCAAGTGGCTCACTTGCAGACTCAGGTGGCTGCCGTCTCTATACTTGACACCCCCCGCCCCCAAGTGAGTAAAGAGAAGAGGTGATGTAGTCGCAAGCAGGGCAGCAGGAGATCTCCTTCTGGAGGTCATGAGCACCCAGTTCACTTCAAGACAACCAGTGCATCTCTGACCGCTGACCCGAGGGTTGCCCGTGCCTTGGAGTCTATGGCCAGGAGTATGCAGTTACAGGCTGATATGTTACATGCTCTGATCGCCCCCTCTCAGCCTGTCTCCTGGGAATCCCCTTTGAAGAGTACAGCAAACTACAGTTTGAAACTCTTGAGATCTCAATCCTGTGGGCCTGAGTGCTCAGAGTCTAAACCACTCAAGTTGTTAAGGCCAGGATAGAAACCTACAGGATCTTGTCCAGGCATCCCAGAACCTCAGCCAGTCTGAGTTCCTCACCACACCTCTCGTGAGTCCCAGGTCTTCAGATCTTGACACTGAGGAGGAGGAGGAGCTTCTGCAGTCAGATTCGTTCATCAGCAGGCCCTAGCCATGGTCGACTCGTCAACCATCACAAGGCTCACACTCTGAGCTGCCCAGCCCAGTGGTTACCATGGGACATGCGGAACATACTTCTGGACAGATGAATACCACTCTGCTCTGCTGCAGGGATTTGATTATGTCAAAGTTTTCATTGAGAGCTTGCTGGAGGACCAAGCAGTGATCCCATCTAAGGAGGAGAGGTGCGGGGTTGTGGCAATGTCATGATGGGGTTTTTGCCTGGAGGATACACATTATAAGACCTTATTTTTGCCCTTTGTAAATGAGTTTTATGACCAGCTCACAGCCAAGACTCATAGCACATGGGTCCTTGTAGAGCCACCGAGGACTACTCTTCAGTAATGGCGACTCCTCCCAAAACTAGACATCCAGGGACAAAAGCACTCTAAGCCTGAGCAGATCTTCCCATCCCATTCACTGTTGGTCAATGTGGATGGGGAGCAGCTTGATGCTCGACAGCCAAAGTCCATCACTGCATGTGCCATGGCCTATAAGAGACTCAAAGAGGATGCAAGGGGATCTGTTCTTACAGCGTCCTATTCTGACGTCTCCTTGGCCACCTTGAGGTTCATCCTGGACGACCTCAAGGGCTCTGTACATGTCACGGAGGCTGTGCAGGATTGGCTTGACCAGGTGTCACTACTTCTGGCTTTGTTATTATGAGCAGTTGACCACTAGGTCCAAACTGCCTGCACCTTAGAGGCAAACCTTCATTTGTTGCGAAGAGATGCCTACCTCCAGGGTCAGCAGTTGCAAGACCCAATATTTTACAGAGCCAGAAGGGGCCTCTCTTCTTGGGAACTTTGTTTGAAGGAGAGATGGCAGAAGTCATTTGCAGGACCTTTGGGCCTGCTCTGCCGATTAAACATGCACCAAGATGTTGACTGACTCTGTTAGGTCACTCTCTTCCTTGGCCCCCTCAGCCCCAAACATTGTTCTCAGACTGCCCTTCTGCTCACGCATCAACCTTAGTGTCACAACATCCTAGGAACAGCAGGCAGTGGTCAGAGAAGGGCATGTGCATCAGCAAAGCCAAGATGTCAGATAAGCCTCAGGGTTCCTGACTCTGGCAAGTTGGACTGTCAAGTCTAAGGTTTGCCCTCCACCATGGCTTCCAACTCATCGGAGCACCCGGTCAGCAGCTGGCGTTTTACCGTTTGCACGCAATGGGAGTCCATTAAGGACGGTTCTTTCATGTTAAATATCCTGAGACACAGCAATTCACTGCCTTTGAGTGAAGACAGGCCTCTGTTAAGCCACGAACCCAAATGGTTTACGGTGCCCACAGGGGAACCCAAAGCATCAGTGTTCCTAGAGGCAGTTCAGAAGCTTTGGAGCAAATGCCCCAGAGAGCTGGTTGAGAGCCACATTTCTCCCGGTTTGTACAACCCGGTTTGTCTTCCTTGTCCCCAATTGGGAATAAGGTTTATGGCCATTGACAGACCTGTTTATGCTGAACACCTCCTTCTTGGTAGCTTCATCCTTCAGGTGCCCCCCCCCCCCCTTTTTTGGTTGCAGCAGCCCTGTTGCGCCTGAAGTGGAGGACATCCCTGGATCTCAAGGACACATTCCTCTACATGCCAATTGTGGACACGTCATGGAAGCACCAATGGTTCCAATTCTCGGGCCAAGTATACCAGTTGTTGGAACTCCTGTTTGGCCTTGCCACAGCCCCTCTGGTGTCTACCTGGTTTGCACACCCACTTACTGCTTACCTCAAAATTGCCATATGCATTCATGTGTACCTGTACAATTGACTTATCAGGGCACTTATGTACCTAGATTTGAAATGTCAATGTCGGTTTAAAACCACCAGTTGCCTTTTATGGGTGACTGCCTGTCTCAAGTCAGGAGTGAAATTTGTTTCTTCACATTGGTATTGGAAAAGAAATGTTGATGCTTTGGCAAGTCTGAAATCTCTTTGCTGTCATTGTTGGGTTTGTAATTAATGAATATGGATCAAGTGTTTCTGTACTATTTGAAAATTACTTCATTGGCTATGTTGTGCTGTGGGCTTTGTTCTCCGACTCATAGTTATAGTGGAGGTAGGGTGTGCTTATGATGTTCCAGATTCATAAATATCACTAAACGATGTAGGCCTACTTTACTCTTTTACTCTAAACTTAGCTGACTGACAAGTCGGGAGAACTAAAAGGTGATAGGCCTAACAGGTCCCTTTTTTATTTTTGGCAGAAGAAATGAAATTTGTGTTTTGGCTGGTTAGGCCTATACATTTTGGAAAAAGAAGTAGTGTCTGCAGTTAATGATGAATATTTCTAAGGTTGAGAGGACCGGTTTAAAACCACCAGTTGCCTTTTATGGGTGACTGCCTGTCTCAAGTCAGGAGTGAAATTTGTTTCTTCACATTGGTATTGGAAAAGAAATGTTGATGCTTTGGGAAGTCTGAAATCTCTTTGCTGTCATTGTTGGGTTTGGAATTGATGAATATGGATCAAGTGTTTCTGTACTATACAGACAGTCCTGGACGGACCTTTGCCAATGTTTGTGTTAAAGAACAGAAGCAAGTGAAGTCTTCAGCTGGAGCAGGCACCCATCTTCCTTGGCATCCGGCTCAACCTGGTTGCCTACATCGGTCAACCCTTGGAGGACAGGTGGGAGACATTTCAGTCACTGCTCAAGGCCTTTCTGACTCATGCAGTTCTCTTGGTGCAACAGTGGCAAGCCCTGCTGGCTCCCTGGCCATAATGGACTCCCAGGTTCCATTGGCTTACCTTCACCATCTTCCCTTGCAGCACATGCTGTGGAACATATGATTGAGGGAACAGGGCTACCAGAACCATCTGCACCTTTGGTGGTGAACCGTTTGGGAGAATGTGATGCTGGGACAGACACTGGGTCCCTTGCAGGCCCAGCTCACCATTTACACAGACTCTTCTCGGTCTGGGCTGGGAGCTCACATGGAGAGCCCAGTGGCGTTGGGCCTTTGGCTGGCGCCATTCATGTCTCACCACATAAACTGGTTGGAACTGGAGGCAATAGGCTTACCGCTCCTCTACTTCCAGGACCTAGTGGAGGACAGACACGTCCTCATGTTGTGTGACAACAGGACCCCAATTGCCTACCTCAACCAGCAGCTGAGAGTACTGGCTGTATGCATCACTCAATGGTGCTGTGCACTTGACTTCCCCATGGACACGATGCATGTCTCAGGACATCGAAATATCCTGGCCAACCAACTCTCTAGAAGAGGTCAGCTGGTAGGGACAGAGTGGTTGCTCCACCCATTGGTCATTCAGGCCATGTGTGCCAGATGGAGAACTCCACATGTGGACCTGTTCATAACAAGTGAGAATGCCAAATTAGCAGTTCACATCTTGCCAGTCCAGGATTCCTAGGTCCTACTGGTGAACGCTCTAGCCATGGACTGAAGCAACCTTTTGGCATACACCTCTACACCTCTGCAGATCCTCTTGAGGGTACTGTGGAAGGTTTGGTCACATGACTACAATTTGATCCTGGTCACCCTCTGGTAGTCGAGGACAGATTGGTCACTGACCCCTTGGAATTAAACATTTAGCCCCTGCTGCAATTACCAGCAGGGCCCAAAACTTCTGGTGCAACCATGAATGAGCATGTTCCACAGGAACCCTCAAGTGCTCAACTTCCATGCTTTGCGGTTGTCACACAGCACATCCACTACAGAGCTGTCTCAGAATCGGTCACAGATACAAGTGCCAGAGGTGGGCTTCGATTATCTTCTCTGATGGTTTACTTGGCTCATTGCAAGGTGTTTTCAGACTGGTGTGCAGGTTGGAGAATACATCCTAGGTCTGTACACATTGCAGACATTACCAGCTTCCTGCTCTATCAGCAGGAAGCCCTTGGTAAGAGCTCAGGAACTGTGGAGGGTTTTCCATCACCCATCTTGTCAACCCTCATAAAGGTCCTAGACATTCACATTGGGAGAGGTCCTTATCTGTCAGCACTCATTTTGTGCTTCTACACTGGCAGACAGGCAGGTCCTACCACATTGGGGCCTTTTGTTTAATCATAGTCATGTTGAGGTAGTGGCCCTTTTAGTGCCTTGAGGACTCTTGATGGGTGGAGCTCAAGTACTGGATGTGGAAAACTTCTTTTCTGTTAACACTCACCTTGGGGGCTTGAAGAAGTGAGATCCACGCTCTAGCACATGACCAAATCCAATGATCGCCTGGCCACTCCCAGGTGATACTGAGTCCTCACTTAGGATTCTTTGAAGAGGGCCAAGTGGCTCCAGATCTGGCTACCGCCTGCATGGGTTTTACCTTCCATTCCATGGATATGGCTCCTCCCACACAGGAAAGAGCCTTGTGTCCTGTGATAGCTCTGCATCTGTACCTTTCATGCACAGATGGCTGTAGCATTCTTTGGCCTGCAACTGGCGATCATCTACGACCTCTGCCAAGCACCACTTTTGAGACTTGATAGTGCTAGAGGAGGGCATGTATGCCTTTGCAGGCATAAGAGGCTCCTTTGCTTTGGTTCCTGATACTTGTCTTTTAGACATGCGAAGTCCCATCAAGCCAGCCACATTGTTCCAGTTTATGGACCCCTTGTGGTTTAGACTCAATGCAGTCTATAGGTCGGCACACATCTCAGTGGGCCTTCTAAATAAATTGACCTAATCTTGAGCTTGTCTGGGGCAGTTGTCCCTACAGTCCTGGCCTAATAGAGCTGGTCAACCCAGGTGATCCCTGCCCCAGGGAACCATATACCAGCCTTCCAGCACCCACCAGTTTCAAAATTAGGTCCTGTCAGATCTGCAGGAGTAGAAACAGACAGCGTCTACCCAAGTGGGGGACAGATATCATGTTGAGGGGCCAGTTTCGGGGGTCCCATGTTGGTCAATAAGGAGGGTGCCCCGGCTTCAGCCGGATTCTGCTGTTGGTCCCTTCAAGTCCATGTACCTCTGAGGTTTTCCCTTCAGACATTCCCACCTAAAACACGTACTGATGGTTGCCCGTCAGGATGTCAGTCCTGGCAGTCTTAATTGTGATCAGTACGACAGTAACGTTGCTCCCTCTACCTTTGCATCTGTAAATCAGCAGTGGTGGTCAAGAGGTAACGTTACGTAGCTTATACGTGAAATTTCTAGTAATGTTGGTATTAGTAAGATTACTTACCTCTCGACCATCAGAGAAGCCCACCCGACCATCCCCATTTTTCTTTCTCACAACTGGCATCAACTGACCACTCACCAAAGACGAAGGACAATTGGCGAGCATGCACACTGGGAGTCACCATCGGACCTGTAGAAACCAAGAGGTGGGAGTAGGATTCTGTGTTCCACATTTTTTCAAAAATTCATGAGTTAGTCTCATTTCAGTAACTAGTGCAATTTACTGTGTCAACACACCATGTTAAACTCCCTGTAAAGATGAGCACCAGTTCATTTTGAAAATACTGTTGTAGAGGAAGGAGCTGAGCTATGGTTTCCCATGTTTCACATAAGCTGTATGCAACCTGCTCGCATGCCGCGAATGTATAAATCGTGCGGCTGATTTGCCGCCTCAATTATGCATATAGATGTACGTACTATTCTCCCTTCCGTTACTAAAATGTGCTCAGTGGACACAGAGCTATCTTCCCTGTGTCAAACACCACTCACTGCATGTGTAAGAATGCGTATGAGTACATTAGTCCTGGAAGTGCAAGAAAAAGACTCCATATCGCAGTTTGCTAATGTTATCTTTGAATTAAAGAAACTCGCTTAATAGTCATAATATGCACAGTCAACCTACTTTTTCCAAACAACTAGAACAAAGATAAGTCAGGATGCACCACAGCATTATATCATCTGCTTTATGTTACCATATCCAGACCTGCACAGGGCAAGGGTAAGGAAGACTAGACGTTCTGTACAAAATTTAAGCCTCTCAGATCACTATTGTGTTGGACAGTTAACATATTTATGTGGTACATACACGCATAAGGGTTTTCATCATTCTCAACGCAGGTTTGCTGACTGTATTTGTCTCTGTTCTAGTTATTTTTTATATTGCCTGAACAACCTGTTTGATTCTCCTCAAATATGGTGGGAAGACATTTTCAATAAGTGTACACTGGAGTTGTTTGTTAATTGACATTGTCATTTTCACATTTTATATTAATGGTTAATAAGAATACGTGTCAATAGACGAATAACAAAGTTTTCCCAAATGCCATGGCCATATCATCTTCAAACCTGGTGAGGACGTACCTTGGGGTAGGGGTATTGATATATTGTCAATTATATATACTAGGAGTTGCTTTGATTTTTAGGGCGGCTGACTTGTCAGTCAGGTGAGCTTTTCGATAGTTTCTTCATCCATGATGTATGGTCTGTCGTCTCCTGTTGGTCATCTGACTGACCATCAGCAATTCACACTTTCCACTTCCTCACTGCTTCAAAACAAACAAACAAAACAACAACAAACAAAGAAACAAAAACAACAACAAAGAAGAATTAGCTGGATATGTGGTACGTTTTGCGGTCCATAATTTCCGTTTTTGCAATATTTGTGTATGATATGCTAAAAAATTTTAAACCGCCATACGCAACATTCAAATTTTCGGAAGTAAGAACGCAAAGAGTGAATTTGTGGGAAAGATTAGACTCTGTGTCAGTTGTTCTGCGTAGTTTCTTGTTGGCGTCGCCTGATCCTCTAAACTCCAGCCACAGAGATCTGAGTTATACCTCAGCAAGTCAGCTACCAGTATGATGAACAGTCTCTGCCTTTGTAGCTCATCCATGGACGTGATACACCTCTCTCCACACCTCTTTGGCACATCTCAGATCACACCATGGCTCAGCTCAGCTCAGGATGGCAATTAGTTTTTGGTGACTATGATTCAGCCGAACATGGTTGTTCACACAGCCTTCTTGTTGTAACTTGTCATGATTTTTTTAAATTATTGTGTGTGTGTGTGTGTGTGTGTGTGTGTGTGTGTGTGTGTGTGCTTTTGTCAACAGTGATCTTTTCATGCTGTCCGAGTCACTGAGCAGTTGATGTACAACCTTCCTGTTTGCGAGTTAGTTTACTCTTTTCCTTTGACAATCCAGACCGAGGTAGACAAGACGCCATTTAGCTACCGGCTGTTGTGTATACTCCATATCTAACATAAACGTTTTGTTCCATGCTGCTCAGGAGCTGCTGGTACTTAGAACTGATAAACCAAAGGATGTCAGTCCAGTCATCATGGTCAGCCAGGGGGTGAAGGTTTTGCGCATGTCTCTGCAGATGATCGACTGGATGGCGCCCAAAATCCTGCTAGACGAATACTTGAGGCACCGTTATAATCCACATATGTAATTATTTTCTTCCATCTTATTTCAAACAAAAAGAGTGGCGTATGTATGTGTATATATATATATATATATATATATATATATATATATATATATATATATATATATATATATGTATATATATGTATGTATATATATATATATATATATATATATATATATATATATATATATATATATATATATATATATATATATATATACTGTGAAGGCCCATCTGACATCGTGCTTCTAAATATCTGTAAGTGATGTTTCTATTAGATTTTTATGGCAGATCTTCAACCCAATAACAGTTTCAATGCTTCCGGTCAAATACTTTTGACAGTACATGTAAAAATGGATCATTCGCTATGCCCAAATATTAAATTTTAGTTATTTTTAACTCTTGTGCTGTCTCGTGGCCAGAGTGTCATTTTTACATTTTCGGGCGGGGTGTTATGCTCATTTTAAAGACAGAGTTTCTTATTAACATTCCTTTCAAGTAAAACTTTGAGAAGTCATTGCACGGCTGTTTTTTCAACATGGCCGCAAGCTGCATGTCCCCGACTGAACACGGAGCATCCCAAGATTTTTGATAACTTAGTTGACCTTTAAATACACAGATGTTCTTTGATTTTGTACGAAATTGATCTACATCAGCCTGCATTCGGTTCATATGCTAAACTTTATCTGCAGGTGTAAATAACTAATGCTCGAATCGATTTTATACCTCTCGTTTACAGAAATGATATAAATTGCTCAAACTTGTTATCTAAGCCTATCACAGATTAGATGTCAAGTTTGGTCGAAATTGTATCCGTAGTGATAAGGATTTTATTTCAAAAGTGAGTTGATCGGTTTGAAATGCTGTTGATTTTTATAGGTTGGTACCTGTCTTAAGTTCTGAAATGTATTAGATTCCTTATATACCAGTATCATGTACTCAGGAGGCGGGTTTGGTGTGTTGTGTCATAACAAGAAAAAAATAGAATATCTGATTCTTTTAAAAAATTCTGGATCGGTACTGCAAAATTTATCACTGTGCTGCGGTCTCTGGCCGCTTTATTGTAATCGGTTGTACTCTATGAAAAAAGGGTTGTTCCGCTGCTCTTCAAACCTATTTGGAGAACTCGAAAGCACGTACATGTATATTCTTTGTTCCTTAGTATAGGAAAGACTCCACTTCAGCATTTTTTATGTATAGGGTATGCCTAAATTGAGTGCTTCTAGCTTACACCGTAACCTACATTATCAGCCAACCTGGGCTGACTGAAAGAAAACATAGGATTGTATGAAATACTGAAACCCGCACATCATATCAAGAACATTAAAATGAGTATTGGTATTTTGACTGTGATCTTGCACCCCTGTCTGAAGAGAACGTCCCCCTCTGAAAGCCCTATTTGTCTCCATAGATTAAGACCGAGTCTGAATAAAGTGAATAGAGGGAATCAAACATTTTCGTTGGCTTGTAATATTGGTTTGGGTCAAAATATTATTTATTTATTTATCTAACGTGCAACTCATGAAACCATTTACTTTTTGTTTTGTTTTGTTTTGTTTTTTTGTTTTTTTTTTTTTTTTTTGTTCAAAATAACAAAAGTGAAGTCACAATTGGCCGCATGTGAGAGACGAATGATTGAAATTTTTCATCACTCGCACTGTAATTCGTAGATGCAGACAGCTTTTAGTCTCAGGCAGAAGCCATTTTTTCGAGGCTCTGATGTGCATCTCCGTTTTTCTTTTTTTTTCCAAGTGCAACTCTATTTTTTAAATTTCAACTGATATCTTTCGCATAACAAATAGCATGCAGTACAAAAATGCAATTGCCTGACAATTTGGAAGGGTATTACCCACTTCTGGCTGGTGACATTTAAAAATGAAATGAAAAAAATATTTTTGAAGAAAGCACATATAGCCTTTGGTCTGCTTTTCATCATGTTTACCGAATGTCACAGAGAACCACATTTCTGGCGTTTGTGAATACGAATTGCTGCATATCTTCATACCCTTGGCATTTTCCTTTGTAGAGCTTCGTGGATCAAGTTTCTAACATACATGTATAGGTGAAGGAAAAAATTGCAAGTTTTAGGTAGTTCTGTCAGGAAATGGAACAATCGACTTGAACATTTGTGCTTTAAAGTATCTACTTCGATCCTTTCTAGTAAACCAGATAACATATTTCAATACATTCTCAAGTTGAACCCTGTTTATTTTATATGTAGTGTTCACACAATCAATTAATCCGTGCTTCATGGCTTTATATATTCTGCCAAATTAGTCTACGTGAAACATATGGCTTTTTCAACTTTGAAATTCCATGATCCCATGCCCATTCCTTCAATACTGTGTAAATGTGTAAATACTCATAAAGTCTTACTAACATGCAAAATCGATCAAGGTGTTCATTTAGTACAAACTATTTCCGTTAGGGGCTAGTAGTATACCGGGCTCTGAGCATTGCTGGGCACGAGTAATATAGGTGGCACCACTAAATTAAATTTCCCATAGACGGCCATTATAACACATCCTAGCGTATATTAGAGTAAAAGCTTTAACTTTAAGGAAGACTATGCTCACCAATTAAGTCCAAGTCTGACTTACAAAATAAGAGGCATTAACATATGTGATGAGCACCAAACTTTTGGCTTTACCCCACCTGAACGCAGTCATGTTAGATTTTCACCTGTCCGCACCGCACGCAATATCACTTTCAAATTGCCGACCCCACCCCCGAAAAAATATGCCTAAAATTAATTGTTCAAATCACGCTATTTTATGGTGACAAAATCTGACTTAAAAATATATGTAATGAATTTCAGCCAACCACAAATTCCACCACTCTGGTCAAGCTTAATCTACAGTGCTGGTCATTAGACAATATACCTTTGTGCTGCCCTCTGTGGCCAGTTTAGGGGTGCAACCTGTAGCTCTTAGTGAGGATCGATAGATAAATATACGGAAAACTTGTGCATAAAAGTTTCGTACACAACTCCATAAAATGTATTTTAAAGTTATGACAAGATCCTTGGCGAAATATATGGGATACGCCTCGCTGATTTGAAAAACATCTTATGACTCTTGTGTTGATGAATATTCAATTTACAATCACATTATTCATGTTTCAAGTCGGCTTAGATATTTGTTACGTTGCCTTTGACCTAAATTTACACATACTTTTTGACAAATCTTACAGTTGCTTTGATGTTGCCAGTGTGTCGGTATTTGGTAACGAGTCTACCCTCAATAGTACATATACAGCGTGCCACACAAGAGTACGAAAGTGCCACTTCTGTAATAACAAGCCATGGAGAATTCGATTGTTTCGTATTTTGTTGATGCCCTTCATTGCGTTGATAAGAATTCATAAGGATTCATCATTTTGCATGTTTCTAGTGCACCAAACAAAATTCCAATCAGAATGATTAAGCATAGAAAACCTGTCTGTCAGGAAAGTTTGAACTGCCGATTAAAGATGGGCAAATAAAATTTAAATGAAGTTTCGGTGGGGGGCAATTCTGTGCCTAGACTTTTACGTTTGTGTGTCAGTAAATGGTTCTTTTGTCGCAGCTCTCCTGACCAGGACGTGCTTAGACGTTACTACCTGCAACACGTCACGTGGAACGAGTACAAGGAAAGAGTTTTAACTACCCTTCGGCGGGAACAAAATGGAGAATTTATAGCTCACATTCCAGCCACGCAGAAAGACCTATCAGCCATAAGCCGTTGGCAGGGTCCCCGGGTAAAGAAAAAATGCCATAAAATACGCACTGACCAGCAGCAACACGTCGGAAGTAATCAGAAATCGTCCTGTGGAACCACTGCGTTGGTAGGCATTAGTATCTATCGTATTCATAATGAGCAGTCTCGCTTGCAGCAAGCTTACTTATTGGACAAGATGTTCATGCAACCTGGTGTTGGGTAATCACGTGATGTCTAACCCTTCCATGCCGCACTGCATTCCCGTAGAGCTGGTTAAACTGGCGAAATTTAAGGGAAATAAAATACTCTGAAGGCTGACAAGTAATCAGTGTTGATATTTGCTGTCAAGGGATAGATCAAACATGACAGCATGGTATTAGTACAGAGATGTTCCAATAGATATCCACATTCTGTAATCTTCGAAAGCGTAACATTGATTTGAATCTTTCTTTTCTTCCTCACTTTGTATCAGATGCAAATTGACAAATTTTATACCCTTTTCAGGAAAGCAGACGTTTTAGTGTAACACACCCATATATATATATATATATATATATATATATATATATATATATATATATATATATATATATATATATATATATATATATATATATATACTATTTTTTTTATAATTTGATATTACTCTTTTTTTTTGTGCTTTCGGCCATTGCTCAGACTTTCACAATTTATTAGAGGTGTATTTATTAACACACAATAAAACTGGTCAGTCTAGGGAAATACCCGACTGAGACAATGTACAAGAAACATATGGAATGACATTGCCATGAATCCGCGGTCACCCTTTATTGAGGGTGCCCCGATGACTCCGAGGCCAGCGTGTGGACGTACATTTGGTCAGGCGCTGGTGGCAAAGGTCAAGGGTCCCAATCCCACATTAGGTTGACAAAAATTATGGTATTTTTCACCTTCTTATATTTCATATATATATATATATATATATATATATATATATATATATATATATATATATATATATATATATATATATATATATATATATATATATATATGTATATATACACATGTGTTGTAATTCTAATATAAATGGAAGATGTCTAATCTTTACTAAATAATAGAAAACGTGTCCCTTGTTAAGTCGAGTGTTTGCACAGAACTGGTTAATTATATTATGAAGTTTAATATTCGTTTACAATTATTATCACATATCAAAATTGTGCACGTGTCACGTGGTCTGTACCTGCTTTCTTGCCTGCTTTTTACCTGTTTGCTTTCCTGCTAACTGACATCTATTACAGAGCAATGCCGCACGCCATATTGGTAATTACTCCTCTGCCAATAGAGTGGCACATCGATACCTAGACTTGGAGGATCCTTTTACTTCATAGCGTGCTTCATTTCACATTGCAAAGGCTCAGAAGCCATTTAGCTAGCTCTTCAAGATGTCTTTTCGTCCCAGTTTGTTTTTAAAATTCGTCCATCCGTAATTATGTCCACACGATTACACCAAAAACGGACCAACCCCAAATAAATTTGGTATGTTGGTCACACTTGTGAAGTACTCGCACTTTGTTGCACATGAGTGATCTTACGCTTGCAGTCACACGCTCAACTTGGTCAATTCCATGCGGTGTTCAGTGTCGCTGTAATGACGTGAAAATGGGTATGATACCACAACCAAATTTGGTGAGCGGATCCTTCCTCTGGAATGTTCTGAAGGAATTGCATATGAGTGTCCTTGACGTGTTTCAAGATTTCAGGCGAAATTTCGTCATATTCATATCATGTTCAGTGTCACCACGATTAGTTGACAATGGAAAGAGCTGCGGCCAAATGGTTTTCAGGGAATTGCTCTGCAGTTTGTTTGTTTGTTTGTTTGTTTGTTTGTTTGTTTGTTTGTTTGTTTTTAATGCTTGGTTGGATGCTGTGGGCATGAATGTTATTACGGGTACATAGTGGCCTGTGAGTATTTTGGGAGGACATCCGCAGTTAATTCAATCTCATGCATTTTGGAATCCAACGGTGTCCTAACCAGAATATTATGAAACATTGACCTGTCACGAGTCAGATGCGCGCCTGGTAAGCCTGGTCCTCAGAATGTCTGTGTCAACTGTAATGAGATTCTTATCGAGCTTCGTCAATCTAACTGCCCCCGTCTTTCTGTCTGCTTGGATCATTTCAAAGCCAAATGATCATTTGGAATTCTCGATGCGGAGTTTCTACTCTTCAGTACACAAGGTTTATTTATATCATACATGCTTACATATGATTTTACCACCTACCTGTTTTCAATCTTCACCCACTTCAGTCTTTAAAAAGTCAGTCGGGAAAACAGTGACCTGACAAGGTCACTCATATGCAATTCCTTCGTCGTGATCATTTGCTGCTATAAGGTTACAACCCAAAATTTAGTACATGTACTCTAGTTCAGTGCAAAAATCAAGCTGTTCCTGGGTCGTGCAGCTTACCTGAGTATTTTGTGGCCCTTGCATGGTATGTTAGTACACAGAAAATCCTGTTATACCATACTGTCGGACAAAATTTAGGGATATTAACGTGTAATTCGTGTTCGAAATGAACATGACAAAGGGAATGGGACTTTTCACTAAATGGTGTAAAAAGTATCTAAAAATCGCCTTTGCTTTAGGCACAGGTCGATAACGATACACATTTTAAACACGCGATGGGCCGGGAGAAACCTAACTGAAGTTTCTGACGTGTATAGGCTCAAAAAGACACATTTTTAGAGCAGTGTAAACACCGCTTTGGACGAAAAATTGACAGGAACAAAAAATGCTTCTTACAAGATATTATCTGATTTAGAAAAGAGAAATATGAACGATTCTGTTCATTGGCTCACTCCATTACTGCAGATGTGTCATATGATCATGAGAAATCAACAGAACGAGTGAGTTCTTGTGTGAGAACGAAAGCGTGGAGTAGTGTTATTCACGCTGACAGAAGAGTAATATCCCTGAGTAATTTGAGATTCATGTTATTCAATAATCCTAGAAACCACTTTGAACTGTAAATTTAACTTCCGATGCACTCCTTTGCGTAAGTGTTTCCCCTTGCATTCACCAGTTGCTCGATCAACACAAAGTGAAAGGTTGTTTAGTTCTAGCAAACCCGATGGTATGGTGTGTTGGGTGTCGTTCCAATACAACCCTTGTCCAGAGCCGCCCAAGATTTCTTGACTTTATTTTTTGTAAAAAGTGAGGCGATCACCTCAAATGTTTCTGTCTAGGTGCTGCGAGCAGTCCTAAGGACTAAAGAAACTAAACAGATGTTTAACTGTAACCATTGAAAAACTCACAAGTAGGAACGTTACAGGCATGGTTTAGTGTAAAAATTATGCAGGGGAGCCCATGTGTTATTGATCCCCGGGGACTGGTGACCTTCAATAACACACGGGCTTCCCTGTATCATTTGGTTTACAATATAAGCAACCATATGGTAGATCTGTAACAGGAAAAACGAACAATGATAGAGAGGTTTTGACATCAGTGAAACAACAAATTTTAATACCACCAGAAAAAGGTTTGAAGTAACAAATAACAACGGGTATTAGTTAGGCGTACAAGCCTCTTGGCACTTTGTTAAATCAACAGTGACAATAGAAACAATTGCGCTATGCCTGGAATGCAAAAAGACCATTGCTTACCATGCCACCTAAGGTAAAAAAAAAAATTTAAAAAGCCCGGAATCTCTTGTATGTGTTGTTAATCATGGGCACCCTGTGTTATTGATCTTTTTAAAGATGGCCTGCAAAGATCCAACGGCCAATCAGTGCTCTTCTTTTAATCTTATTATAATAAGCCTTTATTACAATATGCCATAATATCAGAGTAGTCTTTATAGATATACCCTACGGTGGCACTGTCAAAATATTCCCGACACAGGTAATGCAATGGTGCTCTGTCACCATGGTGGGCATGATAGAGATAGCCATGGTTTCATGTCATGATATTCCTTGCCGTGATAAGTCAAGGTGTCATATAATATTCCTGACAGATATAAACTATGGTGTCATGTCATGATATTCCTGGCAGCGACACCCTTGAGTTTAATCGTCTAATTTTAGTCCTGGCAAAGATATCAAAAGGTATCATATTATAAAAGGTCCTGAGAAAAATACCCAATGGCATCGTAAAATGCATGTAACTGCTATTTTACCAGCTATATCCCGTGGTGCCATGTTATCAGGCCAGTCGTGATATCTACGTCTTGCATATATTATTGTTATTTTGAAATCACCGAAATTACTCCTGCGCTTTTATACATGTCGGCAGATGGAAGACGAGTATCATTTTGTTTTGATTTGTACCAAATTTGAAACTCCCCGAAAAAAAAACTACCAGACACATTACAGGAAATATTTGTTGATTTTGATTCATATAGTTTTCAAGATATGTTTGGCCTTAATATGAACTTAAAAGATCCAGAATTAATTAAAGTCTTTGAAACTGTCATTACGGATTGTATAATAAGGGATAAAACATTATAGACTCCCATACAAAACACTTTAGACGCTACATTTCCGCATATGCATCCCTTTTGTTTGAAATCCCCCCGCTTTTTTTTCTTTGATTTTGTTGTATGGTGTTGTATCGTATTGTAAGTGCTTAGTGTGTGCGTTTTTGTTGTTTTTGTTTTGTATTTTGACACATTGCTTACTAATGTATTGAAGCGCAGTCAATAAAGGTTCATTTATTTCATTTCATTTCATTTCATGGCAACAGTATGTACAATGCACATATTTGAAGGTGCTACATAAACACGAAATGATAGATTTTTTTGCGGGGGGGTGTGTTTTTTTTATTATTTTGGTCTCAATGCTTGGCGCCGCGTGGGTAATTGGATGACTTTAAAGTTAAAAAGTCTTATACGTTTACATAAAATAGTGCGGTTTATTGTGGTAGAGGTGGCCGTCGTCGGAACCAACTAGACTATATTTTGTTGGCACCAATTTGACACCAACATCCAACTTTGATTATGTCACTACTGAATGAAACTGCTGTTTACTGAGCACGCCATATAGGTAATGGAATATGCCATCTGAACAATATGAATATTCGAGAAAAATGTGAGTAGCTCTGATTACAAAGGACACATTTCCTTCCGAATTTATGTAGGGCCTGACCGAAGCAGTAGCGGGACAGAAGTGATTATGTGGACCTCGATTGGTCGGTCAGCCGAGTTTATCGCATAGTCATTTGCCTCCAGTGGCAATCATGTATTTTATTTCCAGAACAGTTATTAACTCATACGCAAGTCAGGTAAATGACCTCAAAAACACAATCTGCCAAACAGCGAGGAACAAAACACAAAGTCTTCTCTTTGTACATTTGGACAGGTTAGCTTATGGAGAGTAAAGAGTTCGAACTGCTGAATAGGATATTGACTACTAGGAAGTGGTTCTGGGCAAAAAGACACAAATACAATACACACACACACACACACAGACACATGCAAGCACGCATATATATACATATATATATATACTATAAATATATATGTGTGTGTTATTTCGAGTCTGCACAGTGCCAAATTAAAGAGCTAAATTGGTTTCTTTTCGTTTGTTTTGTAAAATTTTGAAAAGGATCGCCTTGCGAAAATCAGAAGACTGTTATTTTGAAATCACCGAAATTAATCCAGGATCTCCAAACCTGAAATAATTCACCATGTGTCGCGGCATTTGTTTTTTTTTTGTTTTTTTTGTTTTTTTGGGGGGGGGTTGTTTTTATTTTTTTGTTTTTGTTTTTTTTGATGTATATAGTTGTTGATAATTTCGTGTTTTTATTTTTCTGCCCCAGTGCATCCAACAAAAGAATATAAATTGTAGGTTCCCTGTACATCAGTTTCACGCCTGGAATTTTAAAGCGCACCACCTAAACCTACCTTTCTCTTTCGTATGCATTCTGTCTCGGTTCTCAGCAATTGATCGTGTGCGGAACACGTAAGGCCATGATCTCTGAAATGGTAAAGCTTGTAGTCAGTTGCCTATATATTACCGCACTTCCGGTTGGATATAAACGGTCAAATTGCCTTATTTAATTGTGTTTTATTAGATTGGCAGGAGCAAATTAACCTGATTCACTGTAAATGTTGGAGAGGAAGATCTTTAACCTCATTGTTTGGCTCATGGGTTTCATCCAGTGCGTTGTTTGGCTAATGGATTTTATCCGGAAATCTCATGACAAAACTCCCAAAAATGCCAATTAAATGGTCAGCTGGTACAGGCTGAGCATTTGAGAACGCTGAATTTGGAATAAGAATGGACTTTACAGCAAGGATGAAAGCGCATTACTTCAAGGTGACGATTGGCAAAGGTGCAGATGCATTAGAACCAAGAATTGCCTTTGAAAATATATTTTAAGGTTTAAACACTGAACAGTAGGTTTTCACTTGGAATAAAAGTGACCACAGCGGAATCTCCAATTAACAGAACTGCCATAAAGAGACCATATCTATATTAAGACCACCAATTTACAGACCCCTTTTTATTTTATCCTTATAAATAGATCTCCATTAAGACAATTCCTTAGTAACACCATATTTTGTCAGTCCCTTATGTTGTCTCAAAAGGGAGATTCCACTGTATATTGGTCATGTGCAGTGAGGTTTCAGTCCCAATCGATCAGAAAGACTCCCATTAAGTGAAAACAGTTGTCACTTTTATTGGATCCATCCTATTAGAGAAATAAGAATTGGCGATTATAGTCAGAGAAATACACCGCAATAACTACATACTAATCAAGCCACCGAAGGAAATGCTACATTGGATTTACGCGATACTCTGGTGTGGAACTCGAACAAAAATACCTGTTTCAGAAGTGTTGATTTATACACTCTCCAGCTTCACTGACAGCGACCAATATCATCGCTCTTCAAGTAGTCTGTCAGCAAGCAATTTTGATAGAATATCGTTCCTGGGATGATACAGTTTTTACTTTATTCTTTACAAACATAATCTAACAATTTAGTGGCCGTTACCAAGCTCGTGCAGATCACGTAATATGGTAAACTGTTTACAAAAATTTAAATCATGCACGGCTTTAAAAAAGTCACTGTCTAACAATACAGGCAGCGCGCAGAGTTTGTGTAAGGCTATTTTTCGTTTAAAGTGAAAATAAAAATAACGAAATGTGTACAGATTTTATATTTCTTAAGCGTACAATTCGTATGCAGTCCGGAATGTGCTATATTCCAAGCGTATCAATATACAGGTCGAAGCAATTTTCAGGCACAAAATGGAAGCATGTCTCGATTGTAATGAACACACCTTGTGCCACTGTAGTTGGCGCATAGATATTGGGAAACATCTTTATCAATAAAGTGGATGTGGAGGAGTGACAGTGCATGGATATAGTTAACCTGGGGTTATAGTTTACGGGTTATAAACGAGGCTCCCACAAAATTCAAGGAGATGAAAAGAAATTACCCCAGTGTGCAGCAAAATCGTGTTTTATGGCGATAAAACGTACCTAGAATAATGTGGAGGCATTAATTGTAGGCATGGACTTCGTACGCTTCACGGGGTGCACAGCAGCTGAAAATGTAACTACAAAAGTACGTGTGATAAAATGAACCATTTATTATATCACGTAAGAAACAAGTCTGATACAACGAAATGTTCGTTGCTATGGATCTGCAAAGGAATATATCAATTAAGCTGTGATATTAATACAGTGTAGAAAAGACAAGACACAAACCACGGATTTGGTGAATGCGGATTATGTGCCGCATCAAAGTTCCATCGGCAACGCATTTGGATGTGCCTCTGAAGGGTGGCAATAATTGTTAATTTTTTTTGCTAGCCAACTGTGCCTGTTAGTTAAATAAGTAGTACGACATGATTATAAAATGGACATGGATGATACTCTGGTGCAAAACGTATCAGACCATGTTTATTATTTACCGACACTATTCCCAATAATTAATCCCTTCCTGGTCAGAGGAAATTAGTAAACAATCCTTTTTTTGGTGGATGTTCTCTTTAAGTTGCCGGTTGATACTCATAAGGTGCCGCTCAAAGCTGATGATAAGGAGCATAGTGTGGCGTCCGGCCGGCTCTGAAAGTACCGTGTGTGCAAAAGTTGTTCAGAAAGGTGTGAAAGTGCTAAAAAGGCCAAGAAAAAACAGCAAGCATTTAACAGGCGAAGCGTACGACCTCTGTCGACCAGATCACAGTTAAAGGGTATTCACCTATCAGAAGCCACATGCTCTTGATAGGAATTGTTATGTACCCCTGTGGCCTTTATCTACTCAGCGAAGTGTGTCCAACAGACCATTTCGGCGAGAAAATTGCATGAAACTCAATTACTTCTCCAATGGGGTTAGATGTCCTTGTCCTGCCTCTGTGCTAATATTAGTCCCGTATGAATGTGTTTCTCGAGGATTCCAATTTTGACCTCATGTTCGCAAGGAATGCGTCAGCAAACAAACTGTGTAGGTTTGCAGCAGGTGCAAGAACCAGTGTTGGTAAAGTGAGCTGTTTATGCAACTAATCTCATTTTGGAGCAGTTAGATTCTAAGAGTCGCATTGCTGAAGCTATTATGCCAAATAATTTCGCTTCCTCAACTTTATCTGGATATCGAAGGTTCGTGACACGCCATACTGTACGTGCCCAGTCATTGAGCAGGTTCACAAGTCTGGTAAGCTGCACATGAACAGTTGAAATTGGCGATCTAGCATCAGCAATTGTAAATTGGTGGTTCGTATGTAATCTTCTTCTAATTGTGCGAGAGTCTGACTTTTAATGATTCCTTGAGGATTATAGCAGGCAAAGAACCACTTTTTCACAGTGTTTCTACACTAATCATGTCTCTGCGTTCGGGGACGAATTTATGAGATATGTATCTACGCCCCCGCTGACATGTGAACATTTAAAGAGGTCGGAGAAACTTGGTATCCTCGCTTTGGGTATATACTCCTGTTCTGCTGGATGAGAAAACCCCAACCTATCCTATATTAAGTTGCATGCCTATTCCTCTTTCTGATTATATCATAGCAAAGCCCCCGTGCGTATCATTTTTATAGCCTTCATCCCCAGGGACCACTAACATACGTCTTTAAAAGTGTACTTGCGTGGTCGGCTTCCCCAGAAGTCTTTCTGTCAAGATTTTGAAGAATTACTCTGCTTGTGTATAACTGCTGTGCACGAGCTTGGTGCGACTGAATCACGTACGAAAGATGCGGAATACGAGTTCCATCTTGGAGATTGTGCCCATTGAATCTAATTTCCATTTAAGGTTGAGTTGTACCATTCGCCTGCTGCATATTAGCTTCATTTTAATTTAAACATATACATGCCGGTCAGCTGAGACAAAAATGGACGGCGGTTGATCATCCCGCCAACTGTTCATTTTCAATTTCTCAAAAATCTCAAGACTCCCTGATACACTTTAAACCTGATCGGTCTTCAATATTGGGTGGGTCGCAGAAAAGTGTGGTAACTACATGACGCAGCAATGAGCTTCGAATTATTGTGCTTAAGAATTTTTGTTTGTATGGAAAATTTTAAAGCATCCCCAAAATCTCAAAGCAGTATGTCAAAATTAGACAGTGCCAGCGGCACTCAATATTTTAAATTCGGCGTCAGATGACACTTTCCTTCTCATGAAAGATTCGTCTTGCTCTTCGACCAAAATTGTTCCTTAGACATATATCTTTTGAAGCTGATTTTGACGGTCAAATGACGTCACCACCGTTTCATAATTTGCGTCAGTTCCATCGCTACGTAAAAATTTCGGATACTCTCGATAACGCGACAGCAAATACTTGTGAACTGTGTTACCATATGTCTTTTTTAATTTAAACTATGGTGTACTCTATTTTCTTGTTTATTAAGAGACGTCGCGGGACTTTAACTTATCTGTGTTGTAATACTTATCACAGATAGTGAAGCAATAATAGCTTCACGTATCAAACAAATTACATGTAGACGTGTACATAGATGTGTTGTGCTAGATTGATTCAATTTATGACGGCATAATCAAACAGAATTATAAACAGGCATTTAGCTAGCCGAAACCTTACAGAGTTTGTAAAATGTGTTCATAGCACTTTTCTAAGTCCAATGTTTCAGTGGTGCCATTGTCTTCTTTTGAATATTATAAATGAGATGCACACTGGATGGAACCCCCCCCCCCCAAACGAATTGTCTCCCGTGTTTGTTATTTCCTTAATTTCATCAGAAAATACCAAGTGTATGCTGTCTTGCTTTGAACATTATGTTGTTTATTAGACCAATAAAATATTAGGGCGAAGGGGTTATCGAATCATGAACTAAATCAAATCTTTTAAAAGCTTGTATTCATACAAGGTATTAGTAGTTAAATACGTTGTATGCACTACGATGATATTATTATTATTATCTAATTTAAACCAATTTAATGGTCTTGTGTTATCTGGCTCCGCAAACCAGCATGGTTTCCTGGTGTAAGCGCATGGACTGAGGGGATGACATAAAGTGTTTACATAGCCTACAGCATTTCCGTCGTTCTGGAAACCTGTCAGTGCCTTTATTGACCCATTTCCCCTTTGTTACTTTGATGGAATATCATGAAGAGCAAAACCAACAAAGGAAATACGCTAATGACTGATGCCCTTGACTCATCCATTATGCTATGCAAGCACTGCCTCCTTTTACAGACTTTTAATACCTTTGGTAATTAGGAGGAGACAATCCATCTGTAAGAGGTACCTGTTGAGACAAAAGGTTATGTCTTAACATGGGTCAATTCTTTTTGCTCTTTCGTTCCTTCCTTACTTCAGGTGTAGTTGACAGCGTAAGATGTTACACGGTGCCCCTATGAATTAGCGAATGGATGTAACGAAACCATAACAGTCCAGGTCTGATACGTATGTCACTCGTTTCTAATGAGGTGATTTTTTTATGCAGCCTTGTCCGTGCCACATGTGCAAAAAAACAAACAAAAAAACCTAGAGGACCGTGACAGTCCAGTGCTCAGCTGACCTTGCAAACGGAGACTGAAGTGGTATGTGACCTTCGAAATAATATCGAGGTCACTTTTCTGTAAGAATATCATCACTCTCTGCAATAACATTGTAGTCACTCACTCACAATGTTGGAATCATTATTTTTGGGAAGATATTATGACAAGATCCAACTTTACAAGGATAAAAGCCAATATGTTTGTTTGAATTTTCAAGGTCATTCAAGGTAAAGTTAACAACACCAGAAGGAACCCTACATATCATTTTTAGTAGAGTTTGATATTAACCATTGGCCACGGATCCACTATTACCGAGAAATTATAAGCCAAGATGTTAGTTTGGCTTTTCAAGATTAGAATCAACAACATCTGAAAAACCTTATAAGTAATTCTTATAAGAGTTTAATAGTAAGCATGGACCTAGGATCCACCATTACCGAGACATACGCCAATAGGTCACAATCCTGATAATACTATAGTACCAATGCTATCATGTAAATGTACCCTTATCAATAATTCCTTATTTCAATAATTAATTCAAAATCTGGATATGCCAGCATCACCATGTAGTGAAAACACATAGTTCACACTGAGTCCACCAAGTTTGAAGAGAGTCCAACATGCAATTTTGGAGAGTCCAGAATAGTGAGAAACATGCACATTTAACAAAAACAAAAAATGTTTTTAAAAACCTTAACGTACAGGGGACTCCAGATGTGTGTTGGTGTAATTTATAAGCAATTGGTCAGACACTTTTGGAGAAGACCTTTTTTTTTTTTTTTTTGTTAAATTTTGCCAAATATCAAATATAAAACTTTTTACAAAAATGAAAAATCACTAGACCATGATCATCTGAATAAACTCTCAATAGAGACCCAGCGTAGGTACCTCCCCACCATGTTTGAAGGAACTCACTGATGCTTTTGGAGAAAAATTAAAAAACATAAATTAATATCGCAATCCCCATGGACTTTCATAGTAATCAATAGCAATGTATACATCAACTAAGAGGTACCCAGATTAAAATTTCGTTAAAAAATCACGTTTCGGCTTTATCATCTCCTTGTTAAAAAACTTAATGTTACCCTTCCACAAGGTTTATTTCCATCGAGTTTCAGTACAATCTTAGTGGATTTTCTGGAGAAGAGGTCGAAAATAGCTTTTTACATAAAATAAACATGAGGACAAATAAAAAATAATCGCTATGCCAGCTCTTGAAGAAATTAAGGTCTAAGGGTCCCCAGATGTGTTCCTATGCAATTTCAAAATAATTAGACAAAAGGAATTTTTAATATTTTGCCCCAAGAAACTTATCGATTCATTAAAAATACAAATATCACTGGAACATGACCTTTTAAACCAATTCCTAGGAACCTACCAAAGGTATACCACCAACAAGTTTTAAGTAAATCTGGCTCACAGTTTTGGAGAAAAAGTACAAAATTGTGAACTAGCATTGCCTTCTCCATTGACTTACATAGTAGTCAATGAAAATGCGTGCATTAACTTACAAGTACCCACATTAAAAATTCTTTAAAAATAAGAAACACCGCCTGGTGCATAACTTTGTTTGACCCTTCCATAAGCTACACTTCTACTGAGGTGTAGAACAATTTGAGTGACGGTTTTGGAGAAGTCGAAAATAAAAAAAAAAAAATTAAAAAAACACTGAAAATCGCAGAAAGAAGTCTCAGCACCTCCTGGTAAACAAATTACGGTCTAGGGGTCCCCAGAAGAGTCCCTGTGCAATTTCAAAGCAATTGGCAGTGGATATGTGCGTTTCCCTTTTCAGCTAGGCGATTGGTGCCAAAAGTTGCAGGTTCGAGTCCCGCTCGTTCCGAATATAAAACATATATTTTCGGCATTTCCTTAATGCTGGTGGATTTAAGTCCCCGATTCTGGAAATTAATGCCGACTCAGTAAATATACTGCATTACCGTGTTGATATGGCACTCGCACATAACTACCTCCATTGAACCATTCTTTTTGGAATGGGGATTTGGTCGAGTGGATATGTGCGTTTCCCATTTCAGCTAGGCAATTGGTGCCAAAGGTTGCAGGTTCGAGTCCCGCTCGTTCCGAACATAAAACATTGTATTTTTTCAATTATACCCAGTCGATCTTAATGGCCCACCGGTATAAACAGGGCCCTCTGGTGAGTGCAGCCATCTGGTAGTTAAAAGACTATGTCATAATAATTGAATTCACCGTATATTTACAATTTTATTATTAATATCCCACTATCATGTCTACAATAAACTTGCCCCGTGCATATTCGGTCATAGAAAGTCAGTTTCAATGTTTTTGCAAGTTGCTTTGTTCAGCTTCTAGGAAATAATGGGAATAAGTGGCTCGTTTAAAATTGTCAGATGATAGCAACACTTGCTGGAAAAGCCTTGTAAATGGTGTCATACTAGGAAAAAAATTCTAAGTAAATTCATTTTGCCTAAATATTTATAAAGCTTCTCGTGATAAATATATATACATACATATATATATATATATATATATATATATATATATATATATATATATATATATATATATATAATATATATATATATATATATATATATATATATATATATATATATATATATATGGTATGTGGGTGGGTGGGTACGTGTGTGCGTGGATGCGTGTACATACTTGTGTCACTAAATGGTTCAGATCTTAAATTGCAATGTCAATTTCATGCTTTTGATAGTGTATGAATACTTTGCCACACTTTGAAATAACATGAATTTACTTTCATCTCCACAGGATATTTTGAATGGCAAAAAGAGAGCGTTGGCAATGAAGGACCATGACGACACCCAAGACGAGACTGGAGATGATTACAGGACGTGTGCACCTTGTGGCGTTTCACTTAAGAATGATAGGACATTTGTGACAAAGTCTGCAAGCAGACGACATCCAATGCGTAGCAATCGTTCATCTTAGCGTTTAGGGGCTTTAGGATATGACACAGAGTGTGATGGAGAAGTATCCATACGAATTACAGTTTAAGTAATTTTGTACAGTTACAACCGAAACCATACAACTGGGCCAGACTGTAGTTAAGCGTGGATAACTGAATGCATAGCGGTTTTCTTTTGCACCCGCCAACACCTTTTGCATAAAAAAAACGGAAAATGTAATACCCCTGGTTTGCGATTGGCAGTCTCAGACGTGTTCAGTCGTCTCTTTTGCGTTTCAGGCGAATGTGTTTTCTTCTGTGTGTTTTACTGCATCAGCAGAATGGAAGGTAACGGGCCTGGCTCCTCATTCGCATATGTCCGTTAGTGTGGAGGGAAGGATAACTCTTTGAAAAAGAATGGCTTAGGGATTAGTTCCTCTGCAGCTTCAAAGGCAATGCCTTTCGATGGCTTTGTTAACCCATTGCGGAAGAAGTAATCCCCTGCATAAAGAACGCTCATGTGTTTTTATAGTATCAAGTGTAGAGATTAAAATACCACAAAAAGCATCACCTTTGTGAGAGCTATTTCCTAGAAATAACCATGCTTACAATGTCGTATGATGTGTAATATCACTTTGTCCCAAGTTAAGAATGTTTACACCATATCGGGTTGTTTATCAAAGCCGTTTTTTTTCACAAAGAGCTATCCTTCTCGTCACCCTAAAGCCAAAATTAACGTGACAAATATCTATATTTGTTATGAGGCCCAATGAAAATAGGAATATTATGATGTAAACATGGTGCAAATCAGAGTATAAGAATATGACATGATCAAATAAAATAGAAGGTCCTAACATTTTTTCCTCAATACTACATTTTGCCATCTTGGCTAAATATAAGTCCCATAATGCAACAGTGATGACATAATGCCCTCACGAGCAAATTGTCCATATTTAAATTGACTATCGATATTACAATGCTTGAAGTTGTTTTTATTGATTTTGTCTGGTCTTGGTCGCTTACTGTGACAATAATATTGTGATATGGTATTCTCTTGAATACAGTTCACAAAGGTTTGTATGTCAAAATTTTGAAAGCAGCCTTGAGAAGTTCCTGATGCATTCGGGGATATTTTACTGCAACGATGATAGCCTTAATACCGCAATATATATGTGACACTCAGAGCTGCAATAACTTTGTCCTACTGATCTGATCAGCATAATCTTTCCATCGAAATATGCCCACTCTGAAGAAGTTTCATATGAGAAAATGTTCTGAGTAGGCTTTATTTTGGCTTCAAGTGAAGATGTCTCTGCCTTTTTTTGCAAAAGCGATGACTGTGGAGTGAAAACCTGAACCCAGTTGTCGTGTAATATCATTTTCACGCTCGCCCAGAAACACTCGTATGTAAATTGTAGTACGCTTGAATGGTATTACTTAAACAAAAACTTGTTGATGGAGACCATTTTGGACAAGACTTCTCGTTGATGACACGCCCCCGGTCAATAGCTGTTTCCTTGGTGCGGGTTGAGTGCATTTCTCACTCCCCTGCCCCGGCCAGCAAACTACGGATACATTCACACTTTCCACCATGGACGTACTTCAGTTGAAATATTCTTCTGTTATCAGGAACTCAATGCGAATGGACGTGTGACACCTATACACATTAACCGATTGTGCGGTCGCTTATCTTTGAAAGGTCCGACATAACGTAATTATTTTGATACTTGGAGCTGGTAGTCCAGGTTAGATACTATTCCGTCAGTGTGTCCTTGGGAGATTTAACGCTGGTCGGATGTCCCGGGACAACCACAGTAGCTGCATTATGAATGAAAAAACCTTCCCAAATTATAAAATACTTAATATTTGGTCACAGATAAATACGAGGCATGCATGTTAATTTCCCGCCACAACTACATACCCGTTTGTCTAAGTAACCATCGTCTCGCCAGGCGAGATAGGGGCTGCTGCGTCTGCAGGCAAGGGGGGTATTTCGAATATTTTGGAAACAAAGGATACTTAATACAAGCAATAGACATGTATTCTTATATCCAATTTTGGAAAGCACGAAATGAATATAACTTTGGCATTAATCTATACTAAAGGGTAAGAGAAAGAGGTATCTAGCCCTGTCTGTGACATTGATATGCTCATGTGTTCTCCTTGATTGGTGTTTTACAGTTCGAATTCAATGCGTGGTCTTCTGTTGATGTTCTTGAATTAACTGTTGTACAAGAGAATAATGTTGGACTTGTAAAGCTGAATCAAGAAAAAGTGCCAACATAGGACAGTCAATAGGTGAAACGTTATCAGAAAATGATTGTACTTTTAAGTTAAAAGTGTCTACAATGTGCTGCCGTACTCGCCACACTTTCCCTTGACAGTATGCATCATACATATATACATACATAGTACATACATACATACATACATACATACATACATACATATTACGAGCTATACTTTGTTTTTGTTTTTATTCATTTTGGTCAAATTATGAATTTTTAAACTGTGATTTTATTCTTTCTTACTTTTTATCAAATTTCGAAATTCCAATTCAATTGCCATGAAGGCTCGGAGTATGCGGAGTCTGTGTATATACAGAGTTACGCATTTTGACTTATCGCACACAATCAGTTCACACAATAGAGGAGTTTAGAACCCCAGATGGCAGCACCTGACGGTGTTCATTTACATGAATTTGCCTATTTGACAGGCCAAAATTTCAAATGATTTTTTTTTGTGCAAATCAGTAAAACTATGCAAATGATCCCCCTCAAGTGCTGCCCTCTGGGGTCCTAAATGGGTCTACGGTGTACAGCTTCAACGTTTAACTACACGAGACGGTTGTCCCATAGCCCAAATCTGTGCATAGACCCTGATTTATTTTTGAGAAATTTGTCACAGAGCTTTATGAGCTATTGTTACAAGCACGAATCAACGGCGTTATCATAACCAGAGTGAGAGACCAGAGAAGATGGTGGTCGATCTGAGCCATATTTCCCCCGGGATTGAAAGGCAGTGTTCTCTGATCATATCTGCTGAAATTAGGATTGTATGGTCCATGAAGAGATCCACAATTCAGAGAAGAAGAAAAGGACAAGGCATTAACAAGTATTGCCTTCTCTAGGTCGCTTTGTCAATGAAAGTGCCAGAACTAAGATGAAAAGTAGAACAAGTTAAATGTTGGAGGACGTATGTTTATTCCTTGTGACACTCCGTGTCGCCTCTTCTTGTACAAGCAATGGTATCCACCATCGATGAAATCCAACACTGTACCCACCTTCTAATCAAACACATTTATGAGACAGAAGTAGCTTCCCATTATGACAGGAAACAATAAATAAATAGTATAAATGAATAAATAAATATACTGAGAATCTTCCAATCTACAAATCTGATACCCGTGCGATGATAAATGTAAACCCCGTGTCTCCTCGCCCCAGACTTCATATTTAAAGATTCATAGTTTATGTTCGTTGAAAGGAGTCAGTTATGATACCACATGTAGTCCTATAAAAGTTTATATGTTGTCAAGAAGCGTTTTCACATTTTAATAAATAAGAGTGGACACATCATAACTCCTGCTCGCTGCGTACAGACGCCATCTGTTTTATTTTCCCAAGATAGCCCTCGTATCCACATGAGATTCAGCACACCACCCCATCATCTTTGTCACGTGATAACTCTCAAAGTCCCGAGGACTGTTTTCCTCCATCTTCTGAAAATACAAAGAAAGAAGAGTGACCACATGATACGTAGGTACCCCGGAAGTGATGTCAGTCACGGGGGCTTGCATGAGAAAAGGAACAACGCAGAAGTGACTGTATTATTATCTTTTATCGCCTGTAGGCTTCAAAACGATCTTTTAGGTGCGAACTTCCAGGATCAAGACGATAGGTTATTACAAGTCCTCGTCTCTTGGCGCCCAAAGTGTGCAAACGAAACTGACTGACTCGAAAATTCAACATTATAAGAACTTACACCCATTGAACAGATATGACATTCTGTGTCTTCCCCCAAACAATGATCCAACAGATGTCAAATTATAATTTCCAAATCAAAAGAGACATGTCATTCTGGCAATTGGAAGACTCTATAATTTCCTTTTTTCCTAAAAAGTTATTCTGCTTAAGATTGAAAGGCAGTGTTTATTATCATAGTAGCCTCCAGTGCTGCCAGCGTTTACAAATGAACAAGGTATGTGAATAAAAATGTGAAAGTATCCAGAAATTACTGTATTTAACTGGACAATTAACACTGCTGCGTGGGCAGGTTACGGCATTTGAAATAACTGACAAATGATAACGCCAATGACTTTAAAAAATACATCAGTCTCGCTGATTGGTCTGAAATGTACATTATAACACATTTTTTCAAGTGTACATTATTGCTTTGCATCGCAAAAGTTTTCAGTGCATTGGTCTAATGTCGTTTTTTTTCGACAATTTTAATTTTATCTCTTATCCCATATTAAGTATGAATAAATAATACTTTGTTTTTAATTTCCGACTGTATTTGAAATTAAATTGATATTCCATCTGATATGAAACTCTATAAGTTTAAATTCCTGAAGTCGACCCCTGCTTAATTGATTTTAGGCTTTCCAGTGCGTGTGTATATGGCGACAGTATTCACAGCGTCGGGTGACGTCTATTTAACAATGGTATTCATATATGCATATATAACAGTTGTCATGTGTCATGCGTGCTTCTTCAGCAATATGGAATTCACACGTATGAACTAGAGCCGCCATTGTGGCGTCTAAGTCATCCCTGCTATCTGAACAGATGATCTAAGTCTCACGTACATTAAACATAGATATTCGACATTCCAGCAAGTGAACACAGATTAAAAGAAGCCACTTTAGAAGAGGTTACACGCAACACCTTCGTGGGATAAAATTATGGTCTGATACCACGGGTTCATTTTTAAAGTTCAGAATAACGATGTTATTTATCGAGTGTCGCCAAAATAAACGAAACATGTGCATGAGTTGCACTATCTGCAAGTATAAATTAACTTTACATAAAAGGTACGTTGAACCTAAAATTCGTTTGCCAAGGGGCAAATAATTTGCGCATACCTCTGATAACACATCATTAGGACATGGAGTGTTTGATTAAATTTCTGCCTAGAGGAATGTGGTGGTTTAGGCAAACACGATCGTTTGTCTTTGCCGATTTGAGTTTTATAATCATTCACAGGTTTGTATTTAAATTCTTCTCAAATTCCGTTCACCTGCTAATCAATCGTTTGGCCAGTTTTATAAGCAAAATTTTGGCTGTCCCCCAGGTGAGATGTACGTTTAAGCATGTCTTTTCAAACGATTGTTGCCCTGATTGAAAATTTCTCGACAACAAAAGGTTGTCACAGTCAGCGAACCTGAATCATCTTATGTGTAGATTTTAGATAAATATATTATGTCAAGATGCATCTGGAATGTATCGAAAGTAAAGATAAAAAAAGGGAACGTAACAAAAATAATCACCAAGCCGGTAAAAACTTCAAAACATGATTATTACTTTAACAGACAAAAACAGGACCTCCTGATTTGGCTTTTTAGTTCAGCGTACTTGCAAATTGGGTTTCGAAGCACATTATCGGATTTGTGTGAAATTCACCAGGTTTCCAATGTGTCTAGTGACACTGGACCCTCCTGCCGGTACGAAGCAGTAATTTACGTACAACAGCTGAAATGCTAACCTTATGGGACAGACCCCTGGTTATATATTGGTTTCATACAGTATAAGGCGTTTTACTCCCGTTGGGCTGATCCGTTATTCCAAGTTTTCTCTTCGCCAATTTTTTAATAGAAGTTGAAGGAAGCAGACGATATTTGATTGAGAACACTGTCTGCAGGTAGAGGGAATACTTAAATTTATCTTGGGTAGTATGCTTACTAATATTCAGAATATTTTAAAGAATGCATGCATTTGTCTCTCTCTCTCTCTCTCTCTCTCGTCTGTCTGTCTGTCTGTCTGTCTGTCTGTCTGTGTACATGTTGAACAGTTTAAGTATTCTTACCTATGACCTATCATCCAATCTTTGTAGAATTTTTTCCCATATCCTGAACCTCCTTGCCAATTCGGCGCTTCTTTGAAAATCTGAGAAATCGTCAGCTCGTTTCCTTTTACCGCTGAAAAAGAGGTGGTTTAGGGAAAATTGATGAAAACGACAAGAAGATAAGATCGAGTGGCAATTTAATGGATTTCTATTCATTACTGTCGAATCTTTTTTAGTTAGAGAATAATGACTAATGATCAGAATGCATAATGCA
This sequence comes from Hermodice carunculata, assembly GCA_964020975.1. Classification (NCBI taxonomy): domain Eukaryota; kingdom Metazoa; phylum Annelida; class Polychaeta; order Eunicida; family Amphinomidae; genus Hermodice; species Hermodice carunculata. The sequence continues at coordinate 39,222,835 of OZ026612.1, forward strand.
AGCAGACAAACAAGCAGTTGACAAAACAATGTTTTACAATATCAACCAAAAAACAATATTCACAAATAGTACATCTTGTGTGACAAAGACTGGTTTAAATGTGCTAACTCCAATATCACTCCAAATTACAGTCTTCTCACTGGATACAAAATGTGATTTAACAAGCAATATGCTGTGCTGACCATAAAGACCGAGATACACACGTGAAAACATAGCGTCTAAATCATTTAAACGATCCTTTATAAGTGTTGGGACCCGATAGCAATGCAAATCTACAAATAGTTATATATGCATATGTATCACAAGAGAAGACATGATGCTAGGTTATACTGAACCCAATCTAGGAATTTCGAACGTTTGGATTTGACGGTGACGTATTACATCAATGGTGGTCATTGGATCAGTGCAATGGTGTGCATTAATAAAACCTATATTCAACGAAATAAAGGAACATCAACAATTGTAATGTGGTACAAACATAACAACATTACTTGCTTTGTGGCTTGTCGCAAAGCAGCAATGTTCTTCGACAATGAAAATAAACTATTTTGGAAACATGCACATTCCACAGCCAATACCTACGCCCCAAGTGGGTCTACTTGACCGTGGCCTACCAAGCCGCCACCACCCTCCGTAAGACCTAGGAGAGCTTGGAGTTCCGTGATCCTATGATCTCCTAATCCTCGTTTCAATCTGGAACATCGGGTGAAGGTCAAGGTTAGGGTGTTAAGGAAGATGAAGGTAAAGCGACACCCGCAGCCCAGGATACAAGAGGACTTTTTCCACACCAAGAGCAGGAAATATTGACGTCGCTACAACTGTTTTAGCATAATTGGGGAGAAGGTCTGATAATTTAGGTTATTTAAGTTCATTCTATTTATTTTTTTAAACAGCAGCATCATTTGACACCACTTTTATCCGAACCGAAATTTTTGTTTTGTGCGTTGGTTCTGTAAAACACCTGTTATACCCGAACTGAACTCTTTTATTCCAAAGTCCAAAAACAACTGTTTGTTGGAATGCAAATTATATTCCAAAAGTACAGGCTTATTTTGATATTGCTTTATTGACTTGTAAGCCAAATATGAAATATATTATCCCTGTAATTAAGATGCTGTAATTGAGATTCAAATCAAACCAAATGCACCCCAATTAAATGCAATAAAAAGCTTCAGTAAAGTGAATTGTGTCATGACGACTTGTATCTGCCACCCGCTTTTTTTTTTAATGAAACGGCAACATAGTGCCGCGAGGAATTGAAACATTTATGTTCAGAATGACCCATCACCCTATATGTTTTGGCGACCAGAAATTCCCTTGCCCCATGGAAGCTGTGATGACCAGTGCATGCTCATCAAATTTGCGCTTGCGCAATGCGGTGCGGTGGGGTTGGCTGGAAGGAGAAATGGCGCAAAGAAGGACGCCGCAGAGCTGTTGATAATCAGGACCCTTATCTGGAAGAGAATGCCGCCTACCTGGCATGTACATCTATAAGCCCACATGCAATTTCTTTGCATCCTTTTGGAAAATGTTCTCCCAACCCAATTTCTGCTTGATGGTGACCTATTCTTAAGTCTGCATATTGTCTTCTTACTCTATGTCTGAAATTTAAAGAAAACGCTATTGTATCAGAATATTTGTCCATTACATTGATACTTCATGAAATCACTTGATGCATCATTGAGAGCCATGTTATTTTTAGCTCTTACATGTCTAAAGAAAGAGGAGTCACCCTTTTCTTCTATAATCTGTGACCAAACACATATAAGATGCAAATGTTGACCATGTGAATTTTAAAATGTTGAAATCTCAATCAACAATAACAAATATCAAACGCTTTGTGTAAACACAGATATCAATCGTAGGCTCAGCAGTTTGATCTTCTGCAGTGTCTCTGAAAATATCACAGAAAGGAAATGCTTGTCAATCACCGATTCAAAATCTGCCGAATTTGAATACAAAGAAAACCTGCTTTTCCTTGAACGTATACTGGCTCCAAAAACTCTGCAAGCCTGTATGTCCTGTCTGAGACTGCTCCTTTCAACTTGAATTATAGATAAAGATTGCATGCAAAGCAGACCACGCCCCGTGTTTCTCAGGCTCACTAGGTTCATATACATGTACGTTAATATGCAAGATTGTGCAAACAGCGCAAATGAGTTGGAAGCAAATTTGGATGTAGCCCTTATAGCTGTTTTCTAAAGCCTGGGCACGTGCGTAATAGCGGTCTTCAAATTCCTTAAACGTGCAAACATATACAACCTTTCCCCCATGGCCCAAGAGCCATAAGACCTATTCACACCTAGTTTCAAATGCGATCTGTACAACTGAATCAGTCGTGTGGATCAGCAGATCTTTGTCAGCAGAATGGCCAATGATACATTTTTACAGATTAGCACTTGATACTATTTTACGACCATGTCGATATTTCAGGTTTATCTTTTCGTTTGAAAATCGTACAAGAGTTAATGAGCATTATCTCGTGGTGCCAAAGGCTATGTTCATAAAGCATGCTTCTCCAAAACTATGTTTTCTGCAAAAGTGATTATGAATTATTAATCACAAACGAAACATATTATGTACAGTGCAGACCCACAAATTTTAAATCTGATTCGAAACAGAAGGCCTGGTAAACCGATCAGTGGTTTAAACATATTTTATTAAGGGCAATTGGAAAACAGGCATAGCCTATACAAATTCCTCTTGCGAAAAAAAGGAGTAAAATACAGAATCTGGTGTAAAATGTAAAGGCACAAACCACAGGACAGTACATAAACGGACGCATAACAGAATGCAAGATAATGACACCACCAGACGTCACAGATAGTGGTCCGAATATTGAGTAGTTTCTTAGTTGACTGTAAGAATGATACAAACAGTCTTTGAAATAGTCTTTTACAAAAGTAATGATGTTTGCCCGCACGTGGCCTCTTAAGTGGTAGACCTACCCACATCTATATACAAAATTCATAATTTTAAATGCATTTACACACTACCAAGTGAAACCAGTGCGGCCTTCAGTTGAATCTGCCAGTGCGGATAATGTACGTATGTACAGATGCAAAGATAGCTATATTAGCGGCTTTTGAACATTTTAAACTTCCATTTAGTACTGTATTTAATGTAAACGGAGCCTTGGTTATAATAAACATTTGAAGAGTGTTACGTTCGGTAATGAAGCGAGGACATTAAAAAAATGGTAGGAATTTTCTACTGTGGCGCCACAAGCACAACTAGGAGAACTCGCGATGCCAATTTTATGCATGTCGTGGTTCAACTGACTGCAGCCCATTCTAATTCGGGGATGTAGAATGTTTACTTTCCGGTTGCCAATGTAGAATAAATCGTTAACCTTTGGTTTATCATTGACTAATTTACGCTGAAATGTATCAAGATCCTCAGAGTTTCGCAATGAATTGGGTAACAAATCCCACTGACGAATAGTTGCTGCTATAAAAGAATTGCTGTAAATACTAGTTCTTGTGTATATCTGGCTTATATCATCTTTTGATCTTACATTGCATGTATTTCTAGAAGACACGTTTCCTGGAATTAAGTCATGAAGGTAATCGGGTGTTAGTCCATGTATTATCTTATATAGCAACGTTAGCCTGTGTTTATCTCGACATTTAGCCAAAGACTCCCATCCCGTCTCACTGTATAATAATCTATGACTAGTGCGGACAGGTTGCCCTGGTTATTACTTGGGCTGCAGCCAGTTGAATACTTTCAAGCGATGAAGCAACCGCCTGAGTACATACACCCCAAACTACATCCCCATACTCCAGTAATGGTCTAATATATGTGAAGTATATAATTTCCAATGAACGCCTATTGAGTCTATATTGTAGTAGTTTTAGAATTCCAATTAGTTTCCTGGCTTTGCATACAAGGGAATTTAAATATGTGGTTTGACCATGCCAAGTCAGAACTGAAAATTACACCAAGATGTTTATGTTCTGATATATTTTCTAAAGAGTTACAGAGGAAAACAATGGGTGGGTTTTGATCTTGACTCTTCTTTTTAGTGAAAAGCATGGACTTGGTTTTGGTACTATTGAAAGTGACTAACCATTGACGAGACCAGGTCTCTATAGATTTCAGGTCACTGTTGATAGCGTTGGCAGAGCTGATGGGGTCATTTATGGTAATAAACAAGGTTACATCATCGGCGAACAACTTTATGTTAGACCTTACGATATCGGTGATATCATTTACATAAACAAGAAACATGAGAGGACCAAGAACCGATCCCTGGGGTACCTCGGCTTCGATACTACTCCAGTCCGACAAATCGCCATGTAAAGCAACCCGTTGACTTCGATCGTGCAAATAACTGCCGAACCAGTCCAAAAGAGAACCACGAATACCTACCTTGTGCAGCTTGTAAAGGAGGGCAGGGTGATACACTCTGTCGAATGCCTTAGTAAAATCACTAAAAACTACTCTAACTTCTTTCTGTAAATCAACAGCCTTTACAAATTGATGATATAAGTATACTAGTTGGTATACAGTGCCATCGCCCGGCATGAAACCAGACTGTTTTTCTGACAGAGCAAAGTTGTCTCTAAGTCTAAGAAAGTTGAAGACATACTTAAAAATTACTCGGTCGAAAACTTTGGAAACACAACTTAGGAGAGAGATAGGTCTATAGTTGCTGCACAAGCTAGCGTCACCCTTTTTAAGAACAGGAGTAACATTGGCTTTTTCCAGTCAAAGGGAAATGTTTTTTCTCGAGGGAAAGGTTAAATAGTTTGGCAAGAGAGGGCGCCACTGAAGGGCTGGTTTCTTCAGTAGTACGGGACTGTACGGTCCGAAATTACAATGTCGTCGACCAATAAATGGCTATTCGAGGAGTCCTGACTACCTTTCACAAAATAATTTACAGTTTTCCACCAGCGTTTTTCTTTCCTTTTAGAATTTTTTACAATATCAAATCGACAATTAAAGTTAACTTTTTTCAGCTGCTCTCAAATAACTTATGTATTGGTTTCGTACGGCCCGAAAATAATGCCAAATATGAGAATTGTTTAAATTTCTAGTGGACTTGGCATTGCGGTGTATTCTATCAACCTTTCTCTTTTGGGCCCGTAGGCGACTGCTGTACCATGGAGCGTCACCATCTCTAACTGTAATTGTCCAGTTAGGAATATTTTGACTTGCGACATTTAAGAAAGTACTGCTCCACAGATTACACATTTCATCAACATTGTCAGTATCAAAACAGGGATCCCAATCGACCTTGCTCAGTGAATCCCTAAACACATCAAAGTCAGCTTTGACATATATCCATATAAACCTTTGAAAAGTAGAGTTCTTCTTATGTCTAAATAATAAGTTTGCAGCTACTGTACAGTGATCATTATCAGCTACTGCTGGAAGTACAGTTGCAGCTTTCACAAAACTAGGTACATTTGTGATTATTTGGTCAAGGCAAGTAGCTGTTCGATCGGTTATCCTTGTAGGCTCTTTTATATGTAGGGTAAGGTTATTGGGTGCACAAAATGTATTCAATTTCTCACCGTGATTTGTTTGAAAGTCAGCATTTAGATCACCCACTAATATAATTTTATCAATGGGACTACTGTAAGCAATATCGTATGATACCTGTAAGTCGTCCCAAAACGATACAGAGGAGTTTGGTGGCCTGTAAGCGACCGCCACTAAAAATTTGTTATGGGCGTAGTTATAATCTGTTGGCGTTTATTAGATGAGGACCAGTATTCGGATGCACATCGCCTGACATAGCGATTAGTAAAACATGTAATGTTTCAAAAGCATTAGTAGCATTGTCAACCATATTATAGCATCTATACAATAGAAGCACCTGGTCTATACTCACATTTTTGTAAATATTGGTGTATAGTGGACCAATTCTGGTATATAAACAGGCAAAGATTGTAAAACACAAGGCCGCGTTACACAAAATTATAAAATGGACTAACATCTCGAATATGAGGAATGACTCTAACATTACTTCCACCCATATCTTCATGATATTACATACGCTTCTGCGTAGAATTGAACAAAGGGTGTAAACACCAAGTATCAGTGATGAAGTTTTGTCGTGTTGCACTAGATCGAGTGTTATGATTCGTATTACATATACATAAACATGAGCTAGTGACCTCTTCTCCTGACAAGGAGAGAATAAGTGTTCCCCTTAAGATTTGACATAATAAAAATGTTCGTTTTTGTATTGATGTATGACTGAAAAAGATAATCCTAGAAGTCCGTATAGAACGTACATGAGTGGTAAACAGTACCATAGTCTGGGTAGTACACAAAAAGTAATGTTAAGTAATGCCAGACTTTGCACACTGGTATTGTTCCAGTTAACACATATTTCCAAGTCAATTTCCCAAACAGGTATACAGTAGCTATACATCTCTTCGTAAAGTATATTATTACATTATAAATGCGGCCATTGTAGCTGCACTCACCAGAGTGAACCGCGGTGCATTGTCTAGTCAAACTAAAGAAGGCAGGGATACCCATTGCTCGGACGAACAGGCACAGACCCATAGAGGCCTGCGCTCCAAAGAAAAGACATAACACAAAATTATAGCATACGTAGGTTACAAATACATGAATAGTGGTGGTCATACATTGACCCAATACACATAAAACATAAAATATAAAGATGTTCATAAGTGAACAAAAGTTAAGTATGAAGGTCGGAACGCAAAGAAACACAATATACATATGCAAATACACACATAAATTTGCATATGTTTCCAATTCATACATGTATTGTGTAAAACAACGCTAAAGTTCAGCGTACATCGTAATTACAGATAGTGTTGATTGTTGGGTTGTAATTCACATGTCAATAGCATGTGAGTACCGTAAACCGATCAATTGAGTATTGGATCATCCTCTGCTACATAAATTTGATTCAACAATGAAATGAACAGATGAAAAGCAGTTCTGAAAGGAAAACAACCACATATCAAACGATCAAAAATACAATATGTACATGATACCAAGTACCATGGTATACATTTGCTTGAAAGATTCTACATATATTCCTCTAGTTCTGTACTACTTACCCACACGTAAAAAGGTGAAATAATCTGTTTAACTGGTTGTTCTTTTGATGGTATACACGTCATTGAAACCAAAAGTCACTCCTTAATTAACTTCAACTCATATATTGTTCTTAAATTTATATTCTTGGAAATGTTCAGTCGATTAGTCCCCCAAAAATGTATGAAATAAATTGCATCTACAAGTGTCATAAGTAGCACGCCTTGGCAAGAAATTACAAATATTGTATTTCCGCATGTAGAACTACTTCCTACTCCAAAGGAGATGCGAATAAAGCCCACCTAAATTACTATATTTCTGCTGTTCCATCGGTAGTTGGACGATCTAAAGTTCACATATAAAGCTTTTCTTTAAGTGCACAATTGTCCAAAAAGGTACACTACCTGCTTGTGTATTCTGGAACGGATCTGCCTAGAACGCCAGATATAAATAGTAACGCTGCCACGGCAAGATATAGCACCTGCACTCTCTGCATAATTCTGTGAACACAACAAAAAATAAAGGCATTAGTACGTAGGTACAACGAATAACATGGAAATAACTTTGTAAAATCCCTTTCATTTTTTTCAAAGAAAATAAATTCTGATATAACCTTTCAGAGTTTAGTTGACTAAGCTGGAACTAACTTTCTGCAAAAATGAATTGGTGAAATATTTTTTAACAAAATAATAAAATTCCATCTCACATATTAGAAATGAAGCAGATCTTGATGCGTATAGAAAAAAAAATGAAAATGAAAATTTGAAATGGATTACCCTTTTTGTGATTGTACTGAATGGCCCCATCCTAAAAGTGCTCGCCCACATCGTATGTGACCAGTGATAACTCATTGTTCATAATATTTATGGACGCTAACCCTTTTTAATTTGCAATTTGCACATATGACCCTTTAATTTCTTCGTAGTTACGAAATCACACTAAGTTTGTCTTTATTTCGTTTTTACACCAGGAGTGGATTATTATTGGTAACAGGTTAAAATTCTGTGGGGCATCAAATCATTTTTCACTTGTAGGGTAAAAACTGTGGCCTAAAATGTTTAATTTTACCCCGACGATTCCAAGTACTCATTAAATTCATTCAAATATGAAACATTTCTAGGCATATACATGTCGATGAATGATCTCAACACACACGCACATACACACACACACACACACTATATATATATATATATATATATATATATATATATATATATATATATATATATATATATATATATATATATATATATATATATATATATATATATATAGCAGGTAACAAATTAGGTCATCCCGCAAAGAAATGTATAAAGGGTTACAAAGTAGCAATGTTCATGTTTTAAATATTATTTAGAAGGATTGAGGCCTGTGATAGAAATATGGCATGATTGCACCTGACTGGGCATAGAAAATTTGAAAGGAAACGTTCCATTGGGGCCAAAGGTTTTTTTTTTCAAAAATATTTTACATGTTAAAAAAGAGTTGTCGGTGTCAATCGAGACTCACAGGGTTGTGCAGTCTTCCCTGTTGTTTGACGAATGAACGACCCATTTGGAATCATCGTTCCAGACTTTTCCTTTAAAAAAATCAAACCAGCTCATATCCTCTCAGAAAGCAGTCCTTAAGCCGCAGATTCATGGGAAAGTCACTCTAGGCGCAGCGATAAAGAAAATTTATAGCTCAATGCATCTCTGTGTATATGATGTGATGTGCTCTCAATAGCATTCAATCAAAGAAAATATGTCACACAGATAAGTTCATCAGTGGCGCTGGCTCTAGCCCTTATGTTTGGTAACACTTTCCATGCCACAGTTTTGTTCATAACTTTTCTTAATGGAGTCCTTTCTTTACAATTGCTCATATGCAAGACGGTGTGACCATGCGGTATTTCTACAAAAGACCTTAACCTTCAAAATCAATCAAATTATAGTATCTGATCGCTTTAATTATCTTTTTTTTTTTTTTTTTTTTTTTTTTTTGCACTTAGAAAATTGTTGCTTAAATTATATTCATCGGTATGTATTATACTTCCACGCAAGCAGAGTAGGGCTCAGGTAAGCTGACGTCATACGTACTGGCTGTTTTTGCCTATTTACTTTTTCTTGATTTTGGCGTTCGAAAACTGTCATCCAAATTCGATAGATCGAAACATCAAGCAAAATTAATTCTGGCCAAATATATAATTTCAGATACTCTATTTCTTACGTTTAGCGACACTAGATTTCAAATTGAGGATTGATAGCTCTGTTTATGGCACTACCTTATGCGCCAGTTGTTTTCCAAACAGTTATTTTTCTTAATGGTGAACCTTCCCAAACAAAGTTTGGACAGTTATATTGGTAACAGTTTTACATATCTACACTGGTGTATGTTAAACGTGGAAAGAAGACTTCTGCTTAAATCAATTAACATCTTGTAAAAAAAATATTAAAAAATACAAGTTATATCCATTTAAACCAAAGGGTTTTTTTCTTTGTTAGGATGTGTTGCTCTATGAGTTTTAGAATGCGTATCTATATCTTGGTAGACATTCATAAATTTTCAGACACACCTAGTTCATTACATAAATCAGCACATTGCAATGCCACGTGCATCCGGTATTTTAGTTAAATTCATTATCAGCAAATAAATTCCTCGTGATATTATTTAGATTAGATAATGGAATAAATCTACAGTATGTACGCCTAAAATTAGCCTTTTCGTGTCGCAAACCCTATTGTCTGTGTGATAGAACAAGGCTCTTCAATGATATCGTGATAGTGACTCTGATAATAAATATACTGTTTTCTCTGGATTGGCTTAAATGAATGGTCACTGATAATTCTGTGCAGTGCATTATTTCTTTCAGTAAACAATTGTTTTAGTGTCTTTGTTCATCTCCCGTCTTTCAAGTGACATTCAAATTATGTGGTTCAAAACAAAAGAATAGTCATTCCCACAAACATTTTGATAAGCATGGAAACAATAGTATAAATATTACGAATGATACACTACTTAAGTGTCATCCAAAATTTATTGTGTTACTGCGCTGGCAATTATCTATACTGAAAGTCAGCAAAAAGAGTATACAAACCAATGGATTTTCTGTCCTATCTCATTTGGAATCGATTTGAAAACGTTTTTATTACTTTAGTATTATTTTCTTATATTTTAGTACGTTGCGATATTTGATAAGCTATGGTTATCTGCCACACTTTACGATGAGATCAAGATATAACTTTTCTCTGCGGCAGTTGCACGGTAAGTGATTTCCCAGGCCTATTGTATTGTTGAGTGACATTCGTTTTCAAAGCGTCATGGAAACATATCAAGCAAGCTGGGATACTCAATTTCATTTTGTATTCAGACAAGGATCTGGGTTTTTTTCATGTTTAAATTCACTACAGATGCTTACTTACACCTAAAAGTTACTGTTTTTCGTGATATTTTTATGCTGGGGTATTCTTTAAATATATAGATAAAAAAACAATTTCTTTGTGGTCTGAAAAAAAATTTCCTTCAGGTTCTGCATATTCCTGGTTTGGAAAATTCTATGGCTAAAAAGGTTGTTCTCCAAATTTGGAAGTTTAATCCTTTTCAATAGTTACATTACATATCAGCATACGCCTTCCTGCCCTTCTGATAGAGATGTACCATTGTCATGTCCTGTTTATTTCGTAAGTCGGAGAAAAATGATTTTAAGTTTTTATTGCACAAAATTGCGTTTGTTTTGCCTTTTCCACTTTTCAGCGCAATCCATGTCTTTTTTGACAAAATTGTAATTTATATTTATAAGTGCGAGCCAAAGTGCAATGTTCATAAAGGGGTTCAGTTTAACCCTTTCCCCCTTAAACCGGTCAAAACCGGCTGGTGGTCAAATGTCTGCTTCAGCGTTTTCAACTGATTTCAACAGCAATGAAAAACAATTTGACATGAACACGAGACTTGTCAAGACAACATAACTCAGGTCAACAGCTTTCCTCGGCATGGGTTGGGCACTTAGTGCAAAATCACTGATCGACTTCACGTGTTGCTAGTGGACCATGGAAGGCTAATTAGGTGGCACGCCCTGGTAGCCAATGATCCACCTACAAAAATCTACATGTGCCCTCACTAGACCTGCAAAGATGGCAGTGTTTGTATGAATAAACATTAGTTTCACAGAGTCCATATTGGTGCCGAAAACTTTTGCTTACCTGTTTCACCAGTTGGTCTGTTAAATGTGTAATATTTGTAATATCATGGCGTGAGTGTGGAGGTTATACATACGATAGGCAAATAGTTATGACGAGTTGTATCTGACAACTATGCTATATATTGTAAGTGTAAACTTGGTTTATATGTGTATAATACCATGTATAAATGGGACACGAAACGAATATTACTTGTTTCCGATGAAGACTGTAACATTACAAACATGAAAATTGAATTTGCCTTTCCTGCCGAAAATCATTTGTATGGGTGTCGTTTGTTCTTTACAACATATAATAACTTATATTTTCACGCTATACGGAACATGTATACACTTTGAGACGAGGAATACTGGATATTTAGAGTTCTGTATTTATGATTGCCAAGACGGTTTGCTCTATTGAAAGTCTCTGTATTGCAATTTCCCTCTTAAACCTGCCAAAACCGGCAGGTGGTCAACTTTCGTCTGACTTTATGTCTTCCACTAATTTCAATAGTTACAGTAATGAAACTGATAAATTTAAGTAATTTACATATTTATTAACAAATACTTACCTATACACTACTAGATGGGTATTTGTCCGAAAGGACAAGCCTCTCCAATTAATACCAACAGAATTGAATTTCTGGTCCACCTGGTTCATGGCACGATGCACCGCAGCGCCACCTATAAGCGGTCTCGGTGTTACGTAGCCTCGGCCACGTACTTCAGTTCAATCTTTTGGCAGTCTATACTCCAAAAATGACTATCGCGGGGAAGGAAGGGTGGGCTTCAAACGTAGTGTATAGGTAAGTAATATTAATAAATATGTAAATTACTTAAATTTATCAGATTTATGGCATAATACATACCTATACACTACTACATGGGTAGAGATACCACCAGAACTGGACGGTGGGAGTCATTCTGACCTAAAGACCACAGCTCTATAAAAGGTAGATAAGAAATTTATAAAACTCTCAATAACTCTATCCCAAAGACGCCTTGCTACAACAGCAAGGGACGGATGCAAAATCCCTAAAAGAATCATCCATATGTCTGAGACGGATGTCCTTCCCACTAAACCAAGGAAAAAGAAGACCAGTTGCCTTATCATGAACAGCACCAGTTAAGACCTATGTCAAAACTGGGCTGACCCGAATATCATTAAGTAAGGAGTAAAAAAAAAAGAGTGGACAGCACGAAGAAAACTTGGCCTGAGCACTCATCCTGTACACATAGGAGGAGTAGGTTGATCTGTCAAAGCAAGCAGATGACCCTCGATACAGGAGATATCTCGGAGGTAGAAATCTGAAAATGTCGAATGGGAGTGCCAACAGCAGGCTGGCATGATGTCTTGAAAGGAGACTTGTTTGAGGGTATCCCATGATGACGCAATGGCCCGAACTTCGTGAGCTCTGATTTGAAGCACTTTCTTCAACTCAAGAGCTTTCTCCGCTGCTACATAAGCTGCTTTGACAGCCTTAGTGATCCAACTAGAAATAGTATTGACATGGATCTTGTCTTTCTTAGGCTTAAGGAGAAGAAACAGAGGCTGAGGTTCACTTTTCCCCTTTGATCTGCTGGATTTTATCCTGTGTAAGTCGTACTTCAAAGCACGAACAGGGCAGAGTAGCCTATCAGGATCCTTACGATCTACATCTGCTGAGAGGGCCTTGATTGTGAAGCCCGTAAAAGCGTTAAGAGGCTTATCTGGTTGATGAGTCTTCCCCATAAAGAATGGGTTGGTTTTAAGAAACACCCGACTCTCATTGTGAGACCATCTGATCTTAGAAAAATCCAAAGCATGAATTTCACCTCTTCTTGCTTCTTGTTGACAAGGGCCAACAAGAAGACAGTCTTATGGGTTAAAGTGCTAAGAGGCACCTTCTCCATAATTTTCCTTTCAAAAGGATATGATCGAAGGCCCCGAAGGACTATCGACAGGTCCCACTGAGGATAGACATTCCTCCTGACTGGTATTTTGCAAAAGAAGCTCTTGATCAGTCTCGAAAGGACCGCACTGGATCCAATCCTGTGGCCCAACATGTCTAAGGAGGATGCAATAGTGGACCTTTACCCAGCTATTGTGCACACCTGTAAGCCGTCTTCAACAAACTGCTTATTCAGGAAGTCAGCAATCTGACTCACCGAAGCATGCCAAGGATCAATCTCAGGCTTTTGATCCTTGCACCAATCTTCGAACCCGGCCCACTTAGAATCAAAATTCTTTGAAGAAGTGGACCAAAGTTTCCCTCTCGTGACTCTCTTTGCCACTTGGTAAGAAAGTCCAGCATCCGCAAGGCTCTTCGTGACAGTCTCCAGGCGTGAAGATGAAGCACGCCTGGATTTTCGTGGAACAAGTTTGACGCTGGTTGACGTAACAGTGTTGCCCAGTCGGGCAGTGCCCTGGGAGGTTCCAGGGTGAGGCTCAGCAGATCCACTGCCCACCGCCTCAGTGGCCATCAAGGGGCCACTAAAATCACTTCCACTTCCTCCTCCCGTTGCACTAATTGAACAGCTGGAAAGTTAGAGCAAGAAGGTCGCCTGACCTGGTGCCCCCTTGCTTGTTCATGTACGCAATGGCAGTGCAACTGTCCCACTTTATGAGCACTTGCTTGCCTTGAACCACTTCCCAATAGTGTATCAACAACAAACGGATGGCCTCCAATTCCAGCCAATTGATCGGACAACTTAACAGTCACTGAGGCCAAATGCCTGATGTTGTCCTCGAGAGTGTATGACTCCCCCACCCATGAAGGGACACATCTGTAAAGATCACCAGATCTTCTTTGAAGGGATGCAAGGACTGTCCTTTCATGACAGTGTCCCTGCTCCTCCACCATCTGAGAGACCGTTTCACTTCTGGAGAAACCGGGAGCATTTGATATTGGGAATGTTGATCCCATTGCTGCAGGAATGCCTGCTGAAGGACTCTCCTGTGAAGCCGACCTTGAGGTACTTGGAAGTCCAATGACTTCAATGTCCCTATTAAGCTTCTCCAAGCCTTGGCCAGCATGACTGGCAGGTTGGGAAATAGGATTAAAATCTTTGTAGCCTGCGGAACCTGTCTTCCGAAGGGAAGCAAGTGAAGGTCTCCGTCTGATATCTCGTCCCTAGAAAGACAAACTCCTGGGACGGATCCAACATGGATTTGGGATAATTCACTATCAATCCCAAGTCCATACAAAGCATCAGGACCAAAGCTGAGTCCTGACGTAGGATCGACTGCTTTGACGGTCTCAACAGCCAGTCGTCCAGGTATATATGAAGACTTACGCCTCTGCGGTGAGCATAATTTGCCACTACTCCCATTTCCTCTTATGTTTACCTCCACCACCACCGCCACCGCCTTTAAAGTTTTTCTGGCCAGTGGAGTCATATTTTGGGGCCGACGCCTGCCGAACTTGCGTTTCGTTAGTTCGCAAAGCCGACTCATCCCCCTGGTCATTCATCACTTCCTGCAGGACATGATCCTCAAACAGGAAGTGGGAATTAGGATCTAGTGGTGAGGAATACAGCCTATTCCGCAGCCTGTCACTGAAGACTGTATTCCTCAAGTGTTCCGCTCTCTGGAGCAAAGTGAGGTTGGCCTCGTGGCGAATGGAACTCTCCATCGCCACCCGCAGAGAATCTGCACGTGAGGCCTCTAGTTGCGTGACGTGAGATACTATCTGTGGCACCGTCAGAGGGAGGTCTGTGCATTTAGCTAACCTGGCCATAATGCCTGACACCATGACCGCCTCGACATCCGAGGCCGAAAGGGCCTCTACCGTCACCCTCGTGTCCTTAATAAGGCCTTTAAGGACTTGGTCTCTCACATAGACCCCCAGGCTTGACTCTTTCTTGTCCTTGGTAGTATTGCCCAAACTTGGGCTGGACTTCCCGTGGCTCTGAATCCCACATGTTTTTCGGAACATTAAGGCTCCTTGGCAGTGAGGTACTGTCTTTAGACACCAGATTTGTAGAAGTAATCTGGGTCGCAAATGGCTTTTGAGCTAAACCCTTGGTTTGCTCTCTCATCTGTTCCACCACTTAGGCACTAAAGGGAAGAGCCATCTTGTCTTCATTCCTCGCCTTGTAAGACATGGGCATAGGCTTGGAAGCCTTAAGCTTCTTTGGAGTGCCTAGCGCATTGCACTGGAAGTGATCCACCACCAAAGCTACATTTTGAGCAAAGGAGTGACACGGCAGTTCCGGAGGACCCCCTGGGTGTGACTCCGGAGATCTATCCCGATCGCCTCTCCTACCGGCGGCTTTCTGCGAGACCCCTGTGAGGTGTTCCAACAAGTCTTTGGTGGTTTCACCGGAAAAAAAACGCTCCGACTTGAGTTGAGAGTAACGCTGTGTCTTGGCATCCTCTTCCTCATCTTCCTCCTCCACTAAGTCACAAGACCCCGGAAGTGAGGGCCCATAAGAGAGTTGGCTCGTTGTAAGGGCCTTGTCCATTAGAATGGATTCCTGGGCCTGCTGTGAACCATCACAGGAGGCACCAGCTTCCGGTTCCTCCGGGTCCAGGTCCATGTCATCTTCGAAAGGCTGGACCAGGGCCGGGGGCCCGGACCCAGTGGGAGGGGCAGCTGGTGCACTTGTGCTTGTCTCAGCTGCAGGTTCAAACTCTACTGCCGCCGGGGTAGTATCCAGGGCAAAAGTGTCCGGGCAGGTGTCTCAAGTAACACAGGCTGCACGGACCGCTTCAAGACAATACGAGGGGTTGCCCTAGGCAACACACCATGCAGGGTCTCCACAACCTCATCATCATATGAGATGACGGGCCTGTCATCCACCGTCTTGGAGACGACTACCTTAGACCTAGGCCCAATCCTGTGGCGTAAGTCCGCAGGGTCCAACCATGACTGTGTCAGAGGGTTGTCCCATACCGTGTTGGCCGGGCATGGACCTACCACCACACTGGCCACCTCAGGTCTATCCACTGGTTCCTTATGAAGGGAACCGCCCAGTGTTCCACTCCTGTCAGAGGACCGGGGAGACTTGGACTTATCCCAGTGCCGGTGCTTCCTGTGCCTCTTGTGTTTCTCATGCCGGCTCCTGCCACAGTCTGGGGACCATGGGCTCGGACTACGGGACCTACGCTTCTGTGAGCTGGTCCCTGGTATCTGGGACTCCATACCCGCCACCAGGGTTGGGCCTGACTGAAGTGGTAACGGTGCCACCTCCGGAAGCAGCCGTACCGGGTCCAAGTCCGCCTCTCTGGTGACAGTGGCCGTGGGGACCACACCAGTCATGAAGTGGGGCAACATCCCCTGCACCATGACGGGCATAATAAGCTCCATTTGCTGCTTCATAATAGCCTTTAAGGCATTCACGGTGATTTCCGATACCGGGACAGGCTCCGATACCGGCTGTGCTACGGTCGAGGCCGACCCGTGAAGCCCGCTCACAAGACCGCCCACTGACGAATGAACAACCCCAGCTGGGGTTAGATCCGTGTGGGACGCAGTATGGCTGGGCCAAGACATGGTCCGGTCTACACTTTTGTGCAACACGATCCTGTCCATGCTAGCGGTCCGGTCCACACTCGTGTGAGGTACTGCTGCAGCCGCAGACAGTATGGTCCGGGCCACGCCTGGTCCCCTAGCACTGGCACCCGCTACTGTGGTGTGCCCAACACCTGTACGGATGGATAGAGCTGGAGCTCCTAAAGTAAACGGCACTAACCTTGCAGGTGACCCTATGGGCTGGACTGACGCCGGTGCTTGCTGTACGGTCTGGGGCTCTCGCACCGTAGCCTGATGTTCGTTGGTGCGGGTCCCTGAAGCGGCTCGCAAAGCCCTGTTGCGTGCTGACTTCTGGTCCAACCGGTCCACTGCCTGCCACCTCTTTTCCTGCCCTGAAGCTCAGATGTTGCAGGGTGAGACTCTGGAACATTTTATCCCACGGAGTTTGGCCATACAAAGCCCACACTCGGGGTGATCATCCCAGGAAGCCATGAAGTGCTTCTTGCCGTCCATCCTATACTGTCTTGTTGATTGTTCCGACGCCATTCTTACGAGGAGATGGAGTCGCGCGTGCGCCTGACCTACAAACGCGGTCCACGCATAATTACAGTATAATGGCAGCCAACCGCTCTATCGAGGATCAAGACCTCGGCTCACTTCCATGAAAACTAGTGAGACTTGCAAAATAACTTCACAGTAATGTTCAGAAGACTGAACTTAGCCAAACCGAGAACGCAGAAGGGCTAACGCTGCTTACGAAAAGCAACACGAGAGACTATCTCTTGAGCTGATAAAACCAACTAAAATGGCGAATGCCAAAAGAGATGAACTGAAGTACGTGACCGAAGCTACGTAACACCGAGACCGCTTATAGGTGGCGCTGTGGTGCATCGTGCCATGAACCAGGTGGACCAGAAATTCAATTCTGTTGGTATTGATTTGAGAGGCTTGTCCTTTCGGACAATTACCCATGTAGTAGTGTATAGGTATGTATTGTACCATAAATAAAATACATGCAAATTGTAGATGAGAACTCTCAAGATAACAAACCCAAACCAAGGAAAGCTGTTGACTCAGTCCCAATGCAAGTAAGAAAGTTTCATTGGGCGTGTACTCTTATCTCATAAAATAGTGAAGCTGGCACCACTGGTACCCTCTCTGTCTTGGCATTAGAGTTAAAACGGTACATGAATTGGTCGCCAGTTAAAAATATTAAATGTATAATTATGACGTCTGATCAAATCTTCTTGCACTTCTATGCCAATGTACATCCTCAACAATTTCACAAATTACCTGTGGCCCGTTGTTTGATTTAATTTTGTGACAATGTGTGATTTGAATCACACAAAGAAAGTACGAAAAGATAACACGTAATCCATGTCGTACAATTGTCGAAGAGTAGAGTAAATGAATATTTTATTGGATATTCTGATATCAGGGGGCCGGGTTTCTGCTCAACATAAAGAGATTGTTTCATTCTTTAGCAATCTTTAGCAATTGGCACAGAAATACCTGCATTTTAGACTTAATTGATGATGTGTTGTAACTGCTTGAAAGCAATATTTCCATTTGTTTTAACGTTTTGTTGTGGCATATTATACATTTTTAGCGAATTGCCTCGAGGGCAATTTGCATGTGTAGCCAACTGGCCCTAAGAGACACAAGCTTGCCCAACCATCTATATCAGTAAACGCCAATAAAAAATAGTTTAGAACTATTAAGTTCATTTGTTTCACATGCCACACTTGCACGTACAATTCGCTGTAAATTAGAGCAAACCTAAAGTCGGAAGGCATCAGCAACTTCTTGACATAATAAAATAAGTCACTAGAAATCGGAATTAAATAAATTGAACCAGCAGATTGGTTGTTCTCGATATTTAAAAAACAGGCCATATGAAAATCCATGTGTCCTGGATTAGTAAGCTTGACACGTGATTCATTTGAACCAATCCGGGGTCTTACTGAAACATCTCCACAATGAATGTACCACTTGCGCTACGTGGATTGTTTACCGACAGCGTGTGCCAGGAGGGAAACTTGTGCAACTTTTGATCCCGCGAATGCATGGTTTTTCTTTTCTTTCTTTCTTTTCTTGTTTAACTGCAAAATTCTAAACTTGTCCGACGGCAAACCATACTTTAAATTGAACTAGCCTGCATTCGAGCTAACCCTGGGGACTCCGGGCAAGTGGGTAATTCGAACCCTGGTGTAATACACAGACACACACACACACACACACACACACATATACATATATATATATGTATGTGTGTATGTATGTATATATGTATGTATGTATGTATGTATGTATGTATGTATGGGTGTGTATGTATGTGTGTGTGTGTGTGTGTGTATGTGCGTGTGTGTGTGTGTGTGTGTGTGTGTGTGTGTGTGTGTGTATGATGACAACATTACGTTGCGTGCACCAGGACCCTTGTTTCATCATTCCACCAAGATCACTGAACATTTCCGGAACGAACAAATGAAAGTAATTTGATTGCAATCTGTATTTGAGCATCACTTCAGGCTCCACTTTCTCTGAGTGTGACAGAAACATGCCCATATCATTTTCAGAGCGGAAACAGAGATATGACCAGGAAAGGACGAAATATTTGCAACCAAAATACATTAAACGAGTACTTCACAACATTCTGATTAGTTTCAGCGATATTTTTATGAATTGTTCATAGAATTACGCGTTATATATTGTATAATCGATGAAAGCAAATATTTTTTTCAAGTAAGCGCTTCAGACATTTCTTTGTAATATAAAAGGACAAAAAGCGTCTAATAATTTTTAAATGCAAATTCCGCGAATCACTTATGTGACATCTTTTTTGTTATTAGACTCATTAAGATTTAATATTGAATTTCAACATTTTATGATGAGAAGAAGAAGAAGAAGAAGAAGAAGAAGAAGAAGAAGAAGAAGAAGAAGAAGAAGATGTAGATTACAAATACATACCTTAAATTGTGGAATGAATCTTACTTTTGACAATAATATATATATATATATATATATATATATATATATATATATATATATATATATATATATATATATATTAAATCACAAACGTTTATGTTTTTACACAACACTTGAAATGCATATATGTAAAAGCCACGCTTCCACTCTGATTATTCTCTCTTGAAAACAGTGAAATATCAGAAGACCAATAGAAAAGTAACAAACAAATTTTCAGGGTCAATATTAACATTCCCCGACTGAAGTCACACAGAAGCGCCCGGATGTAAAATTGTCATTTACTTTAATGTTGTCACTTAAATTTCATGGCACTGGAAGACATCTTTGCTGAGAATTGTTGATCAGACTTGTCACCATGACACGCTCCAGGTCACAGGTCAATGGTACCCAACCGGCGCCAAAGTGCTATTGATACAGTTTGATTATGACTGAGAAATGGTTAAATGGTTTGTCAGTGGAAATACAAAGCATTAAGATACTGCATTAATTTCATCTTTTGTCCCCTTTTAGGGTATATGAAAACACAGCACCTAATTACCCAGTACAAAACAGCGACAGACGATGTACCAAAGAAACAGCTTTTCATTGTATGGAGTTGCCATGGAGATATTCTCATTACCTGCAAAATGGCAGCTAATTGTCTAGAGAATTGTGATTTATGGAATTACACAGAATGATGACAAGCTGAATGGTCTGTTTAACCTTCCGGCTATTGAAATCTTTCCTAGCTGTGTACATTTGTTTGCTCAACCAACAGGGCCGTTGTCTTTCTTTCTCAACAAAATAACCAATGAGGGATACAATATAAGATAGGTCGCGCAGGTACCATTTATCCCGGGACTGTTTTGCATCCACGCCCAAGCGCGGGTACACAAAATTCCGAAAACCGGAACTGCATACACATCCATCCTATAAGCTCAAGGGTTTGTACGAGGAAATTGGAAGTACGTTTTCAACTTTGATTTACACCTGGGTGCTCGGACGTCATTATAGCTAAATGCTGGTACCGATACTTCCCATTTGTTGACTCTTTGATAAGTCGTTCAACTATTGAAATGCAAAACAAGATTATTGTATCGTGGAATGCACACTGTCTTCCATTGTTAAGTGGGCTTATCGAGTTGTAAGTCATTGAACGTGTTGTATTCCGAAGAGGAGGAAGATGATGATGATGATGATGATGATGATGATGATGATGATGATGATGATGATGATGATGATGATGATGATGATGATGATGATGATGATGATGATGATGATGATGATGATGATGATGATGATGGTGGTGGTGGTGGTGGTGGTGGTGGTGGTGGTGGTGGTGGTGGTGAGGAGGAGGAGGAGGAGGAGGAGGAGGAGGAGGAGGAGGAGGAGGAGGAGGAGGAGGAGGAGGAGGAGGAGGAGGAGGAGGAGGAGGAAGGCAAGAACTTTATCAAACGCCCCGAGATTTGGGAAATGACATTAAAATTTATCGAAATGAGAAGATATTAAACATTTTAATATAAAGATATAAATTATACGATAGCAATGTTACAGCAGGAAACCATTTTTGGCCCGCACATACACAAGAATGTCATACATGTAGATTAAAGCTACTCGCATGTTGCTCTGGACATGGTGTCTTATGACCTTGCATAATAATCAAAATGATGATTCGGTCAAGGGGAATTTCAAATTGTTGATATTTGTTTATCATTCTAACGTATAAATGCAGCTGGTATTTTGGCATGGTATTTCGCTGCACTGCCAACATTTAACCGTAACACTGACTAACAGTAAAGTTCATGACGTACATTGTACTTCCGGTCAGCTTCTGCAAGCGTCACTGAGACAGTCGACCATGTTTGTTTATCACTTAGGTATTACGTAATGTCAGATATTTTCGATTACGAAAGATACACAGGGAGTGGTTTTTATGATTGCTTGTCAAGCCCAGAGGAGTACCTTTTATCATCTACATTTCATTAACCAGTTTTCCTCTGCGATCAAATTCATCCCGTCGAGTTGGATAAAATACTTTCTGGGCATACAGATGATTAAGATTGAATATACATACACACATGTTTGATCAAATACAGTATTATATATGGTTCAATACATGACTGCTTCAATACATGACTGCTTCAAAAACAAATCCAACAGGTCCTGACCTCAAATGAATATATATCAGTTGATTATTTTAGTAACTCCTGAAATATTTATCCTCCAGACCCGCTTGTTACGCTTCCAAATGCCACACTGTTAACCCGTAATGTGCTAGTCACTGCTTTAATCATTTTCTCATTACTGTTAGATATATAATGGTTAAACGATTCAAATACCCCATGAAGATACCTTTCATTCAAATACCAGCAAGCGTAGTCTAAAGCAAAAGGGTAGTCGTAGTCAACAACTTTCCTCGGAATGCAATGCGCGCAAAGTGTCCCAAGGAAAGCTGTTTACTCGGTCTTAAATCAGCGCTTTCGGGGTTAACTTTTTCCCACATAATTTTGATTCCACTCACCATAATCACGAAGATAGCGCATTACTTTTTCCAACTATTGAATTTTTTTTTTCTTCAGAATAATACTTCGAACAGTCCTTCGGCTGAATATGAGGTCACAATGCCTTGGCCAACTTTTCCAGTGAAATAAATAAAAAAAAAGGAGCTGGTCTTGAGTTCAAATGCGCTGATTATAACTTCAGAGTTGTTAATCGCTTAATACATGGGAGACGAAAGCGCAAAAAATCACACAAACAGAAAGTACTTTTTAGACAGTGGTTCACAATTTGACTAATATCTACAAGAGTGATTGTTCTGACCCCTGTGTGGTGTTTACTAAAGTAGAAGAGCCATTCCATTTTGCAATACGGCAAAGGCATCAAATCATCTTGTGTTCCCCCTCCCTATTTGACAAGGATTTCATGTCTGAGTATGGAATTGTGCTTTAAAATGTCATCTCATAAAGTTCCGACGGCATAACATTTACATGGTTTTTTTTCCAGAAAGTATCTTGACCAAGTTATAGTTAAAATAGCATTTGTTCTGCAATATCAGAACGATGACGAGCAGCGTGATACAAAAGCCTTAGTGTCAATTTAAGATTTACTCACTGTATGTTCAAGGCCTTTAAACTTTTCTCTTGTTTGTATTTCTTCTGCGTCTCCCCCACGTGGTATCCTTTGCTGCGCTCGATGCTAAGTGACTGTCAGGTGCAGAGACTTCAATATTTATCACTGACCAAATGACAGGTTGATGTCTCCTTTGGGGTTCCGCCCACTGCAGAGAGAACGCATAAATTGATGACATCGTGCACATGCATGGAACTCCGCCCGGCCATGTGATATGCCTGCTACACAATGACACAAGCAAATGATATGCTAAGTCCAAGTCGGATCATTATATTCTAGTTGCGGACAGAGGTCCGTCATGAAAAATTAGTTGTATTTGAAAAGGGTAACTTAATAAGACAATCTGGAATGTTTAATAAAGCTTTGGCCTCGGTTTTACAATGTGGGTTCAGGTGCCACAGGTTGTGATGGAAAACATTGTCGTTCACTGTCCCCCAGTTAAACATCGCCTGGTGGCTTCTTCGTTGGCCAGCAACGGAGAAACTTAAGCAGGAAAGAGACAGATATAATTTCGACACCCGTGTCGAAGTTCAACACCTGCGTCCTTTGTATACATGGCTATATGCAATCTAATGATACCATAAAAAGGCAAACCATGTGATGAGGTAGGCACAAAAATTATTATCAAAATATGCAACTCTCGTGTACATTAATCAACACCATCAATAAAATTATAACACATATCAATCCTGCAGAAAGTTTTTAATTTGTATCTAAACACCATGTATTAACAATATATCCCATCGCCACCTATACTTTTGTCGATCCAATGCCGTGATAGTAATATTACTTTAAACATGTTTTCATTCTGTGTTTGGAAAGGACATCAACACCTGAAACAAAATCCCTCGCTCAGGAGAAAGGGTACGGACTATTGTAATATTCATCTAGAATGCTATACTCTCCCACTTAACCACTGTCATGCAATGCTTCATTTATTTATAACAAAGCTTTCCGTTTCCAGTGGCGGTTTCTTTTTCACACATACAATTATCTCTGTCAGCAAAACTGACAAGTTCGATGTCATTCAATGCCGCTTCCCTGATGTCCTCAACTTTTAGCGGGCATTCATTTTAGGTTATGTTGGCAGGGTTTGTAGGGGAATACAGTCATCGTAACACTTTCAGGCAGAAAAAAACTAAGTTGTAGTTACCATTTATTTAAGAGAATTGAACATCGTCCCTGTTGTTGTCATGGGCTGCATGAAAACGCTACAGTCACATGCATATTATTATATGTAACGTCAATAAGATCCCGCTGAAATGCCTAGTGCTGTCGCTGGGCCAGGGTGATCTGCATCCGCCATGATGCTAGCATACTAATGGACATACCAGCGATGACACTAACATTTCTCGAAATATAGAAAACTTATTTTAAACATGATAATCATTTCAAGCTCATGGGGTAGTTAGAGAACAAACAAGTCGTTGTATTTTCAAGAGAAACACATTTTGTTTTGTTTGATACAGGTATGTGCCCGCACATACGGGCACTTCCTTTTGGATGTATTCAGGTCAGAGCAGTCCGCAGTGATATGGACAAATAGTATTTAATTGAAATTAAGTGCTATGTTGGATGGACGGTCGAGAGGCACAGCCTGTAGTGCCTCGTTCATTGCCATTTCACGGTGCCGCATCTGGAACGTTACCCGCCGATATATACTTCATGCCAAATTACAATGCAGTTGTATTCGTATGTCTGTTATGTTTAAAACTTAACCTAATGCAAACTATTTAATCGTGTACATCGGGCACATTTAACCCTGTTCTGATCTAGGTCAACAGCTTTCCTTAGGGCGTGCCATCACGCATGGTCCTACATACAAATCTCAGCAAAAGTGTATCTCGTGACGATATATTTAAGTAAATACGTTAAGACTGACGACAATTGACATTCGGGCGCTTTTGTGCAATTTGAGGGTGAAAGGGTTGCATGTAACTCTTCGTTAACATGGTATAAGCAACCATGGCTACTTACAGGAATCAGGATTGCATCTTGTTCTTGACATGTACTCTCGATTGCAAAGCACAACCTATTTGACCAGGTTTCAATCAAAGTAGTAATTTTTAAAATGTATATTCATAAAAATCATAATGAAATTCATTTATTAATTAAGACTCTTCCTTTCTTCTATAAATCTTTCATCTCAATTCGGTAATGATGTCTGTTCTTTTGATCAATATCATTTTAGCAACGTCTTAACAGTATCATTACACGTGCCACCAATGCTGTTCCAATTACTATCATGCCCATAATTAGCATTACAGCTAATTCATTTGGGTAGGTCAGGCCTACGAAGGAACTACTATACTAAACAAGCATAAGCGCTGTCTAAGCTGCAAATTTAAGGATTATCTTGAAGCTGCATCTTTGCTATATATAGATGTTCTTATGAAAAACAAAAGAGTGGGAGGTAAATGATATGTTTATTGCTTATTTCTTCACAAGGGAAAAATATCTGCTCTTCATTGACGTCACAACTACTTGTGTAGGAAAACTGTTGCTCCAAATCTATTGTTAAATTAGCACTTGGATCCTTTTAACTCTTTTCAGTGCCACATTTTGGACTCACTCAACAGCTTTCCTTGGCGCACTTTGGGTGCCATGCGCCCATGAAATTGTTGACGTGGACTATTGTAGTGTATGTAACTGTGGGCATGCGACTGTTGACCTGGACTATTGTAGTGTATGTAACTGTGGGCATGCGACTGTTGACCTGGACTATTGTAGTGTATGTAACTGTGGGCATGCGGCTACTTGAATGAAAGGTCTTTTTACAGGGAACATGAATCTAGCACCTTCATTATAATTCAGAGCAGTTGGTTTTTTTTAGTAGTACGGCTGAAGTCTCAGTTGGAAATGAAATAGTTAAAGCGACATCTTGTTTTCCAGTCACACACTGCGAACAAAATTATATATCACTCTAGAGCTAAGGCTAGATACACATGTGCACGTATTTCAGTCTGTGTTATTTGTTCCTTACAAATCATATCACCTTTATTCAGTGTATCATCATATAAGGCCAGGGGCATGTACGACTGAAGTGTTACTCAGCATGCCATGCATGCTGTGCCAAACCTATTGAAACAGAATGATCAAGAAAGCATCAATTGACGCAGAATCTACCCTTGAACATATTTGGTGCCCACCTGAATGAAGTAGCAAGTAGTGTTTGTCCTGAGGCAAACATTCTTTAAGATGAACCGTAATACTCATTTATGCAGGATAGAAAAAAAAACTTGCTGCAGATTGGACAGGTCCATAACAACTTTTGAAAACATCGATTCGTGTCAATTGTTCTTTCTCTAAACAAAGTAGATATACTATGCATAGGCAAAACAGGAGGATGTATGCCACGCAAGTACTCACGTGTGCCTCTGCTGAGTACCACGTGACCGTTCTTGAGCATCATATTTCAGGGAATCTATCTTCCAGGAAGATGCGTGGGTATCCTTAAGGCGCTGGAGGGACTTACTACTTCCACGAATTTATTGCATGGATAAAAGTTGAAATGTAATAAGTATGTTAAATGGTTTTACAATGGCAATACTGGTTTTCAGTCAACACATTTCAATCAAAAACAAAAAATAAGCAGTACGGAGTTGTAAAAATACAATTTAATGGAACGTTCAAGAAATCATGATCAAGCCATTATCATCGATATGGCATACATTTAAAAACAACTATGTATGCCAAATTTGAAATCATCACTTTTGTATTTTCTGAAAAGAATACATTATCGTTGACGCTTCTACTCTCCATCTACACCTCATGCAGCTTTCGAAACTGGCAGTCTCTAGCATACGTCAAGTATATGTGGTGATTTTGTTGTCACCTGTAGGTACTGTCTAAGATTAGACATTGATTTATCAAGTGCTATTAGATAAAGCATGTTGAGAAACGCTTAAAATATGACATTTGTGGCATAGCATTGTGGTATTAAGTGGTAACATACCAATTATTGAAGTTCAAAATGGTAATTAACATTATCGATAGAATGTTAACCAGATTAATTAAAGCTAATTATGGAATATGGATGAATATGCACAATTTTGCAAAGCGAAGACACACGTGTGACGTCACAAGACGATAGCCTGTTTACTGTCTACTGAAATCAACAGGCATGTATCATCTGAACGGTTGGCCCTTATGTTTTTACATTTTGTCTGTCTATCTGATGGGCAGTGAACTATGCATATATATGCATGTATAATATTATGTATTTTAACGTAATGTGAATGTAATATGATATAATGTAACGTAACGTTGTTTAATGTGATACAATGTATGTGCACGGTGTTACGATACAATGTCTGATACAATATTATAACAAGTTGAACATATAATTCAATCAATCATGTAAGAAAAGCGGTACCCATCCGTTGACATATCCTCACACACACACACACACACACACACACACACACACACACACACACACACACACATATTTTGACAATGGAACGGCCGGGTCTGAACCAGCAACATTCTTACCTTCAGCCCGGCCGAGAAATGCTAAACGCGCAAATCCACTTGGCCACAAGAAAGAAAGAAAGAAAGAAAGAAAGAAAGAAAGAAAGAAAGAAAGAAAGAAAGAAAGAAAGAATCAACACGGTTGGCTGCATACGGGACTAACAAAGTACTGTATACCGAATTACTATAGAACCGGCGTCAATGAGTACCGGAAATGTTTATTTTTTGACCACGGAGCGGCCGGGTCTCAAACCAGGAACCTTCAGCGCTGGAAATGGTGTGGAAACATATTGTTCCCAAAACGCAACACTGATGCCGTCCTTACCCAGACATTACATAATCTTCGTGACTTGGGAACAAGTATGTAGTATCTCCTTGATACGGTCATCTGTGTGCATGACACACACGCTTCGTGGAAACTATGACACTCCTTTACGATTACGCGCGAGCCTCTGTCCTAAGATATACATTAACAGTGTAGACAAAGCTTAACCAGAGGTGTGTCCAGGATTTGTTAAATGAGGTGGGGATGCATAAATGAAACAGTTGCCTATTTTTTTTTCGCGCCGAAGCAAGAACTTTTGAGGGGCGGGGGAAGTGCAGGGAACATCCCATGCTCGGAAAATGTTGGAAGTCCGTCAACAATACTGCATTCTAACGCATTTTGAGTTAGAAATATATAGTCTTAATCATCATTGGTTCACAGAAGACATCGTAATTTTTTTTTTTTTCATGGTTAATCTTTTTCAGCGCGGGAAATGATTATATGGGTAGATTACAGGAGGCAGCCGTGGACAACATTCGGTGCACGAAATATGATTTTGTGGGTCTAATATACAAATATGAGATGGCCCATTAGCTTCGGCTAGTCTATCGATAAGTCAGAAGCATCACAAGCCCTTTTCTCCGAATTAAGTGATTATCACTAAAAACCTGGTCAGTTCTAGTATTCTATCATTTTTGGCTTTTCGCCAAGTCCCACCATCAATGTGACCAACACAACAAGGATTTGTGTAAACAAGCATATGACATCACGAGAAACTTCAAGACAGAGTTTTAGTTTTCTGTTTAATGCCTTATAACACAACTTGAAGGTTTTTTTTTTTTCATGTAGCCTTAGTAACAAAATGCATCCAACACGTTTAAACTAAGGACGGACAAGTTTAAGGGGTGTCTATATTTATGTACGTATACCCTCCGGCTATGAATAAATTTTGTAGTAGTATTTTTAATAATGTGTATTATTTACCAAGTAGAGTGAACAATGCAATTCTTTGATATATTCTATTGAAAAATATAACTGGAAATGACGTTTGTGTAAAGAACCCTTCTTGTACAAAAAACACGGTATAGTTTTCTTCACTGTGTTAATTTTGTAGAATCCGATCCGTAATTTACCTTTATACATTATACAACATAATGGTTCATTCCGTCTTGTTGTAAAATCAAAATACAATAAAGCAGATTATTGTCAAATACATTATGTGTTTGTCGACTTGCCTGCATAATAATCAATCTTTTTAAATTTAACGACGGCCTGGTTACCATGCATCAGGGTACTTTATTATATTGTTTGTATGTTGACCTCCCTGTAAAAAAAAATTAAATCTTCTTAAATTTACCTGGGTCCTAGCTGCCAGCAAGGTACTTTGTATTATTAGAGGAACTTTGAAAAAATGCCAAGAAACATAAACTTATTGAAAAAAATACAGGCCTACAACAATTTACTGGTTGCCAGGGAACCAATCTGGCACTTATATATATATATATATATATATATATATATATATATATATATATATATATATATATATATATATATATATATATATATATATATATATATATATATTACTTTTTAACAACACACCCCTGAAGCATTCGCTACTATCAGACTGAGTCAGTTGGTACTTTTCCTTGGCCCAATCATGGTTACTAATGTCCGAGGTGAGCCTAGAAAAGTTGTTGGCTTTGTTGCTCTCCTCCGAAAATGTACCTCATAATAATTACCAGAATAAGTTAGGGAATGGGCTCAGCTCACTCGCAGTATACTAGTGAAATACTGTATTTGCTCAGGACTGTCGACTTGTTTGACCGGGGAAGCGTTATTGTTATGAACACATGAAATAGCATTTGAAAATGGGGTACTTCAATTAAAACTTGTATAGATACCCTGTGTCAGTGAGTTTTGCCTGGTCAGTGAGACGCATTCATCATATAGTAAAGAAAATAAATTAAGGTGTGCCTCCCCCCTCCCCCCCAAGTCCTTTTCGATTCAACCTCTACATTTTTGCTCACAAAAACATCTAATTGTTGGCAATCTCCTCTCAAGAACGTAAACAACAAAAGCAGGTCTACCTTTTTACACAGGTTGCTTAGTTTTTGCACACCATTCCCAAAGATCAAAGTATGAGCCGTTTGATGTTTGAATGATGTGTCATAAATTTGCACATTATTAGCTCTGTAATGAAACAAAATTCGGAACTGAATGTGACCCGCTTTTGTGGATCTGTATAAGATTGTTTGTTCTCCGAGACATTGTAAAACTACGCTCAAGCAAAAAAATTGCTTTACTCCCGGGGACCGGATCATGACTAGCTGACTAAACCGCTGTGATCCAAGGGTGTACTCATCATTTATTAACCACCACCACCACCACCACCACCACCCCTCCACCCACCCCCAAAATGGGGGAGGGGAATTGGCGTACGCCGGCCTCGCCCTATGCTGGACCCCGCCGTTTGTCATATTTAGGGTTACATTTCAGAAACAAACATTCAAAGAACAAACCACAAGATAGTACTCGTTGTCAGTCGAAACACCCAAAAGTTCACGGGGCTATGAAAGGTCTTTGGTTATATAAATAGAGATAAACTGCGGGCAGGTTGCGTCCGTTTCCTATTCCCAGAAAGCGTAAAACCCTTAATCATAATTTTGATAATTAGGTTTCTACCCGTCGTTATAAATAAAGAGAACATCAATTGTGGTATCTTGATATCATGTTTCGGTCTTTAATAAGCAACACAACACCACTGAAATCAAAGTGGGTGTGACACGGGAAAGCGCACAAAGTTGACCAGAGGGGCATTAATGTGTACGACCTCAGCTTTCTGATGGAATATTTCACCGAATTTCCTGATAAAGTTAACTTTTGAATCGCAATTCCGTATGTCTATTGTTGAATTTATGGCAAAGCCTCATTGAAGGAACCGCATATATCTCTGTACACCCAGACATGTACTGTGCGAGTGCCATCCACGAAATGACATATACCTGTCTTTTAACTCCTTCAGTCCTACTCACAACAAATGCTGTGCCGATCTGAATTATTGCCAAATTTCACCAAGTTCGATAATGACCCAGGTCGACATCTTTCCTCGGTACACTTTAACTCTTTCAGTGCCACATTTTGGACTGAGTCGGCTTTTCTCGGGGCGCTTTGGGCGCCCAAAGCGCGCCGAGGAAAGCTGTTGACCTGGAATAATATATTCTACGTAGTTGCAGGCATGCTGCTACTTGAATGAAAGGTCTTTTCACGCGAAACACGAATCTAGCATCCTCAGTATAATTCAGAGCAGTTCGTTGTGAGGAGTTCCACTTCAGTCGCAGTTGGCACTGAACGAGGTCAGTGCGCCGAGCAAGGATGTTGACTCCGTCCCTACCGCGGCACTGGTAACCTGATAAACAACTATAATCCATGGTAACAGCAGCTGAAGCAATGTATTAAACATCAGATTTTGAAACTACCAGGTACCAGGCAACATCCATTTAAACGTTGTCTTGGTGAACTATGACAGTAATGATTTGTTGATACGAAATAAATAAAGGCACAATTTTTGTCTGCTTCTTCGACTGTTTTGATTTTAACAATCCTTTGAAAGGAAAATCTCATGGCCAAACTAATTATTTCTCTAAGTCTAGTTGAAAAAAATATGTATCATATTTCCAACACAAGTGAAGGAAATTAATAATGTTGTTGACAAACACGATGGTATGCACTATATTAAAAGTTAAATCATAATCATGGACAAATCTTCTGCAGCAAAAGAAGTATTGTGAAATGACCAATGTGGATATCGTCACCAACAAAAATAAAAAAGTAGCATAGCTATCAAATGAAAACGCCATTTCATTTGTAAATCCTACCTAACTACGTATGAGCTAAGCACGATGCGCAACAAAATGTCCAAAAAAGCCCACCTAAAATATATAACTAACCAAATTTAAATGTAAACCGCAAATGCACACATTTATCATTCACAACAATATGCATATACTAACCATGAGGGCAGCCTACATCCTAAGAGTACTTTATCGTGTTTTCTCAAAGTACCTTGTTTTGAAATTTACAATTGAAGCACATTTCCCATGACCTACGATTTCGATAAAATTTAGGTTCACTTTAACAAGAATTAAAAATAGTACCCATCAGAAGAGCATACCCCAGGTCAATAATTTTCCTGGTCGCCAAGGCAAGATGTTGACTCAGTCTTGTTCTAACCAGTCAGGAGATGAAGCATGGCTGCATCTATGATGTTTTAAATGCAGTTGTTGAACGAAAACATGGCTCGTACGTTAACTATTCCACCATAAATTTCACGGAATCACGTCCATCGAGTTTCAAAGAAAACAAGGCTCATTGATGCCGTAAAATATTTTTGTAAATTTACAGGACCTATATTTTTTGACAAAGAGTTGGCAACCGTTAAAAAATTGGCAGAGAAACCTTCAGAATCATTCGTTTATATCTAACGAACACTTGATTTTATTTCGGCGATATTTAACCTCTCATCTAGTGTATTAAATCAAAAGCACAATCTTAATATTTTGCGGAGAAACTTCACAGATGGTGCCCGAAGTGAAACTTCATCTTCTAAAAGTGTTACTTCCGTAATGGCGTGGTTATGGTTTTGACTGCTTTTACTGAACATTTAATAGATATGATTCCTACAGCTACTTTATAAAAGTGTAACAAAAATCGAAATTTTTATTTGAATAAAAGTTTTATTGATAGAGTAGTTTCTTAGGAATAACAGCAGCAAATTTGTCGTGATTTAGATGTGAGAAAGAAAACAAGGCATTATGATATGCAAGGGCCGTGATTGGGATTGTATACATTTTAGATGTATATTTCTTGGTGTACTTAACATGATTTGTGAATTGGACAGCAGTTCTGACGTACTAAATCTTCAAATTATTTAAAATCACATTGTAACATTTAAAAAATCAAAGAATTTGACAAAGAGTGGCTTCACTTAGAGACTTTGTGTCTCTCATGTGATTAGCACCAGCAAAATACACGGAACAGACTCACATTTTTCATCGTTATTTGGCTCATTTTCATATGATTTATACTGATATTTTACGGGTTGTAGGAGAATGGATAGTTTCATTAAAATTAAGCCTGAATGTTTATTCCTGCATTATACAACAGTTTCCGTAACTAACGAAACACGTGACTAACCAGAACTGCAACGGCTTCGTTATAATCATTCTGGGAACCAGACTTCTCATGACAGGTAACTGAAAAGACCTAGGCCTGTGATAAAGCTATAAAGTACTGGGAACTCCTTTACACACCCGGACATATTTTCAACATAAGAAAACGCTGCAGATTTATCGAACACTCATTAAAAGCAGTATTGCCAAGATTTTTTTCGGGAATAAAGTTTTTGGACCATACACTTCTTTCTTGTTCTGACTAATTTCCGTCAAATGTATGTACATGTATTTATGCCTTCAGAGGCATGGTAATATTTTATGCTGTCAGCTTAACCTATGGCAGAATATGATTTACCACAGTATTGCTGATGTCATTTATGTATATCTGTCACTTAGAATGGTATTATGCAGATGCGAAGAAAATACCTTGAACATGAAAGCCAGGCTTGTAACAACTGGTGAGGAAATTTTACATCGACGAATTCCGAACGGCGCAACTAGAGTACGTATTTGTCATTGATGGTCGTAAATTAGCTCAAACATATTTTTATTTCAATGATGCAAACTGTCCCTCATCATCAGTTTTTGAAATGAGCTATAAAATTTAATAGTTTTTGTTATGTGTCCCGCACGAGCATTTAGATTTTTTTTTATTTGGTATATCTTCTTCATTTTAAGCCCCGAAGACTTAACAGGTCGTTTCTAAAGTAGATTTTTCAATTTTTGGCATCTCCGGGTTTGACATTCTGTTCCTGAAGACCACCTATGGGCTCTCTGAAACGTTACAGCTGGTGATCCCTACTGGAACATAAACTTAAAATTCCGAAGGGGAAATTGAGATATATTTCACATGGCTGGTGGGCTATAAGCAAAAGTGAGCTGATGGTAAGATTTGACGGCGGCCGTGTGATAGCCTCTCTTACAAAACGTTAAACCCTGCCGATGCATCGCCGGACAATCTTAGAATTGAAACTTCACCAGTCCAATGTCGACATCTGCACCAAAGGATCACATATTTTCTACCATTTGTGAACATTCTCAACCCGTTTTTCGTTTTGGTGTTTCATGGAGTACAAAATGTCCAAATTAATATCATGTGATACATGTTAGATACGTAATTTATACAGTTTCTCAAGCACCTTCTTCATAAAATTTAAATTTCGAGATACGGTAAGTTGGTAGCGCTGAAAAAAATTAATTGCATGTTTTTTTGTGACCTTAGATCTAACATATCCTACAACAACGATTTACAGTGATTAACTTTCTTCTGGTAGCGTACTAGCGCACTTTAATCTCCATAATGATAAAATCTATCATACGCAGCAGATCAAAGAAACACATTCGTTTCCTGTGCTTGAACTGACAGGTATTGGATTTTGTCTTTTCATTAAAAAAAAATACATATTTCCTTCACACAAATTTACAATGCTGTTCTTCTGGAGGTAATATTTGATAGCTTATCGCAATGAACGGTGGTCTATCGTTTATGACTTTAAAGTTAATCCAAAAAAAGAAAAAATATTCCAATGTCATGATGACATAAACTGAACGCGCATGTAAATCTTTTGTATTTATTGTACTGTACTGTGCTGTACGTGTCTGTACTGTTTTTGTGACATTTTTCTTTTGATTGTGTGCATATTTTAATGTGATTTTCCTTTTTTTCATACTCTACATGTGTACATGTTGTATATTTGACATATTGCTGTATTTTATGTAACAGCGCAGTCAATAAAGATTCATTCATTCATTCTTTCATTCACGTTGTGGTAATTTGGAGTAACTCTGAATCAATCCATGTAGTACCGTACCCCCACAGCAAGGGTACTTCTTACTGTTGTTAGAGCAGCAGGATCCTCTCTAAATATTATTACTTTGCTCTCCAATAGTTTGGTTTATTTGAACCCCAAAGGGAAGTGGTTATAAAAGAGTTGTTTGAATAGAAAGGAAGCGTCGATAGGTGTTGGCGTTCCAGTTCAATCTGATTATAATGTCTGCATCCGTTTTGTATAAACGGCAACCCTTGACATAAAGTAATGATCAAATTCCCACCTGCTATCTCAACTCTAACCAAAGGTGATAAACGGTTATTGTTTGAGAATCTCAAACTTCGGATGACTCATTATCAAAGACAGCCTGAAGTCGACATAAATTATATTTCAAATTGAGACGTTCGCGTTGATTTATACAATTTATTTTCCAACATAGGCACATACATGGCACTGTTCAAATGTCCAGTGGAAGTAATCCACAAGACACCAGAGCCGCCCATGAATATAGGATGTTTCAGAAAGTGCTGTGTTGCATTGTGCATGCAGGAGCCTGGACCACCTTTCAAAATATTTCATTCGCCCGGAACTACTCTGGCAGAAGCCAACAGATCTAGACGGGTCCAGGAAAAAAGCTTTGGAACATCGCAGATGACAATCAAAGATGACAGCACACTTTAAGTAATTCAAACAAACAATGGAGCTTTAATATTTGATTGCTTTAAATTTTCCGTAGACCTACATAGTGAATGTATTTTTAGAAGTGTCAGTTCAGTCAGCGGACAATGAGGCCCATGACATGGTTGTTATTGGCTCATATCAACATTGGTATCAATCAACGAACAATCACAAGCCAATCACTTTGTGCTCACGTCAAAAGCAACCTAGCTATCAGTCTCAGGGTAATCATTATCCCTTCAACATACGGTTCTGTCCACATTGGTATCGTTCAGCGCTTGTTATCATGTCCTGATCCCTTTCAGGTCATTTAAACGTAGCTTTTGTTGTTCTTACCCGTGGTTTT
The DNA here is from genome assembly GCA_964020975.1 of Hermodice carunculata. Classification (NCBI taxonomy): domain Eukaryota; kingdom Metazoa; phylum Annelida; class Polychaeta; order Eunicida; family Amphinomidae; genus Hermodice; species Hermodice carunculata. Next base: position 39,258,283 of record OZ026612.1, read on the forward strand.
TTCTCCATTGACCTCATTTTAATTATTGTTTGTTCTCTTTTGTCTTTTGGACTATTTCCGGTAGCTACCCTTGAACATCTGACGTGCTCATCTTACTTTTTATAACATAAACATAAATGAAACTTAGAATTAAATTACAATGTAGATACATGTCCAACATACTATCAAACCATAAAAAATTTGTTAAATTACCCTATTTTATATCAAAAAATAAAATTATAAGACGAATTTTAAACATAATGAAAATGAAGTTGACAATTTCTGAATTGGCACATGTAAAGGAAAAATAAGATCAACTTTGTTTCTCTTGAATGGGAGAAAGTTTTTTCTAACGTTTTTCTTGGTTGCTCTTCCGCAGGTCATTCTGTGCTCATGATCCTACAATGGTTTCGACAAATTAGATGTAATCAATATATCACGTGACCCCCGCGTAATGACATCAACTAGGGGCACATTTGGGGGAAAATCGAAACTAAATCATAATGCATTGTGGATACGGCATGGAGCTATCGACATGGGGTCATATGGAGCGGACCATATGATATGCACCAGGGGCACATTGTTGAGAAAATCGAAACTGAACTCACAATACCGTCTAGATACGACATACAGCGATCGATTTGGGATCATATGGAGCAGACGATCATTTTCATATTCGTTCACATTTATAACCTTTTTAAATAAAAGAAATAAAGATTAATCAAAACAGGACCCGGGGCACATGCTCGATGTTCCGTTGCAGACGACAAGACGATATCTGCTTTGGTCACGCCCTCCCGTTGAATGAAGGGTCATCACATCGCCAATACGGACGAGTGCCACGTGTTCCGTCGCATATATATAAATATCCCTCGGAATATAACTTTTGTTTGCCCTTCAATGAAATGAAAAACGGTCGGACTCTGACTCCTTGGTGGTCCCTGCCATGGCGGCTAGCTCAAATTAAAAAAAAAATACATGGGATATATGTGGAATTAGCACAGTAAGAGGAAACACAGGTACACGTGAGAACAAACTGTCTGCATCCAAAAAAGTGTGATATTCGACTTTTTAACGCACAAATTTGCGAAATGTACCTTCTATCCATTATACTAAAGGCCCCTTCAACTTTTTGTCAAGTCCACCAACTGTCATTTCAACGATTAGTCTGTCGACGTTCTGTCGGGTACTGGGAACTGAACAACACTTTCTCTTGGAAGGGGGGAGGAGGGGTCTGATCGAACTGCTGGTGCATGCAAGGGAAAACTATTGCGCTATTAGTTCAATGTGATTTGCAATATCGTTTGTCAAGTTGAAAGCATGAAAGAATATTACTTCCCCCAAAATCGTATGCAAACAATAGAACACTTGATGTAGATCTACAATATAAGCATTCCAATATTTGTGTTGTAATGTACACCGCATTACCACGGGAAGCTACAAGCGACCGCATTTTCATATTGTTGGTCAAAGCTTTTTGCACAAGGTTTAGACTGGAGCATATTGATATTATACTATTTCCAGCAAAGGCTAATTTTGTTTCGTATTTCATCTTAATGGGTGTCTGTTCTAAACAATTTAGAGGCATGGTAGATGTTTAGCAATCGTAATGGTTTCCTTTCGTAATCGTGTGCATGCTACCACACCAAGCTGTCATAACCAAGCTGTCCTTGCTTTTGGTATATAGGAGAGACTGGGGAGAAGTGGGACAATAAGAAAGGAGTGTGATTATTTTTATTCCTAATATTCAACAGGACAACTTCATGGCTTAAACATATTTTTTTCAAAAAGGAAAACAATTGGGGAGAAGGGCAAGGCCCTATATTGACCCCTCTTGTCAGAAGAAGAGAATATCACAGAACTAAGTTAGAAAGACATTGCCAGCAGGAACAGAACCGATCCGGAACAACAAAGTTAAGCAAAACACCACAAATCACAAGACAGATAATGGAGCAATTATAGAGAAGCAATAAAATTGCTGTTTGACGTACATCCCGTTGAGAATTCATGATTATGTAGTATAGTTATAATATAAATGCAGGAATCATTGTAGATCAATTCATCATGTGACAACACTGGTTTGAAAACGTTTGCTTTTTAGAATGTAATCTTGGACTGCCAGGAATGTTTTCTTATTGATTTCAACAGTGCTTTCGGAAACGCCATATAAAACGGTTTCAAGGCCGAAAGCTGCATAATTTGTTATCATTTTAACAAGGCGATCACGAGGAACAGCATAATAAGGACAAACGAAGAAGCAATGCCAGACATCTTCAATCTAAGTGTACCAACTTCATGTGGTATTAATATATCCAAAAGAAAGTTGGGACACTTTGCTTGGACGTAAACTACCTTTATACCACATTATACACATATATTACATAACTGTGGTGCATTAAATAAAAAAGATTATTCTCAGGGAGAAACGGGACACCCACGGAGCAAAGAGGGAAAAAGGGGTTGGAGAACTGGAACAACTAAATCAACAGTGATTTTCTCAAAAAAATCTTCTTGAATTTACCACACATGGTGAGAACTGGGACAGTAATGGGGAGAACTGGGACAGTACTTAGAGAGAACTGGGGCAGACTGTCCCACTTCTCCCCATGGATCATATATTTTTATATTATGGTAGATAACTCCCCATCCACTTCAAACTTCCTGACAATTGTTTTAGCTTTAGATTGTTGAGGCTACATATTTGCCACAACCAAAATAAATGCCTTCTTAATTTATGATCAAGAAAGACACACAAAATATGAGAAGCTAAAAAAAATCTTGTGGGGATAAAATAAGAAAACATGTTTCGACTCACACGCAAATGTTCCAGTTTCCTGGCACCAGAATGAGGTCAATGGGTCCTAAATATAGATGTAAGGAGGTACTTTGATTGGTATTATGAACTTTTATTAAAGATATGGGGGGTGTCCCAGTTTACCCCTGTCCAAGTTCTCCCCAGTCTCCCCTATAACTATCTGGATGGTTTGAGTCTTTCTTGAATACTTTTTGGACCCGACGCCACGTATCTGCCACTATTTCTCAAGGTGCTGTCCTTTTACATACGCCCCAATCCTGGCCCATCAAATGATCACGTCCTCTCCCATGTATGCCATGCAAACGTTCTAAGCTTAAAGGATGAAGGTAAACTTGATGACACCGAAAGATTTAACATGTCGCGATAACACTTCTCCCACTCAGTTATATCGTTAGATGGGTATCAGCCTCTTTCGTGTAAGGATCGTGAAATAGCCTCGGGGGAGGCGTGCCCTCAACAATAGAAATAACTTACCTTGCAGAAGATATGGCTAGCTGGAACTGCCTAGTACTGAATGCATCGGGTCGAAATTGTCGCTTACACCGCTGAACTGCTCTTATGTTTATACTATCATCCTCCTGGCCAACCTGCTGTGGGCAAAGGTCTTTATGGACCTCTTTCAATTTATTCCCACCGCCATCGAACTAAATCCAAAAATCTTCCTTCGGACGAGCGACTTTTATGATTGCTGCCAGCATTTGGGACTCAGCTCACGCTGACAGTGAACCTGAGCAGCGTCTGGTTGACCTTGTTGTACAACAGAACCATGTACCAATTTATATCCAAACCAACAACAGTTTGTTCGTATTCTGAAAAAAAATCTATTGGACCAAATGATAACTCTCTCACATGGGTTCATCTTAAACTGTGGCATACACCCCATATTGTCTATTCTGACCATTTGTTGTCTTTTTTTTTTCCTTTACAATGAATGAGGATGCTTTTCATTTTTTCTTCCAGTGTAACAAATATGTCTTGCAAAGAAATGACCTACAGACAAAAATTACACCTTTAGCTTCATTCAACATAAAAACAATTCTGTTTGGAACATCAACAAAAATGAATTCAAAGAATATGGAAATTTTTAATGCTGTCCACTATTACATAAAAGCAACTGGAAGATTTAATGTTTGACTCCTGTTACCAATTTACGTAATGCTCACAGACTGGCTTACCCTCCCCTTCCTTCTTACCACAGTCCGTAATGTCCTGTTTGTTATCTATTCGTTCTCTAGATGTTATCCATTTACTTGTTGTGTGTCTGTTTATGTACAAGAGGCCTTCATATAGGCATCGCCTGTTGGCCAATTGTTTTTGCAATAAAATATGTTTAAACCAAAGATCGTCCCGTCCAACGATGGGTCTGGAATAAAAGCTTACCAACTTTGGCGGCTTAAATTATGCGTTGCCTTATGCTGCCTGCGACACGGGTGTTGCTGTTTTTGACTGCCCTAGCAGCAATACTGGGTCCTACTGGTCTGACTTATTCACTGAACACATATCAGCGATTCATTTCGTGCTGAAAAATAACTATTAGACCGAAAGATTAGCCTTGGATGGACTTAGATAAAAAGACTATACTCAGACAACGTAACCTAGCTTGAAACAGCTTCAAGCGTTTTTGCCAGCTCTAAAAAAGAAAACGGAAACTTACGGTTAACTCTGTTTAATATTCAATTCGACGGTATTTTGCTAAGGTTCACAGAGAACTCAACTCGAAAGAAATTAGTCCAAAAAAGGCAAATTTTTTTTTAAAGTTTGATCTACAATACCTTTGTGAGTACTTTATTTCAAACAATACCGTGGCCGTGGCCCGTGCAAATCAGCTCGCACAGTGTTCCTTGACATGCCTAAGGCTTTTCATACGAGTTCTTGTGTAATAGTATACATTGTGTAATAGTATACATTTTCTAAATGTTTTCATAATTGAACTTGTAGAAATTGACATTTTTATGAAGAAATCCTGGAACATTTTTAATACAAGTAAAAATGTCTTTCATTTATTTATTTATTTATTCATTCATTCATTCATTCATTCATTTATTTATTTATCTATTTATTTACTTTTACTTATTTATCTATATATCTATCTTTCTATGTATGTATGTATGTATCTACCTATCTTTATTTATTTATTTATTTTTTACTTATTGATTTATTCATTTATCTATTTATTTATTTATTTATTTATTTATCTTTATATTTATTGGTTTATTTATTCATTTATTTATTTAACTTGTTTACCTTGGTTGATCCTTTCAGAATTCCTGCCCTTTTTTTGCCAAGGGCCCATCATACATAAAGATATGACATAAACAAAGTAACGTAAATGAAATACAATATATACAATTAGGAACCAACCTGACATATAATCAGAAGAAGCAACTGAAATAGGCAACAAAACTACAATGGTAGTAAAAACGTGTAGAGCGTATAGGATCACGCAAAACATATCTAACGGAGCCTTATCTTATAGAATCATGTGGTTGTTACTCTACATATTTCAGATTCTGAATGGGTGGTGTGATCTATCTGTCTGCAATGGTGCCCAAACACTGCCAGGGATTAGCACCAAAGATAGGCTGGCATGTACATAAATACGGCTGTAAATGCATCAAGTATGTTTCACCACTCCTGTTGATGTAACACACTCGAGATAGTGGTTATAATGACTGCGTCTAATGCAGATAAAGTACTTTGTGAGTTCATGAGGTACTTTTGCACACTATCTAAGCCATCTATATACACAATTTTTGTATCAAATATAAGTTCTTGGGGGGGGGGGGGGTGAGGACAAGAATGTAGGGAGCTGATTTCACTAAACAGAATGGACAAGAAGTGACGGGAACTTTGATTGTAACACAAAATTTCAGATGACCATGCTTGTGCGGTTGGCAGTCTCTCACTGTTAATTGCCACTGCCATTTCCTGCTGAAATGATGAGCATGTGGGCTAGGTAAGCCCAGTTTCTCCAGCCTGGTCTCTGGCATGTCAAAAAAACGAGCAAACAAAAATAAATAAAAACGCCCACAAAATTATTTCAATTAACTCTCCAGGTCTGTTGACTAATTGCCCATGTTATTTTTGTGAAATGCAGAAGCAGGTGACATTAACGAAACTGAACCACTGCTAGTAATTTTTAAAAAGGGGGGGGGGATTGCAGGCCGATAAATCGGCGTTGTGTCCAATAGGCTTAAATGGGTGAAATATTCTCAGAGTGATCAAGAGTATCACCGAAGTTGCTCAGACAAAAATTACAAAGGCCTTAATTAATTTATGTGATGATTTGCTTATACTGGTGAGCCGGGTATGTTCATAATTTCTACATAGACAAGGGATGCATGGATATCAAATTGTATAATGTTCATGCAGGATACTTCAGCGTCGCCACAGGTTTCTTACCGTAGACTGGATATATCTAAAAACCTTCGCAGACGCATCGACGCTACCATGACGGATTGGAAGATTCTCATTACTCGCAATAAAGGCTGGAAACATTTTTGAAATTTACAAATGATGTCAGTGCAAATAAATAGAAAGATTCCTTTCACAGGACCTTGTACTCCACCAGAACGTGACGATCCAAACGTAGAAGACTTCCTCAATTTGTTCCAGTTATTGTGTGCAAGTAGGTCAGTTCTCACGTCCGATTTTATCCATTCATTTCTTTTCTGTTAGATAACTTGTTTTCCGCGAAAGCGGTAACAAATTGGCTGTCAATGTAAAGAGATCCTGCTTTATCTTATTCTATTACTTTGACAAATTCGTGATTGTACCCGTGAGCCTGTATACTTTCTTTGGAGTTTTATTGTTCATTTTAACTTATATTGGTGGTTCATGAGTTCCACCCTTTTTGACGAGCGTACAGACCGCATGCTGTGAGGGTAGGGTCAATAGTGATGCACACTTGTAAAACTGCAATAAAAGGATGTCAGAATGTTATCAAGAAGATTGGATCTACTGCCACCGTATGCCCAACACATCTTGCAGATACATCCATGTTTCAAATTAAAACCAAAAGTGGAACAGGACGTGACGGCTTTTCGAAAAGTATGTTCCCCCATTGTCAATTTAACCAGGAAGTCGTCCTTCTAAAATTTCGGAAAGTGGTCTTCCTGGGGGAGGGAGCGAGCTAATGGAAAAGAGTACTTTCTTGAAACTGATGAAAATTTCAATCATCCTTCACAGTTCTCAATTTAGTCATAGATACGAACGATCAATTGACCGGGCCTCGAAGTGTGATTTGTATGCGAAATTTGAAGCATAATTTAACATGATAACGGATGGTAGGAACAAAACATAAGTCTATTAGCAAACATGGCACAGTAAGTTCTGGTTTTACATTGGCAGCATGTTGGACAAATCGATTACTCAGGCCTAATATAATAACATCCCATTCAGATAAATCTATGCGCGCCTATGGCAGGCCCGCATGCAACGAGAATCACCTAAGGCCAGATTATTACGGCCGTTGAATCACTGTAGAAACTGTTATCCATTGCATTTGATGAATGGTAACCGGGTTTGGGGGTATTTTTTTTGTGTCTTTTTTGTTTTTTTGGGGGTCTGTATTTTTTTTTATTTTTAGTTGATACTGATGACATGAGATCGAAAATACTTGCAACCTTTTCGTGTAAAACTATGTATGTTTCAATACTCCTCCCGCAATGTTCACAATCACTGGGTTTACGATGTGCAATTGTTGCTCTAAATTGTATGGGCGTGTCGTCTTCCGAGGTGGAACACATGATCAGCAGAATGTAGTCTTGTTTAAAAACAGTTTTGCTCATACACTTGGATCTGTGTTTGACTCCCTACACATCAAGGTATTTTTATGAGCATTTCACGCCTAAGCCATACCAAGGTTCGTTGTGACGCGTAATTTCTTTTATTGGGCTTAGTTTTGTCCGTATAGAATATACAGGTTTCCGAATTTCGTCTTCTCTGCTTTTGCACAGATATATATATATATATATATATATATATATATATATATATATATATATATATATATATATATATATATATATATATATATATATATATACATATATATACATATATATATATATATATATATATATATATATATATATATATATATATATATATATATATATATATATATATATATATATATATATATATATATATATTCATGATTAAAAAATCTTAATTGGTGCATATTATTTCCAAATGTCGTGTATATCGATCAAAACATACTGATCTGTTGCATTCTGATCAAAGATTATTAAACACAATTGTAGTTCCTTGGCATCTTATGCACTAAATAGATTTAATTTGATGAATTCGACGTGTCAAAAAATTTCGCGTGAAACAAAATATTCTTAATTTTTCATAAATACGATGGCAAATGCACGAAATTAAATAGCCGTAGTATAGGTAGATTGGCAAATTCGTGATATTCTGTACGTTAACGGTATACTTTAACATACCAGTGGAGGAGTACAGCACAAACAGATATCAAACAAATACTTCACTGTCAAAAATACGTAGCTGAAGGTCTAGGATGCTACTGTCATGACAGGGCATGGACTTATACTTACTCCTGACTTACATCAATGCGGCACGGGTTGCCTTCATTTGAGGAGATCACTGGAAAATATTATTCCGCACAGCTCGATACACAGCATTTATGCCAAATCTATCAATCACTGCGGTTTTTCAGATATAATTAAGCAATCGATGTCACCATAATATGAGCCAGTAAATTTCAATTTATTGCAAATGAGCGACCTGCATGAAAATGTATTTCCTTGCGATAACATGATAGTTATTTTCTCTCACGCCTTACCATACTCAAAATGTAAATAGCCAAATTACAACCCACACACTCTGTGCACCTCAGATAGACAGCAGTGTTCACAACCTTATCGAATTCCACACATGTAATATAGCATTTGAACAAACTTTGTCCTGCCTCTATGCAATCACCTATACATACACTGGGAGTCACATGGCTGTCAAAAACACAAACGCAAATTGTGTTTTCTGCCCACAACTTTAATTCATCATTAAAGAACACAATGTTCACACACATGAGTGTGCACACAACACATATATATGCTCTTCACCTCACAAACGATCTACACCATAGGTCAGTGTCGCCATCTGCTGGGAATCGCTAATGTAACAATATAGATGCGTGAATGAATGGATGAATGAACGAACGAATGAATGAATATGAAATTTTATGCGCAACTTACAAATATATGCAATAACGTATTTAATACCATGCAAAACTACGCGATATAATAACATGGTTTTACATAATATTAAAAGGAAAATATCAAATATTCCCTGCACATTGAATTGTATTTATTCGTTATTTTTCATAATAACAACACACCCCATTTCCTTCCAACGGATCAAAAATTGTCAGAGGCTAAAGCTGATTTCTTTCCTTGTGTAAATACAAAGAGCGTTGGAAAAAACATTGGCAAAATATTTCTTTGAAAAAGTCCCAAGCAAAACACGCCATAAGTAAACTGAAATATGTACTTTGAGATAAATACAAAATATTGTTTATTTATAATTCCTTGATATTGCTTTGTTTTAATTACTGTGTCTCAGCAAGGATGTAAAAACTAGAAAAACATTTTCACAAAAATCTACCAGTGTGAATGATTAGTATTAGTAATTTTAATGTCCATAAAACCTATATTTGAACAAATTAAATTATTAAAAAGCGAAGATAGATATAAAATACAGCCTCAAAAAATTACTACAAAATAAACAAATAACAGATCGCCAGCACAGTTTAGAAACATCCGATTATTTCTGTGTTCAATTGCACGTAATCGCAACAAATGAGGTAAAGACGATATTTCTAAAACGTATACTTCTTGCTTTTATGAGAAACAGAGTGTCAGGTATCGCCTACATCATATACTGAACGAAACACGTGTTATAATTATTTAATCAGTACACACAGCATCCAATGTTTATTTACGTGTGTAGAGAAATACTGCCTAAACAAGTATACAACTGAGTGTTATACATATCCGCACAGTTGCCATGCAACTCTGTCGGTTAATATAGTCTCTTTCACTGATCTTGTTTTTTTCATAATTCATTAGAAAATTTAAGCACGGGTAAAATTAGTTTGAGTACTTATAGATTGGTTGTGTAAGTGATTCCTGTTTCCTGATATCTACATAATAGGGTGGTTAAAGATTTCATGACGAATGGTTTCCGAAAGAGTCCTATTTATGAGTAGCGGGTCACATGTATGTGAACACAAACATGATATGACCAGAATGTCTGTCACCTTCGTTTCGCAGTCATAACGAACTTATTTTGACCTACCTAGTGACCAACATCCAGCCTTATTAAATTAACTTGTCTTCCCATGAACGTATCCTGATATGACTTGTCGTCAGAACGTTTCTTGTAACTCGGAAGACCTTTTGTTAAACTTTTCGGAACACATGACTTGGCTAAACATTGAAAATAGTATGCTGGTAGATATCCCAACAAAGCTGCTAGATATCCGAACAACGTGTGAAGTACCTCAGGACTAGTGACAGGCATACGTGTTCTGTATTTAAAAAAAAAAAGGGGGGGGGTTGCGAGTTATATAATTCGGGGTCTCTCTCTTCTATGACTGTCACATATCAGATGTTTGAACACTGAGTAGTTTTTCCTAAGTTAAACCACCTGGACACCTTCCTGATTTTCACTAATGATAGAGCAAAATATCTGTCTGCTATGTGGGACCCCCGCAAAAGAGACCTTCTTCATAAGCATAAAATGGGCAAAGATAAGTTTCAAGAAAACCGTATAGAAACAAGCAAAGGAATAGTGTAACATCTATGCCCCGGGACCTGGGTTTGGAGTCCCTACAAGAGACAAGGCAGATAAACACTGTCATTTAATTATATAAAGTTTCAAACTAATTAGTTACAGCAGCCAAAATTTATCATTCGGGCATTTCTAACACATTTAGACATTAAAATTCAGAATAGTCTCGCCTTCCAGTTGTATTAACCATCTATTTATAATCGCCTTTAAATATGGATTTGCTACCAAATGCTCTAAGGATATGTAGAGCCGTATATTACTGGATCCAACTGCACTTGAGTCTGTTGACCAGGGCAAACAGCATGTCCCTGAACTCTCATTGTAAATCACAATAAATACCTGTAAATTGTGCACTGAACTTTCTCACGTTTTTTTTTTTATTTGTAATGACTATTAACCAAAGGATCCCAAAGTGCAACATGGGAAGGATATCCCTGGGAGGACCGATTCAAAGGAAGTAGAAGTAGAACTTATCATGTTTCATTGAGATCTGTTGTGTCGGTAACATTAAGCATGTGAAAGTATCAATTCGTGTTGTTTCTGGCTTGTTGCCATTTGAAATTATAGCCATGATGTGTGATATTCTATCTGTATAAACCTTTACTATCATGCTTTTCTCTGTGCTCAATTTACTTTTTCCATGTCTTCTCATTCTGCGCTTTCGGGTTGCCAAAATAGGCCTCTTGGCATTCTGATATTTTGAAAAATGAAAGTAAAAACTTTTCAACCCAAATGATGGAGTCTAAAACCACATTGCTTGGTCGCGTGGCGTGATTTCGGGTGTTTGCAAATTGCAGACTGGTAACTTTGCTCCAGAGAGCAATATTTTACGCGCATGATGCATTTAAGATAGTGCCTTCAACGAATCTAATGGGAACTTAGCTTTGTTCTTGCAAATAGGATCTGTTACCAAGACCGATTCATTGTGGGCAGAAACAGAATTTTAAACAGATTTCGATCTTTTCATCAAACGACATGTGTACCATGTACATTTGATTGATGTTTCAAAGTACAAAAAAATCCCCTTTTACCCTAAAAGCAAAGCATTGCCTTCAAACCCTTCGAACAAAAGATAATTTTTTTACATAATAATATTATATATTTCACTCTACATTTATTTATGCCACCATTTCTTAAGATGAAAGAAAAACTGTGACATCAAGATTTATGTTTACATATCAAAAAATACCAGAAGCAGCATTGGATTTCTTTTTCATACGTTAACTTATATGAGAAAGTAGCATGTGGGTGTCATTGAAGGGCGCCGTCTGTAATGCCAATTATTTGCTACTCTGTCACACTTGTTCCGGGTCAGGGGGGTATTTTGACAGATGAAACGTCTGGAAAGTGGGTGTGAACGGTGTTTGAGGTAGTTCACCTATCTTTGTGCCAGGTGCAACATGTTTATGCCTTGGGTTTATCCATTCGTCCAAATTATCCTGACACCTGTACAATGCTGTCTATAATCCAATTTGATCTCAATTGGAAAACATATGGATCACCCGCAACAGCTTCGTCGTTTTTGTTAAGCTTAGTGGCGAAATGAGATTAAACGAATTCTTCCATCTTACACCACTGATGACAGAAACTAAATTGCAGCTAGTAGCAGAAGAAAAAGGACAAAAGAAAAAAAAGATGTTGACAAACAACACTGATAGAATAGATTTATAATTCTAATTATCGTTTTTACAATGACGATCCGTGACAGACACTTTGCGTCATTACTGTAACGCTAATAGTATATAAGAGCTTTTGCAAATTAAACATAACATGATCCAACTAAAGGAAGATCGATCATGAATTTGATACAGGTTTCTTCGCAAAAAGCAACACGACAACAGAGATACAACCCCGCGGAGGCAACAGCTGCAAATGAGAAGTACCGATAAAGCACACCAGGACAGTTCTCTGCGCCACATTGGTCAGTGGCCATCATCTTTTGTGTTGCACTAAAAGTGCCCCCTCTTTTTATCAATTTTCATTCAATATGCACCAAGTTCTCAATATTTGTTGCACCTTTTTTTTCAAATTTCAACGAAGAAGAGTTTGTTCAGTGATACCAGTGTCACATAGAAACACATTCATGTCACTTTAGAGACACAAGTGAAAGAGTTAACTCTGCATTAAAATGAACGTTTCCCAAACACACGTGTAGGGGGGCACAGATGTATAGAGTTATAGTTAATAGCAAACAGAGTGGACTGTTCTGGAGTTGAATGGTTCGGTGCCTCGATGACTAGATGGCCTGTCCTTGTCTTGCTCTCGTCACACTCTATGTCGTCAATCATGGCGACACACAGACTTGAGAATTCCAAGAAAATGCAAAGAGCTGTTTTGTAGACCAATGGAAAATAGATATGGAAATTAATTCAGACAATGATGAAAAACGAATAGATACAAATTAAAGCTGCTGTCAAAAGAGAAGACTATTTGCTTAGAGAACAGAGCCTGGATGAGGAGCTTTGGTGCTGAATAATTGCCCGAGGGTCACTGGCCGCATGCCAGTGTCCCAGGCTCTATTTTAATTCTGGCATGGGCATCTTACCTGCTCTTATAAATACTTGTGAGAGAAGTATGCCAAATAATCCGCCAGGGAGAAGTCGTCTGACTGCAAATGGGTGTACTTTATGCACGTGCATGCATTTTGCGTAAGGGCACGAGACATTTAACGTCGCTTCATTGACCAGCCTCACGTTAGCACGTACGTCTGATGGACAGTCAGCATAAGAAAAAAACCATTGTTGTTCCTTGAATAACACCCGCTTTGTGCTCCATTTAACCATTGGCGTAAAGACAATGTTTCTTCACATTTTTAGGCCCGCCCATGTTAGAATAGCCATTTAAGAACAGTTTATCAGAAAAAAGAATATCAGAAAAAAATGTCATAAGATTTACAATCAGAGTGATAATCTCAACTTGAACCTGGAAGGCATATAACACCGCAAAAATACCATTGGGAGAAAGAGCTTCAGAAATTTGTAACGTAGTTCAAGACGAAATGCATGTCATACTATACTGTTGGAGATGTGATTTCCAGAGAAAGGTTCTGAATGAGGATCTAAGAGTCATGTGCCGCTTGTCTACAAATTAACTCAACGCGTTCCAACCGCTTACTCTCATGGACGTGGTCACGTTGTTGACCGAGTCTTATCAAGAGCAGTTATTTGTGAATTACAGAGGCTCCACACACTGACGCACGTGAAAAAGAATTGATGTCGCTAGCAGTTGCAATCGGATCCATTTTAGAGTAATTTGAAGCAAATCTTCAAGTTAAAGTCGATTCAGATGTTTAGCTTGCTCTCGTCCGTGCGTACTCTTTAACATGGGGTCCTCAATATGAACAGTTTAATGCGGTGACCAGGGGCTACATCCTCTCTACCATCTGCCCCTTACTTTTACAAGGCTCACGCATACATATCCTCATGTGTTAAGATTAATTTACGCAACCTCTCCTATCACACGCGTGGCCAGATTAATGGGACTTCGATTTTGATCACATGCTTTACTCTTAGACAGTTTTGCTCGTGGAACAACAGCAGTGTTATATTGGTTATTTCTTTCGCCATAGAAATGCATTCAATTGGTCAAACCTCAAAGTTTACTTATAAAAGACAATCTAAAAGATGAGAAAAGTAAAGCCAGAGTTTCAACGCAACCTCTGGAATATCCACGGGCATTATGTAATTATATTATTGAGTAACCTTATTTCATACAATCGAGATTACTATGCTACTAATGACTACTAGCCAGCTTACAAGAGCGTTTTGTGAAGAAAAATCCTGATTACCTTTTTTGTCATTCGTTGGAAGGCCAACTGAAACTTTGCACAGGGCCCATGAGATTAAAATCTCACAATACAAACACTGCTGCTCTTGTCTGTTTTCACAACTAAATTTTTCAATGGCCCTTAGCTACCAGATGTTCCAATTTACCTTCTATAAACATTAGTGCAATGTCTATTGTAGTATTAATATGGAGAAAATCGATTTGAAAAAAAATTGCCAGAATCAACAAATCTGGGGTTTACGTGGGAAATCTGTTACTGACGTGTGGTGAGCATTTTTGCCACATGTCCTGGATTTAGAATCATGACTACACAGGCAATAATTCTGGTTGAAGACAGAGGAAAGGCTTAAGAAACACCCGTTAAATTGTCTGTGAAAAAATGCATGTGTGCTTTTAATATTATATCTGCTTCATCGAAAATTCAAAATACAGGACGGCTTTACTATACTTTTTTATTTCACCGAAACGGTAAACTTGTAGACTCACATGTACTGTTGCCAAAAGCACGAACACTTGGTAAACCAACAATCTCAGTTTGAACTCCGCTATACGGCAAAAAGATTGAGAATATGTTTCACTCAGTGCATTCACAAACAGTAGTTCACAAATGTAGATAGACCTCATATAAAATGTAAGTTTTGAACGCTTCTTTAGGGGTATACCCATTTACATATATATATATTACATATATACCTATATATATGCCTATATATATGTACGTACAGGCGGACAGACAGACAGACAGACAGATAGACAGATAGATAGATAGATAGATAGATAGATAGATAGATAGATAGATAGATAGATAGATAGATAGATAGATAGATAGATAGATAGATAGATAGATAGATAGATAGATAGATAGATAGATAGATAGATAGATAGATAGATAGATAGATAGATAGATAGATTTTTAAAGAAACTTTATGAACTGCAGCCCATGTTTAGACAAGACATGGGTTTTAGCCGACAAGGTAGCATGAGATCAATCAGTGCCAGCAAACCGATAAGAGCAAAAGTGTACAGCCTGTCAGCCAACAAAAGATAGATCTTGTTTTGGTATTTTTTTTTACATGAAACATGAGAACCGGGAAAATCGTAAATTGTGGTAGCGTCACTGGGTTCACGGCATTTATTCAATCAGTCAGGGCGGGGGTGTTGGAGTAACAGAATGGCATATATACAGTTGATGATTTAGTGAAGAAATACATACCAAATATTTTGCCGTGAGAACTAAAGAAGGTTTAAATTGAACTTAAATCGTAGTTTTTATCTCTGCTTATATGATTAAAAATACTGCATGCTGACTTACAGTGTGCTTACGCACAAAGAAGCGCCTCCTGTTGTGTAAAGCCTACCTATAAAGCAGAATATCGCAACTTCTCTGCATCCATGCAGCTGAGAACATATACGATATGTACACTGAGAAGGGCACCAGTGTATCTTTTGAGACGCACTATGCAGAAGCCGAGTGCAAAAGAAGCCAAATGTAATATCTATACAGCACACACATATGTTCGTATCTTACTTCCAAGGCGACTACCCCGGCTTGTGGTGTGGGCCAAACAGGTAGCTGAAGAAATGTTCTCGCGTGAAATTTTCGATCATTGGCCAAGATGGTTTCGATATTTGCGACAAAAACTAATAAAACACTAAAAATCTAACATTATCACAGTACACATCTTCCTGGAGTACATCCTCACCAAGTTTGAAAAGGAGACCGACCAATGTTATGAGAAGCCAAAAACACCGATGTGAATAAACAGACTTCTCATGCGAGAAGAGTTCATATAGGGCATAGCCCTTTTCTCTAATCGTTTAATAAAATATGTTTAAACCAAACGGACGAAAAACAGACCAGAAACTGACAGTAAACGAAGGCTTTGGTGTGGTAATATATTATCATTAACCTTTCATTACAAATAAGCATATAAGCATAAACGTATTCTTGCAACAGTGGAGAAAAGTGTACATCTTCCTGAAAAAAAAATAATTTGTAATGTCAATACAAAAAGGGTTGATTAACAAATATCAATAAATAGGTCTGACAGATACGGTGCCATTGTGACTGGTTTGATATCTGTAGCAAATGAGCTTATTGCAGACAATGAAGTCATGTAACTATTGCTCACGGTGCTCCAGTGGCTAGCAAAATACCTTTGAAATATAGCTTACATTCTTAGAGGTTGATCAAAGTAGAGCATTGTCTGTACCCGTGGACTCGGTCGGGTACCCTGGTATTGATTTTTTCGGGTATTTGGTTCCGTCATTCAAGAACTGTATATCCGAAAAAAAAGTAGTCAAATATATATCTACATTTGATATTAATAAGTCAAAGATAAACTACGTGATATCTTTATTCTTTCTGCACCCCGAAAAAAACATAACAAGATCAGCAAGAAAAAATCTTTGATCTCAGATAACATCTTGGTGGCGGATTTCAGGATGATTTTTTATGTGTGTGGTTTTGTCCACATTTACTTACGTAGAGAAAATTGTGTGATATATTTAGGTGGAGAAGTTTACTTATACAAGACTCCACTCTAGGAAAAGGGGTCTGAAAATCGCGCGCGCGTGTGGGGGTGGGGGTGGGTGTGGTGTGCGCGTGTGTGTGCATGTGCACTCCCAATTACCAATAAGCAGAAAGGCAGCATGTATTTGACAACGCCATCGACCAGCACTCCGTGTGTAAGCGCCTTTTTTTTATCGGGTGATGGCAACACGGCTGCAAAGAAAAGAACCAGTATGCAGTCAGATATGGCACAGATGATCACAACAAAAAAGGTCTAGCTGTTTGGTAATCATCAGGTAGCATAATGAAGAAAGTGGTAACACGATTACCAATAAAAATTGGTTTCTGCAACCTGATCATTATGTTACATAGCCCAGGATAATGCATGTGATGAAGCTTAATTAAGGAATGGATCGCCGCTTGAATGGTAGCACGTGCATTTTAAACCGGGTACTCGGGTATTGCAATACCCAAATTTTGGCATCCGGGTATTTACTTATACCCGACCAACTTTGATCCTCAAAGCTATCAGAATTATCCGCAAATATTTTCCTAACTTAGAAATCTACCTCTTGTGGCCATTGAATAGGTATTCAGGGGCCAACACTAGTCACACATTAGCTCCTCAGACTTAGCTCACATCTGCCAAATCTTATCAGATATCATTGATTGTACGTCAAGTTTTTGCTGTGTCATTAACAAAAAGGAAGTAGTACTGAGTTTAGATTTAAACAGTTTGGGGCTATTGTTTTCATATGCAATCATTCCTTGTTTTGAATTCCCGTGTATTGTGTCTCTACTACAGAACCTAACAGTATCGGCAAACCCACACTTTTCTGCTGTTTGATAATCCTGCGACCTTGTCACAAGATAGACCCCCCCCCCATAAACCCGTGACATGGTAATTATTCACCCATTGGCCATTACTCGGGGGAATATGACTACTGTGTGTTGATACTGATGCTGATAGCAATTGACATCTCCGCACCAACAAATTTGGCATATAAGAAGGGGAGTGGGGGGGGGGGGGTTCAGTACGCTGGTACAGGTAATTATTTTTCTAGAGTACGCATTACGGAAAATAAAAATCTTTCAAAATTTTGGATAGTACGAAGTACGTAAAATAAGAGGGCTCCCATTACGCCAGTACGGCAAATAAAAAGCACCAGTACGCCAGTACGGGAGACCCCTTACCCACCCTCATATAACAACGAGATTTCCTGATTAAAATAATATCAGTTTTACGAGCGTCTGCGCCACTGGCGTATTGCGTGTTATCGTGACATCACCATCACCAAGAGACTAGTGGAGAGATTCGCATGAAAAGTCTGGTCATTGACAAAGTCCTTTTTCGATTCCCGGGTATACAGTTCATCTCCGTGCACCATTACAGAAAGGGGGTAAGGGGGGGGGGGAGGTTCAGTACGCTGGTACAGGTAATTATTTTTCTAGAGTACGTAGTACGGAAAATAAAAATCTTTCAAAATTTTTGATAGTACGAAGTACGTAAAATAAGAGGGCTTCCAGTACGCCAGTACGGTAAATAAAAAGCACCAGTACGCCAGTACGGGAAACCCCTTTTCCACCCTCATTACACAGGACCTGTTGCATTAGTTTCGTGGCTTGATCGTTCAATGATATGCCATTGAACCATTTGTTAGCTACATTGTTTGTTAACTTTGTAGGACGTCAGTGTCTCAACAAGTCGTGTGATGCTGTAGCGTTTCTCTCTGCGTGACAGGTTGACATCCTCAACCACA
This sequence comes from Hermodice carunculata, assembly GCA_964020975.1. Taxonomy (NCBI): domain Eukaryota; kingdom Metazoa; phylum Annelida; class Polychaeta; order Eunicida; family Amphinomidae; genus Hermodice; species Hermodice carunculata. Next base: position 39,276,959 of record OZ026612.1, read on the forward strand.
TCTTTATTCACGGCGGGCGTGTATGTCATCTGCATTGTGGTTTAACTTTTTGTTTCCTTTTTCCTTTTTATTATTTTGTTTTTCCTCCCAGAATTAAAGGTTACACAGGAGCAACCAAATCACCCGCAAGTACACAATAATAACGATAGTGATACATCACTTTACGGTACACAGTGGAAGCGAGAGTACTTTAACATTTTCACTGCTCATTTCTACAAAAGTGCATGTACTCTGAATGGGCATAAAGTTTCAGCTTCATATTCTTTTTTCAAAGACCTTTCATTCAGGTACCAACATACCGACAGTTGCAGAGAGCACAAGAATGGCCCGGGCCATCAGCTCTTCTCAGCGCGCTTTGGACGTACATGTATATACGCCCAAAGCACGCCGAGGAAAGCTGTTGACTCAGTCAAAATTTGGCAATGCAAGAGTTAAATATAAAATGCCAAATACATTTCTGTCGTTGTGAGACAAGTGTCTACACTGTGTCATTGTTAGCGATGCTCGCATTTATAACAGCTGATCTGGTTTCCCTCGTTCCTCAATTTCATAAAATAAATCATGTTATATTGCTGGGTCTGGTTTTCTCGTCTCATATCACAGCACCATCAACAAGCACGATAACATTTTACCTGAGACTGATATTTTGTTCTGTCTTAAACGAATCAACAATTGCTATTGTTAGTGAAGTTTTACATGCTGCTAATCGCATGAGTTTGCAATTTCTTTACGCTACAAGTGTATACTTTTGAGCTGTTTCGTCGACAGAAAAGCCACTTGGAGTACACATTTTATGGAGAAAGTAAGCAGTGTATAAGTGTAATAATAGGGATATGCACGAGTTAACTTTTTTGTTTTTGTTTCTTCGTCCCATCAAGTAAGAAATTGCAACATTCATATATGTGAAAAACTACCAATGCAGCTACATGGTGGTTGGAGTCACATGCCACCGTCGCTCTGCCGACACATCGATGTTCTGAACTGTTCTAGATGAATTTCGCGCTTCTATAATTGCTACCATGGCGTTTCCTATGTTATTTTCGGCCAAAATTTTTTTGTAAGGGAAGTGGGCTTGTTTGGGGACCAAGAAGGCTGGCTCACAAAATATTACCATATTTTGCACATATAAAATACAACTTATAGGGCTGTTACCTGTTATTTAAAATATAACTTATAGGGCGGTTACCTGTTGTAATTTATATTTTTAGTCACTGCGCGAACAAGAGAGGAAAAAAACACTGGTGCTGAGGCAAATCCAAATCAGTGTTTACCGCAAATACGAATGTCACTTCCAAAACTCAATTAATCAAGATGATTCATCCTCTGTTGATCGCCAGCATCTTCGTTCACTGCCTCAAAGGTCGATAAATAAACATCACCGACTTGTTAATTTTGGGATTAATCTCAAACCTGTCCCATGTGCCTAAGGATAATGTATTATGATAGGAAATACAAAACATTACAATCACCTTCCATCAATGGTATCAGAAATATACAAGTGGCCGACAAAACTTGCAGGGGTATGTTCTAGTATAAGCGAGGACTCTCTATCGATAAAGGGTTGATAGAGGGTCCTTGGTATAAGCGACAACCAAAAGGAAATGCGTATTGGCAGATAACATTTCTTCGGTCTTAGTGTGAAAAACACTGACAGAAGCAACGGGTATTGCTGTGCATGATATTTTTGGTATAAGTGACAGCAAAAAGTAATGTTATTTGACGGGTAACGTTTTTTAAGTCTTAGTGTGAAAAACACTGACAGAAGCAGCGGGTATTGATGTGCATGATATTTTCTGGTATAAGTGACATTAAAAAGTAATGTTCTTTGACAGGTGACGTTTCTTAAGTCTTAGTGTGGAAAACACTGACAGAAGCAGCGGGTATGGCTGTACAAAGGTAAATGATTATGTTCACCCGCACCATAATTTCGAGGCCAAAGTCCTTCATTTCAGTTGAGGTGCCATCATATGATACAAAAACAAAAGTCGCCAAAAACTGAGCGGGACACCGCTGATGTTTTATGTTGCATAATCAACCCTGTCACGCAAAAAATGTTCGTGATTATCTTTGTCGCCTCGTGAAGCTAAAAGTCTCTTGTATGCGTAAGCAAAATAATAATAATAATAATAATAATAGTAGTAGTAGTAGTAGTAGTAGTAGTAGTAGTAGTAGTAGTAGTAGTAGTAGTAGTAGTAGTAGTAGTAGTAGTAGTAGTAGTAGTAGTAGTAGTAGTAGTAGTAGTAGTAATAATAATAACTAAATAAATAAATATTCGATATCAACAACTGCGGGACATGTACAACAGAATAACACAACAGCTGCCAGTTACCCAATAGACATTTGTACACACGAAAGGATATCTTTGCATTCCTATCTCATCAGCTTTCTTTACACCTCCATATTTTGTATCGATTATTAACCAGATATTTATTATTAAAACAGTGTTCATGCCACCTGAATTATCAATGCAAGTATCGTTTACTCAACTAGATGTTGATGTTGATTTCATCAGAAAAACAAACATTGGCAGCACCCGATAACAGATCATCAATTCTGACATGTAGGATCTCTTGGATGACAGCATCTGCATAATTTTTAAATATGGTATCTCATGTCGTATGTACCAAGCAGCATCTGCCCTAACATGGCACGTTCATGTGACACTTAAGACCCTGTAAGTAACTCCTTTCTTTAATCATAAATCAATTACCAATGACACGCAGCTCGCACTGTTAAATTTATTATATTTGTAACTCTTCCTCGTAATTTGAGGCATTTGCCCATCATGTCATATCGGTAATGTGAGGCATTTTCCCCATCATGGTATATTTGTAATCACCTTCGGGTCTTTTTTTTTTTTCGTTAGATGGATTTTCCTTTTACAGGCCTGGTGGGACGGGAAGGATTAATAATAATAATAATTTATCAGGAAAACTACCCCTTTCAGCGGGGGCACCAGCGGAACGGGGAAAATTCCATGATGCGTCCAAAATATATACAAATAATCAGGCATCGTTATTATCAATCAAATAATCTTCGTATGTTAAAATAAGTGTAGTATCTATAAGTAATAATTTGTGTCCTCCGCACCAAAACTACAGATAAACCACTCATTGGGACAAAACTCCAGAAAGCGTAGGGACATGTTCATTATACATGTTTCATATACAATGCAGACCATATAGCTTCCAGATTCATTATTAAGAAAAATCAGGTATTACCACGGTATGAATTTACAAGTCAATCACAAAATTTTCAATTCACCACTGTTACATACTCCTGGAGATGTGGGTTTGTACATGGGGGACCCCCCGCTGAGTGACGGGGGGGGGGGAGGGGAGCCGCGCATACATAACAAGTATGCTGCAGCGTTACCCGGCTCTGCTGGTTTGACACCATCTGTAAGTTTAAGTCGTCAAGAGAGCACCTTCACGTGTTATTTTGTGGCGTTACCGAACTTTCCTACAAAATTATATACAGTATATACATAGGAGGAGGTCTATCTACAAGAGGTACATGTAAAACGATCATATAATCTGTCCTTCCGAGAGATCATTCAGTGACTGTCTCTGGTAATGCCAAGCCTCAACCAAATGTGTTTTACATGTTTGGTCAAATAATCCAGTACTATCCTGTCTAAGATCATATGCGTGCTCGCCAAGGAACCAACATAACTTATGTTTGAGCGAGGAGGCGGAAAACGCTGCCATGCCTGTTTACAATTCTCATTCAGAGATTTGATTTCCAAACTTCTATATGCCTCAAACCTGATATCATTTAGTGCTGGGCAGACAAATAGCGAATGTGCTAAATCTCCTCTACTATCTTTACATAAAGGACATCTTCCGTCTGATAAACCCCATCTTTCCAGATCTTGCTTTACACCCAGACACCCAGTGTGGGCCAAAAATTTTAATCGTGCACCGACAAAGTTATTTACAATAAACAGATTTCTCCGAAAGAGGACCGTTCAAACATTTGATAACCTCTTGAAGACTTTTGCTATTTCCTGGAAAAAGTCTAATTTATATGCTTCTAACGATAATTTTAAAAAGCACCTCAGCCATTCGGATTCTTTGATTCCAGGGCACGATCCATAGCTACGTTATTAAAGACCTTCTTAATTTCGTCAGCATATGGCCAAATATTTGCAGGTTTGTCATCATTACTTTGCAAAAGAGTGTCAAAAATTTGCTTACATAGCTGTGTGTCTGGCATCTCAAATTTCATTCGGTGGAAGTATTTAATCCTAATTTTGTAAGCAATTGGGATTTTCATATGAATGAATCATGTGTGAGTTTGTTTCTATCGTCCATAATGTGTATCCAAAAGGCTGGTTTTGCCACCTAAAAGTCGTCAAGCAATCAAGATTGCTGAAGACAATGAACAGCCATAATGCCTTCTTAGTGCTATGTTTGATGGGGTAGGTGCGTAGATTCATTGATGCAACATAGTTGCATATCGTTTGTAAGTTATTGATTAAAATACGCCCGGTCGTCATTCCGTCCTGTTTATACAATTTTTTCTGCTTTTGATTGCCTTCAGGTGTATATTAAGTAAAAGTTGAACGACATACATGTATATCAAACCCATGGTTGTGATTTTTAAAGGCTTACTTTTCAGAAATGAATTAATTTTTTTCAAGTTTTGTTTGATAAAAGATTTGGTCACAATATATCCATTTGCCACAAAAAGTTAGCTTTACATCGCATAAAGTGTTGAAGTTTTACAATGTTACCCTGTGTCAAACAAAGTTTTAACTCTTTCAGTTCCAACGTCGACACAAACTAATGTGCTCTAAATTCACGTAATGATGCTAGATTCTTATATCTTTTAAACCGACCTTTCGGTCAAGTTTCACCATCACAAAAGTTACCAAAAGAGAGCACAAACTGTAAGAATGGTCCAGGTCAACAGCTTTCTGGGCTCGCTTTGGGCACAACGTGGCCGTTAATTGCCAACATTATAAATGGTGTTAAAGATACAGGGAAGCTCTGTTAATTGAAAATAAGCCAATATTTAAATAGATGTAGATTGTTACTCTGTTCCTTACTGTGTTCAAAAATAGCTGATTTTACAAAAAAAGCTCTGCAGAAGAGAGACACTGATTTGTGATCTATCACATGAATGAAAACTCTTCGTAAATATTTATTTTTATCTAGTAAAAGGATATTGTGTTCATTATGATCAGCTAACTTTATGAAGCTCTCTGTTTTCATCTACAATTTTTCAGGGGTTTGAGTTTGGCATCGTATGTGGAAGTTCGAAATGTATAAAATTGCCAGAAGTACGGAAAAACTGATATATATCTCACTTTTAAAAATCTATTTTCGAATGTCGTATTAAAACTATTATAAATCGCGTTACATATATTGTTAAACGCGTAAGATAACTGAAACTTCAAGTTTAGCTTGCTATCTACCTGCACAAGGATTTTATTCTGCGTTGTCATACGAATAAGGATATTAATTTTCACGGCAGCAAGTCTTTTATTATTTTCCATTAAATAAAGACATTACAAAATCTTTTAAGATTCAAATTCAGTTCAATCATATCGCCATAAAAAAGTCAAGTTAGTGTCATCTAGAGACAGAACAATAATAGCAGCTTCACATTCATTGACCATGTCATCATGGCATGTAAAAACGGTACAAAGGTCCTAATATGGTACTATGAGGAAAACCTCATACAATGACCGGGTATTTGGAGGTTGATTTATGTTGAAATTGAATTGTTAAAGGTAACTTCGAAGTTAAGGTAACGTATTACCAAGCACAACAAGAAAATAGATTTATCACATGTCATTTAAAACACCAGCAGACTTTTGCTGGGTACAATACTGAGGGTTGAATAATATACACAAGGCAAGACAGAAAGCACATTATTACAATTGATGTGGCTGATAAAAGATCAATAGAATTCTGGTTCATAGCTATTACACTACGACGTATCCAGCGTTCAGTATTCTGGATATCGGACATGTGGGAGAAACCAGGCATGCACGCTAACAAGTGGATCGATTACCGACCACATGGACAGGTATGCTTCTCTAATGTACCATGTACAGGTACACTGTGAATGCAGTGTTAGCAAACCATGTGAAAAATAATGCCTTTAAAATGTTGCTAAAATTAAGAAGTAAGATACGCACTATCTCCTCTTTTATTGAGGCAAATTATACTATTTTTCCGGCTTTTGAGAACACAAAGGTATGTCAAATGGTATCTTCTTAGACATAAGTCACATCATCATTTACGCGGACTTCGTCCTGTGAACTTACCAGGACGATGGACCGAGTCCAGAACTTGCGTGCAGCAAGAGGCCGACCACTCAACCAATGTGTGTATAAAATGATGTATCATGAGCAGTTTTAAGCCAATTATATTACCGGATTGTATTTACTGCTAGGTAGCGTGTCAGTGCAACAGGAAACAAAATTCAAAGACATGGCCGACGAAAACATCGGTCGTTTTCAAAGAATTTAGATGAAGAAATCAAGAGACGAATAATGCAAAAGTGCAAAGTTTTACATGACAAAGCAATTATGGTCTTTGAATTCGGTCTGTAATGGAGGTATAAGGACCTTGGTCGTCAGCCTCGGTGTATATTGGTACGGGCAGGTCGAAAAGACATGTATGGACCTCATCCGACGACCATAAGTTTATATTATGACCTTCAGCGTTATGTTGTAGACTCAGTCAATAGCTTTCCTCGTCGTGATTTTGGTACAATGAACTAAAAGCTCCCCTCGTAAAGCAATTGACCTGGATGTTTTACGTCCTGAACTACTGGCATGTTGCAATAAGTTTTTGAAAGCAGGCCTTTTTGTTAAGAATTTGAATCAGGAATGATTATGACAATTTAGATGAAGTTATTAGCAGAGAAAGGGTGAATACTATTATGGTCTTTTTTTCATACCTAACTGCAATTAGGCAGTACATTTAGAATTTGTCATATTATTTTTCTGTTGCTTGACTGTTACGATAACTAAATAACAGGGCAATTAATGTCCGTTACTTTAGACGCGCCAATCAAGTGCACAGGAGGGAACGAAAACGGTCGACTCCTCTTGGAGACAGTTTTTACGGTTCTTTATCCTCTGGCACATGTTTGGTCAGCTGCGTCAACAAAGACGGTCTAGTAACACATCAAGTTAGCAACAAGTGAAGAGAGTGTCGGAGAGCTGAAGTCTGCAAAAAAATGAATCAATGGAATGCTACAAATTCCCATTGTAGCCACATGAAAAATACATGAGGTTTACACTGGTCATCTACCGTTAGCACGTGGGGCAAACAGTTACACAGATGACAATACAATTCCATTACCAGTATCCTTTTCTGGCATGTTAAGTTTCAATGAAACTACTTTCCAATCGGAACCACGATTTGAACCTCCCAGGCAAAACAGAACAGGCTGCCTTGCAGTAGAAATATCTGTTGCTATAAATTGTGACAAAATGTAGACATCCTTTCTCCTTCAATGTAGAATAACTCAGTATTTATATTATTTTTTGGGTACCCACACCGAACCGATTCTAGCAAAGATCAGGACTGGTCATTATCTGTAGCCTATCGAAGTTGTGTATTTTCTCTATAGTGATTACTACATATAAAGGATATCAATTTTCATCTCAAAAAGTAAAATCGGCTACATCCAGGACAAAGCACATTGCAGAAACCATTTATATATTGATTTTGCTGCCGTGCCTATTGTTCGTCTCTCGCACGTAGGAGTGTCCAAATTAGCAGGTCAGGGTTTATATGTCACCTGCTCCCCGAACCATGCAGTGACGACTGAGTATGCACCTCGCAATGCTAAGTTAGAATTCGGGGGGTTATAATGATTTGGCTGGTTTATTTATCGAACATGAAATCCGTTTTGCAGCGCAAATCTATCATCTTATTCCGCTACGTTGTATACTGTCTTGAATTCTTTGTTGGGTTATAGACTTTATAACAATGTACCTTCACGCTTAAAGTGCTAAATTGCGGACTTAGTCAACAGTTTTCCTTCACGCACATTCAACACGCTGAAGAAAGATGGTAATTTGGACCTTTTTTTTCTCTGAAAATATAGGTATGTTGATACTTGAATAAAAGATCTTTCATTAGCAATTTGAATCTGCAAGCAATATAATAATTCATATGAGCGATTTTGTTGTGAATAAGGCTAGCAGCAGCCAGTGCCAGGGTCTGAGTCTAGATTACATTTAGGTGCGCATGAAAAAAAGGTCACTTTTCATGCGCAGTTCATGTACACTTACAAATCAAATTTCTCCATTTTCATAGGACTGGCTGTTACAGTCATACACAATTTTTATACATATATATGACTCAGTTTGCAATCTGACACTAAATCATTTGCCATTGCAAGTAATATGTAAACCACACCGAACTCCTACTCTTTTTTTGTGGGTGGCGGCGGTTTACTTTCCTGTGGAAGAAGCAGGTGGTTTATGAAGCGCAGTGCTGAAGGAATATAAACAACAGATTTAACCATGCCAAGGAACAGTGAACGGTAACCCTTTTTCTCTTTCTGTTCACTTAATTTTGTTTTCAACAGTATTTAAAAATCTGTTGTTCTACTTCCGCTTCTGAGGGCTGATTTTTAACGTATTAATTCAGAAATTGCTTTTTACTCCATCACATTAACTGTGATTCAATAACTGTTACTGACGGTCAACAAATATTAGTTTTCACTTCTATGTTTTGTTATAATGATTAATTGATCGGTATGCCACTCAGGTGCCACCGTGACGAGTCTTGCATGAGCTATCGCGGATCCGGGCAGGCCCATTCTCAACAATCTTGTGATACAGACTTTGTGTGCAACATTAAGCTTTCCCTTTTTTGAGCTATTATATATAGTTTACTGTGTTATCACCATGAGTGACTACCTACTGGTGAGTCAATGGATAAATGAGTCTATTTTTTACAAAAGCTACCAATTTCATTTACAAAAAATACCAAAAATTAGACAATACAATTATATAAGGAAAAAGGCGCTCAGATGTTAAACTTTGTATGGCTACCTGTGTAGGTGAAATTCATCGTGTGACAAATCTACCGACAAAGTATCTGGCAGGAATAGTTAAAAGCATCTCTCGAATACCAGTATTGCGAAATGTTTAGTAACTGTTTCTATCACCAGGATCGCCCAACTTTGAACGTGATTTCGCGGTACTTTGTGATACAAATTTTCAAATGGCCATTATTGAATCCTGTGAAGTGAACGCTGCAATGTCAGGTTATACGTAGGATTTTATTTTGTCAGATGAAGGCAGTTCCATGCTTTCAAAATATAAGTATGCAACGGCAAGTTGCCGGGTTGCTGCGTGAATACCACGACACTAGAGAAACACCAAGATGCGGATGCTGGACATGCCAAGTCAAACCATCAGGTCTGCATACCTGCAAAGTTCGCACCACACCTCACAGGCAAGATGCGGACCATTAATATGCAGGTCTTGCTGACTGACTCGGCATTATATACTAATAATTATGCTAAGAAGGCTCTGTGGAGTGAGCGAACTTTATTACTTGTATTAGGTCTTGTTAAGAAACAGGTTCTGTAAAATAAGTGGGCATATCCATTATGGGTGCAATTACTGTAATTTACACACTTCATGATAGGCTTACACAAGTCCCCCAAGACACCTACACAGGCATGTGACCCTTCTCAGAGCACATATTTGGATCGAGAACCCTATAACCTCAAATGACTTTCCAAATATGGATATTATCGCTAAATTTGGCTGATTTATACAGCGGGAAATATCAACACACATCAAATTTAGCCAATCGCAGAACAGTATACAAAAATATTACATACTTTGGTCCTTCCCACTGTACCAACCATTCCAGACATTCGTAAACAAATGACCCTACGGGGAACTCAAATTTGTGGAAACTTGCATTTTTTCTGCGGATTTCAACACTTTTGCTGGTCGTAAACGACTATCGATGATTATCTGTTCTGCATGGACAAATAAATCTACACTATTTACTGCAAGTGAAATGTCACTACCGAAAACTGCGATGTTGAATCAGTCATACTACCCACACGTGCTGACATATGTACCTACAATGCACGAACAGACAGCCACTGTTTGATGTGTTCATAGCACATTTTTCTTGTTCACGAGGAATTAATTTGAGGAGTAGAGGGGACCAAAACCCAAGTAATGTGAGGGAAGGGGTTAAGCCAGCAAACTTTCTGTTTCTGGGAAGTAATATCCATCAATTTCAGACGGCCACGTAATTTCACCTGTAATAAACAATGGTCTCTCTCGCAATACACATTCAAGTTGCCCGCATATCCTACCCACAATGCCATGCGCGCTGCACCTTCCTGTGTGGATTTTTGCACATGGCACGCAACTTGAATCCCACGTATTTCTAGGAAATGTAACCCAATACGAGGCATGCATATTAATTTCCCGCCACAACTGCATACCTGGCTGTCGAAGTATGGTTGTAACCGTTGTCTCGCCTGTCGTGATACGATCTGTTGCCTGTTTGAGCAAGCGGGATATTATGAATATTTCGGAAATAAAGAATACTTAGTTCAGGCAGATGGAGATTTATTCCTATTTCAAATTTAAAAAGCAGTCAATAAATATGACTTTGGAATTTGTTAACTTAAATTTCTCTAAAAGACACTGATTTTGTGAGAAAGGGGTATTAAGCCCTGCCTGTACCAGTGTCAGTGATATGCCCGTGTGTCCTCAGGCTTGACCCCAGTGCTTTTTGGCGGGAAATTAATATGCATGTTTCGTATTGCCGCCATCTCAGCCAGCCCAGCCACAGACCGACTGAGGTCAATGGCCATTCAATACAGGAAGTGTCCTTTCCCAATCCAACTTGATAACCTGAATCAAAATTCTCATTTTTATCAATTTCATGGACTAGGTTCAGGGATATATTAAAAGAGTATAGTCTATAGATGATGAGAAACACTAGAAACGTCTTAGTGAATGAAGTTGTCATCCATAAAAATTCTTTTCAAAGCTTTATGCTTCCCCCCATGCATTTCTATGCTAAGTGGGTGGATTTTGTATTAACTTGCTTGTGACCTAATTAGAGGAATGCACCTCACTGAGCAATCTCATCTGGGGTTGCTGTTTGGCTCTTTTGGCTCTTTTAATTGGGTCAGCTTAGTCTCACAAGCGCAGTGGTGAAAATATGTGATCAGTCATGCGAGCGATGGCCATGCCAACAGGCAGGAAGCTTGGGAATGGATTTCGTTAGGTTGCTTTTGCTGCTCAGTATTTCTTTACTTTATCATTGCTAATTGTTTGTCCGGATTTTCTTCACCAATTTGTGCTCCAGGGCATGCTGTCTGAAATACCGTTCGTTCCTGAGCACAAACTGAAAAGCAACTTGGGAGATTAAGCTGTCATACGATGATAATTTTAATTTATTGCTGAATCCACCCCTTTACAACGGGGGCACCGCAGGCAGGGTAGAACCCACGATGCATCAGTTAAAAACAAACACACACATATAATATGTATACATATTTACAAATAGACAATCTGTATACAGAGAGTGTTGCGTGATAGTAAGCCTACATATGTCCACGGGCAGAGACAATGAGCTACACTGCTCTGAAGCCCATCTGCAGTATTAGATCGGCCCGAGCACACTATTTAGCGCCTCGCGCCTGACCCACCGCAACTTCGTTGAAAACTGCTGGCAAACTGTGTCAAAGAAAACTCCAACGGTGTTTGCGAATGTTATTGTTTGGTCGCCCAACAAGAGAGAATGCTTTACCAGAGAAGAGCTTATAAAGGAAAGCCAAACGCGTTCTTCATTATACACTATGGTTTTTTTTTCAATTTACTTTCCAATAACAGTATGAATCTTAATCTTGTATGATTCATTTAGGATACAGGAAAAGAAAATGCAAGAAATTTACTTTTTCTTGCTCCTATACACAGCCAGATTCTTTCGCTAGGCCCTATGTAACCAAGTTCTCATTAATTCCTAAAGACCCAACTTAAACCTTGTTTCAGTAAAATTTCCTAGATCAAATATGTCATTTTGACCAAAGGTAGAACAAATCATTAAACAATATAATGACCACTTATAACCAACTTCCTGAAAAAAATCGACACTGTAGCTTTCTAAACTAAGCTTCTTATAAAGCTCCAACATAGATGCCAACTGTCCCTCATCACTGGGGACAATCCCTGAAAATCGCTGAAAATTTGACCAATTTAACGTGTGTGTCCCTCAAAAAAATTGAGTATTTGCTGCTATATTCTTTAATTATTTTGTGTCCCTGATGGTATTGACAACTTGTCCCTGAAATGACATTTTGAGTGTTGGCTTTCCTGCTCCAATCAGGTGGGCCGTGCGCTCATAAAAGCGCGATCTAAACCAACATTAATAAGAATTTGATGTATTTCCGGAATGTAAAACCATGGTAATTTTGAATTCTCCAAATAAGAATCATAGAGTTTGTCAAATACTTGTTTGCATATTTCGCTACCTGGCAAATCATATTTCAGTCTATGGTGATACTTTGCCGAAGGGTTAGTTTGATAGGGAGCCATCCTAGTTCCCCTAGAGATGAGGTGTCTGTAGGGGAACACTTTACACACATTATGGCTTTTGCTTTGTTCGTACTGAATAGATTTGGTTCTTTCTTACTTTACACATTGTTTTTTACGCCAGGCTGCACACCCTTGTGAGCGAGTAGGTAGCACTACACTTTTCCTTATGCTATTCCCAAAGAGACTCTGTTAACATTTTCGTGCCTGGACAGACTACAGAGGTAAGAACGTAATCGTTCAGGTTTCGGCTTAAGTAATGTCTTAACATGTTCCAATTCATTCAATAACTGTGCTATATGAATCTCTAGGTATTTTAAGGTTGTACATTTATGAAGTGGGGTGTTTTCAACCATCAGTTTGCGAACACTATTAGGACGTTTGCAAATTATCATTACTTTTGAATTTTCGTGACTAAATTGCATACCCCATTGGGCTACAAATACATTGGATACGTTTAACATTTTAACCATTGCCTCCCCGCTGTTACCTGTTACTACTACATCGTCAGCCTACAGTAAACCTGGAATGCAGACAGCATTAAACGGAATACCTAAATTTTTATCATTCAACACATCAACAAGGTCAGTCATAACTATGGAAAATAAGGTGGGTAGTAAAATACAACCTTGTTTCACACATTTTTAGTACTTCGAACCAGGAATATTCACAAGGCCCAAATATTACTTTATTTTTCAACCCAATTATAAGAACTTCTAATAATAGCCAATTCTTTGCCCTGAACACCTTTCTCCCAAAGTTGTACTGACAACCAATCTCGACGGACTGTGTCAAATGCTTTTGAAATAACAAGAAAGTAAAGCTAAGCCTTACGTATTTTTTTCCTCTTTACATATTCTTCAGAGATGTTAACGAACAAATACTCCCGAGTGTTTTTATTTGTTTGAATATGTTTATACAGGATGACTGTTTCAGTCTTATGCTGTTCCCCCACAGGTTCCTGTATCATGAAATACAAAATGTGGCGCCACCATGAAACAGTATGTCCAGTGATCCGGATATAAACAACGGAGACAGCTAAAACGATTTAAGGTAAAAGTGATTTATGAATCAATGATGTGTATGACTCAAACTAATGAAACTAATTATTAAAAAGACCAAAACAAAAAATATCCAAAATACAATGACAAAAAACGACTTTAAAAGTAAATATCAAACTACAGCAAACATTAGGTGGAGGAATTGTTATACATTTATTTACGCATTCCATTTAAATATTTTAATAGTGTTCAAGTGAAGGAATAAATGAGTCTTCGTTTTTGGGAAAATGCAAATAACATAAATGAATCAGGAAAGGGCTGCCTGGAGGTGAAATCTTGCACGTCTGCCCTGTGTGGTATTGTAATCAAATAATAACTGCATTGTAATCAAATAAGATTCTATTACGGCATTGTAATCAACTGATTGCAATGCATGACACAGATGACAAAACAAACAATTGATACAGTGAGACTTAAGGTGATAAGACGAACAAAATTATTAGTAGTAGTGCTAATATTGCACTGACAAGAGTCAATTGGAAACGACTGAGTGTGTAATCTGAATACTAGGATCGTTCACATGATTTTCGTGTGAACATGATAGAAATTATCACCTACAGGAAATAAGATTCAATTATGGTACATGCGTTTACGGATCTGTCTACCGATACAAATACATTAGCTACAACACTACTACCAGTAACTACAGATTCGAAACACTTTTGTGAACATTAGTCCCTGTCCCGTTTGTAAATTGTTTGATAGGCATTGTGTTGTATTGTTGAAAAATAGAATATGTTCAAACCAATTTGATCAGCATATATCAGAACTTCTTAAGAAAATTGTGTTAAGCTGAGTGTATACATAAGATGCAAACATGTACTGAATGCATTTGTAAAAACTCATACTGGATGGTATTTTAGATATCTTTGTCGGCGATATTTCAGATCAACTGACTTATCAGTCAGCCGAGCTCATAGTATGGGTGGAAATCCGTCGTCAGTCCACAGGTTCGTCTCTTCACGTTTATTTATTTTCATTTCTTGGTAAAACTCGTTGGGTGTGACTCCAACAGTTTGTGTAAAGGGTAATGCTCCAATGAGAATTCGATTTTGGTTCATTTTGTGAAATATCTGCGAAATATTATTCCCTTTAACCGCTCGAAAAATGGCAGTTATATCGGTTGACGTCCGTAACGTTGTATGTACATGTCATCCACACCAACCCTGGGCAAAATGAGTAGTAGTGGTGTATTGAACGGTTTGATTTATTTCCCAAAATCTAAAATCACAAGGATTGTGACTGCTGATCGTTTTAATACACAAAATGTAACTATGATATGGGTTGGTAGCACAAGAATTTCAACGTCTGCTCGTTAAATTAAACACAATGTGAATATCACCTCAGGTTACCCATTGGTCAAGGGGTTAAACATAGCAAGATATCTGATAAAGGGTTTCAGTGAACAGTGCCTGTTGTTCCTTGTCATCAGCTATTACCTCCGAATCAGACCCAACCCGTATCATAAGTTTGCCACTGACTTTACTACAACGAATTAACAGATGATGTATTTCACCGGAATAACCGGGTTCATAACCAGATAAAATCTGAATAAACAATGCCTCAGTCATTACATTCAGCATTTGCAGTTTATGCATATTTCTACCATACAAAATCTATACTCTTGCGTGTATCTTTAAATTACTTGGAGGAAGTCCACGGTTGTAACGAAACTAAATGTTTATGTCTTGGTAGCTTATTTTATTAACCTTTTACGTACTGTCGCTGTATAATTAGGTGTCAGTGTACACAAGCTGACAACACGCAAACGTTGCGCTTCCTTCCGTCATCAGTTGTGTGGAGGATAAACAGACATTCCAGGACTGGATAGTGTGTGGCCATTTTTAGATGCACATGAATCTTTCAAAGCTTAGCGACGTATTAGTCTCACGCTATCAGAAGGCATATTACAACATAAAGGCTTTATTTGGCTCCCGTATGACCAGTGATGACGCTGAAGTGCTTTTTTTTTCTTTTTGGACATTTTGCCCCTTTTGGCGGATTTGCACGAAAAGGCGCATAATAACTCCAAACTTATCTATCAGAATACAAAGAGTATTTTATGCACTTTATGAATATTGGTTTATTGTTATAGGTTTAAACATTACCAAATTTTAAAACTGCTGTTCATACATTAGTTCATAATAATTGGATCAACTATGGCATGCGGGGACAGCATACAACTTACTTTGTGCCATTTTTACATCTAGTATCATACAGTTTAAGATGACATTTAACAGTTTCTGTTTATTGAGGTCATACACAAAATGTTTTGATACATAATAAGCCATTAAGCTCCGGTAAGTGTCTGAACTGTGTTTAAAATACAATTAAACTTCTAAAAAAGTTTCCAAATACAAAGTTGAAATAAAGTTTCTTCCACTTGCCCACTGGGGAGACTCTACAGAAGTATCTGCAGTTTGCATTCTCGAGCCAAGTAAACCAATTCAGGGTGCTCCGATTCAGCCTTGCCACGGCCCCTGTGGTGATCACCCAGTTTGCACAGAATTTGCTGCTTACCGCCACCAGACCACCATAAGCATTCATGTGTAGCTGGACAATTGGCTTATCAGGGCACTTCAGCACCTAGATTTCCTGGACTGTTCTGGATCTTTGCCAATGTTTGGGCTTGATTTTGAACCAAAGCAAACCAGTTTTTGACTGGAGCAGACTTTCATCTTTCTCAGCATCCAGTATGACCCGGTTACCTGCATCTGACATCCCTTGGAGGACAGGTGGGAGAGACTTCAGTCCCTTCTCATGGCCTTTCTGACTCATGTGGTTTTCTCGGCATAACAGTGGAAAACCCTGCTAGTCTCCCTGTCCTCTATGGACTCCCAGGTCCCATTTGGTCTCCTTTATCATCATCTATTGCAGCACAGATGGTCGATGGACCAGGGCTACCATGGCCCAGTGCCAGTCCTTCCCAAAGATCATCTGCACCTTCGGTGGTGGACCGTTTTGGGAGAACATCATGTTGTGACAGATGCTGGTTGCATTTTCAGGCCCAGGTCACCATTTACACAGACTCTTTTTGGACCAGGTGCAGAGCTCACACTGACAGCCAGTGCAATTTGTGTCTCACCACATAAACCAGTTTGATCTGGAGGCAATACACTTAGGGCTCCTCCAATTCCAGGACCTAGTGGGGCACAAACACATCCTAGTGATGTGTGATAACAGGAACACAATTGCCTACTTCAAACAGCAAGGATAGCACTACAGCAAGCTGATGGCACTGGCCATATGCATCATGCTATGGTGCTCTGAACATGATGTCCACAAGCATATGAGGAAACATGTCCTGGCTGACCAACTCTCAAGAATAGGGGTCAGTAGGGACAGTGTGGTTACTCCACCCATAGGTCATTCAGACCATATGGGCCAGAAGGGAAACTCTAAATGTGGACCTGTCGGAGAAAAGCAAGAACATCAAACTGCCAGTTTACATTTTGCCAGTCCAAGATCTGTGACAGAGGTTTGTCAGAATCAGTAGCAGATAGAATTGCACTTGTGGTCATTGCGGACTTCCTGCTCTATCAGTGGGAAGTTTTTGACAAGAGCTTGAGAACTGTAGAGCTATTTCCATCAGCCATTTCCTCAACCACTTTGGGGGCCTAAAGAAGCAAGATCCACACTCCAGCACATGACCAAATCCAATGGTTGCCTGACCACTTCCAGATGTCACCTCATCCACACTTGGGCTTCCTTGCAAAGAACCAATTTCAGTCCCCAGCACCCACCACTACTAGGTCCTGTCAGATTTCCAGGTCAGGATTTGTAGAAACGGGTAGTGCCTACCTTTTTGTCAGACAGATATCATGTTGGTGGGCAAGTTTCTGGGGCCCAGTGCAGTCCCATGCTGGTTGATAAGGATTCTGCTGCTGGCAGCCTCAAGTCTACATACCTCTGAGGTTTTCCCTTCAGCTGTCATCTCCCCACATGGACTTGTGGTTCAACCCCAGGCTGTTGGTCCTGCAGTCTTAATTGTGATCAGTATGCTAGTAACATTACACCCTCTCTTTCTTTGCATCTATAAATTGGCAATGGTGGTCAAAAGGTACCATTATGTACTAAATACGTGAAATTGTTAGTAATTTCGGTATTTGTAAATACACTTACCTCTCGACCACCAGAGAAGCCCATCTGACAACACAGCGTCTTTTGTCACAGCTGATGTCAACTGACCACTCACCAAAAGAGGAAAAACTCTTGAGATGCATGAACAATGGAAGTCTACAGGAACCAAGAGATGGCGGCATGGGGACATTTTTTGGAACGATCAAGCGACTGAACTCAGCTTGAATTTCTTGGGCGTTGTGCCCAGACACAGACTCAATGGTGGTCGAGAGGTAATAATACCGAAACCACTAAAAATTTCACGGATTTTTTAGAAACTTAGTAGAATTGTGTGATCAAGTTTTGTAAGTGAAGAACACTATAGAAAACAAGAACTTCACCTTCTATTATTGGCTACCAGAGCAGAATATAAAAAAAAGTTGACAACCTTTTTACCAATTATTCAGCATCACAATTGAATAGACAAACAGTATCACTCTTAGATTAAAGTTATACCACATTGGCATGAGAGATGTTACTAAAAACTCGAAAGCTAAGACTAAAAAACAAAAAGTAAAAGAACACGAGTGAGAAGGATCTAAAGCCAGCATTAGTCATGCAAGTGTTGATGATGAGCAAAGTGTGAAAGAAGTCGATGATAATGACACATGGACTTGTGTGTGTGCAAAGGAATGTTTGACTTTGAGGCTGATAAGATTTTGGAGTGTGATTGAAAATGTAAAGCAGTGCTTTTGCATTAAGAGCATTGATATGAGGGATGCCTAGTGTGAAACACTGCAGAAACCAGACAGCTTTTGGTTCTATTCTACGTGTGTGAAATGAGAGAACTAACAAAGATAGTAGTACGGATAATGATACCAGATTAAAAGCACTGTTATCTGATCAGGTGGAATTGGAAGTAGACAAAACGTTAAAAATTCCTGAAACTACGATAGAAACAAAACTCAAAAAATGTATGAAAGATGGTTCCATAGAAAACAAAAACCGTATATCTGGAAATATTTCAAAGGTATTTAATTTCCCGAATTTTCCAGAATGGAACTCTCGGGAAAATTAATTCCGGGAAATGATGAGTGATCATGCTTGGCTACAGACTGTCACTTGCAGTTGTGACTTGGGACACCCCTGACACTGCATGCGTAAACAATCATGCAGCTAACTGTGACCACATGGTCTAAATCTTGCACCAGTATGAGAAAGAAAAACGAGAAGATATGATGTCCAGGCATGGCGCCTGTTTTTGTTTTTTTTTTTGTTTTTTTTGTTTTGTTTTTTTTTTGAGGGGTTATTATTTTTTTTAATTTATATTTTTTTTGGATATAAAATATGTTTATCCCAATTCCACGAAAATCGTGGAAAGCAAGTGAAAAAGTCAAATCGGCGCAAGCTCCCCCCCCCCCCCCCCGACGGTATACAGAAAAGCTGTAAAACCAACAAGAAATTATTGTATAATAACATATTATGATCCTGATATGCTATTTATAACATAAACTAATGCAAAGTACTAATGATTCAGCATGGCAAGGGCAGAATTGCATAATATTTACTAATACAGAGGAGCAGGGTAAAAGAAGAGTGTCAGTATACATAAAATAAATGCTTCAGTCAACCAAGCTAAGTTATCAAATTTCGTATCCTTCAATGAAATGGTGCCAGTTGACTTAAAACTGCAAGGTGGAGATTACACCAACGTATTATTGGAATTTACAGAATCCCAAATTCAAGTTTAAATAATACCAGCATTTTAAGCAGTCTTATTTAAAGTTTGGTATACTTTAAATTTAATCGTCATTCAGAAATAAACTGGAATGAGTATGACAGCACTACATCTTCTTCAAAATCTGAAGCTGAAAAATTTTGATATCGACACTACAGCATCAATAGGTAAGAGCGATCATGTGGTCATATCTTTTGAATATGATTGCCACATGCAATAATCCTATTTTGAGAAAGTTTATTATAAATATTCAAAGGAAAACCATTACCAAATGGATAAGGACTTGCAAGGACAGTTGAACCTGTCTTAAGGGATCGTCCACAGGACCTGTGAAAAATGGACCTTTCTGACAGGTGGCCCCTTTAGGCAGAAAAAATGAAATTAAAATGAGCTAATGGGGATGTTGAGACTTGTTTAGCACAGATGGGCCCTAAACAGAGGTGGGCTCATAGGCAGGTCCTACTGTAGACTGGGATTCACTATTTGAAGATGCAGAGGAATACTGGAATATCTTCCAAAATATATTAGAAAGTACACGACAGAAATATAATTCCTATATTAATATTAACAGTTAAAGCTTAAGAAAGAGCTGAGTACGTCAAACTCGTCTCTCTTTTTGGGGTGAAAGGTTTATGCCTGATTACTGCTAGTTCACTGTAGATCAACAGTAATTCCGTAAAGTAGGCAATGTGGCAAGGGGATAACCTGATCTATCCTCTGTCGACGAGTGGTCCAAAGAATGGGTTATTACATTTAATGCTGTAAAACGGACTCAATGTTTATTTCTAGAAAACTTCAATCTGCTATCCTTCCTCCGCTAATGTTTCAAGGCCAAACACTTAGTGATGTAAGTGAACATTAGCATTTGGGTGTGACAAGTCTTGCTTCCCAATTGCTAAATAAGATATGTTTGAAACAAAACAAGGGTATAATTTGCCCATAGATGTCATGTACTTGGACTTCAGAAAAGCGCTAGATGGAGTGCCTGTACAGGTCTGCTTTAGAAGGTTGAGAGTTATTGTATTAATGGCAACCTATTCAAATAGACACAGTATTTTCTAACTGACGGGCAACAGAGACTTGTAAATGGTAATATGTTTCAGTGGGAGGAAGTTACATGTGGCGTCCTTCAGGCCAGTGCATTTGGACTCACACTATTTTACTGTTTATTAATGATATTCCAGGACTAATTTAAGCATTCATACAATTGGTCGCCGATTATGTTAGATTATGTAAATCTGTTCCAACAGATGTGAAATCACTGGAATCATTTGCAGATGCCTTGCAAATTACTTTCACTCAAACAAATGTACTCTTTTGCGGATTGGGAAGGGCAATCTGATTTTTCAATACAAAATGTCTGATTCTGGTAAAGACGTTAAATGTCAAATAAACAGGAGTAAAAAGCATAGATGGATAAAAACTTCAAATTTGGAGGAAAAAAACATATTACTGAAATGGTCAGTCAACAAAGCCAGTAAAATTACAGGCATAATGTAGCCATCTTTAAACACATGATTAATACAGTTGTGAAATTATTATGTACTCTAATTATTGGACCTCGCTTGAAATACTTTGCTCATGAATGATTGTTCTGTATATGCAGGCCGGCTGATATAATAGGATCAGTGCAGTGGAAGTCAACGAAAATTAGAATACTTACAGAAATACTTATCATCCATCTGATTTTAATGTTGTCTACAAGTAACATATGGGACAAAAACCTATCAATTGTTTAGCATATCTGCAATGATGATTTACAAAGCTCGGACAAAGAGTCTGGAGCAAAGGAATACAACCTTAATCTATAAGCAGTAGTCTCATTACACCACGCATGGCATAATAATACGATCATAATACCTGTAAGATCAATCACCTCAGTGGCTTGTGACACCTCTTTACTAAGTAAATTTCCACAACCTGGGCTTTCTGCTGATGTTGATGAATAAGCACAGAGTGCGAAGCATAGCCATTTATATATATATGCAAAATATGGAAGTAAAAGCCTAAAATAGAGTGTTGGCATAAACCTTCTTCAGTAAGCAGTTCACCCTTCCCAAAAATAAGTACGCAGATGAGATATTTGCATTTGAGTAGCCATTTTTCTTCCCCAAAATAATCCAAGTAAGGTATTATTCATGTGATTTCACTTTGTAAGGCTTTTGAAGAATGGTTGTCTATGTTAAACATATCAGTGCAGTGGAAGTCAACGAAAATTAGAATACTTACAGAAATACTTATCATCCATCTGATTTTAATGTTGTCTACAAGTAACATATGGGACAAAAACCTATCAATTGTTTAGCATATCTGCAATGATGATTTACAAAGCTCGGACAAAGAGTCTGGAGCAAAGGAATACAACCTTAATCTATAAGCAGTAGTCTCATTACACCACGCATGGCATAATAATACGATCATAATACCTGTAAGATCAATCACCTCAGTGGCTTGTGACACCTCTTTACTAAGTAAATTTCCACAACCTGGGCTTTCTGCTGATGTTGATGAATAAGCACAGAGTGCGAAGCATAGCCATTTATATATATATGCAAAATATGGAAGTAAAAGCCTAAAATAGAGTGTTGGCATAAACCTTCTTCAGTAAGCAGTTCACCCTTCCCAAAAATAAGTACGCAGATGAGATATTTGCATTTGAGTAGCCATTTTTCTTCCCCAAAATAATCCAAGTAAGGTATTATTCATGTGATTTCACTTTGTAAGGCTTTTGAAGAATGGTTGTCTATGTTAAACATATAAAGTGAAGCAGACATATCCCAACAGAACGGTTTTCTCCAGGCCATGAAGGTAAGAAAGCAATTGGGCGCTGTGGTTCCACTTGTGAGGAAAGATCCTCAATTATAAGTGACTGTGAAACCCTTGGAGTCACACCTTATGCGGCCATGCCTTGCTTCATAACCACAATCTCTATCCTATCCTCACCTACCAGTATTTTTGCAGAATGAGCTTCCAGAATATTTCAATGAACTATCATTTGAAGGCAACGACTTTTATATCCTTACGTAATTTAACGTTGATCCGTTACTCTTTTCCAATAACGACCTTTGTAGATTGCTGGAGATATTTCAAGCTGTTTCAACGGATCACTGTGGTCACTCATGTTACCCCCACAGATTGAATGACACAGCACTGAACTGGTTCAGACCTATGTTGATGATGGCCAGAACAAACATCCATAAAGGTAACCTAACTGAACCAGCCCCCAATAACATTGGAATTCGTCAAGCATCAGTTTCAGCACCATGCTCTTTCTTGCTGTTGTCAATGACATGTCTGATATACTTGAGAATACACTCTATGCACCGGGTTGCTAACGACACTAGAGGCCTGTTGATCGTTATGAAGAAGTCCCAACTTAAAAATAATTCAGAGTGCTCAAATAAACATTTCACGGCTGAACAACAATTATCTCATACTGAACTCAATAAAGTCCCATATGTTAGTTCAAACTGTAAAACGCTTGTCTATGTATGCCTTCCTATTTTTTACATTATAAATCGTTAAAGCTGAATTGCAGAGGATAAAACGCGGTAAACTACTTGGAGTCGCTTTCGATGAAACTGTCACTTTTGAAAAGCCTGTTGATATGCTGTCTCAGGAATATGATCCTTGCATTTGCCCTGCAGACATAGTGCAATGCCATCGTTGCGCTACATTTGTGCTACTGTAGCATTGTCTGGGGCATATACAGCAGGGACTGCCTTGATAGACTTTTTAAACTTCACAAACGCGCGTCTCGCATATTACAAGAGACTCACTGCCTTGAACACTCCTCTTTTACCTAAACTGGGATGTTCATCTAGGATCGTTCTGTAATGTACAATCGTTTTTACGTGCCTGGACGTTGCAGTGTCTGATTATCCATCGAGTCTATTACATTGTACTAGCGCTAATTAAAAAAAAAACGAGTTACACGTGGAACAACAAAAAATACCAGACCAAAACATGGGTGTTCAAAATGCTTTTCCTACAGTGGAACCGAGACTTGGAACAGCAAACCAATAAACATTCATGAGGCGTTTTCCTCTTTTGTGACCCATTGATTACTGAAGCAGATTCTTTATGAACAGAGTGTGGTCAGAGATGGGCAATTATGTGCATTGTCGTCCACTTGTAGTTTACAAAGTATATTTATGTCCTAAGTTTTCATAATGACAGTCATGTTTCATAATAATCTAGTTTTGTATTTAACGTCATGTACTTAAAGCAACTATGTAGATCTGATGTTGAGCGGTAAAGTAAGTTATTTGCCAATTACGGAGAACCATTCGTTTTATCATTATTGTCAATATAGTCACACGTCATTATCGTCAAACATCGGTGCCACCAATCGTCAATACTGTCAATGTGGCAGACATGTCGTCATTGTCATTAATGTATGCGGCACTGTGCTGCGTCACCTCTGTACTCATATTGACCAGTCATATTCAAGACAACTGTAAGCTGGACGAGTTTCCTTGGCTACTCTCCCTGTAGTGAAATTGTTCCCTATGGTCACCACAAAAATTAGGCTGATTAAATGGATTCCATAATCAAAACATTCAACGTCTGCAAATTATGATAACTATGTGTGTCGTATTAATTTCTTTATATACGTTACTGATTAAGGCGCCCCTGAAAAATCATCAACAGTGGTTATGGTATTGCGTTTTAAAAACATGTTAAAGGCCCTTCTACAAAATCCCATTCCCCCGTGCGAGAATGACCTTGTTTTTGGACATGGACACCCAGATGCACTGAACGAGCACTTCATTAAAGTGGAACATAAACTGGGTGATCAAGTGGTGAGGTTGAGGTTGTTCACACCATTTACTGGGTCATAGTCATGGACATACCACACTCAGACAAGGCCAAGGGGCTGGGAATAACAATAATTGGGTCATGAGAGAGTTTGATACTTTTCTTAGTGAACATTGTAGCCAGATCTTGGATGTAGACTGATGGGAATGCAGTAACCCTTGAGAACATGGTTTTGTCATTTTCTCTTTTGTTCCCTAGTGTATGTATGTCGACATTCTATGGCGTATAGTTTGTCACTCATCTCATGATGCCTATGCACCATGTGCACATAATCTCCACTTTTCCTTTCTCGTTACCCTATACATGTATGGATGTGTTATAGATTTGCAGAATGCTCATGCATTATGTTTATAATGTATCCATGCCTGTAGTCAGCCATCAGCCTTCCCATGCACCATACACACATGTAAAATGTGTGTCCTCTGTCTTCTTGCAACAAGTAAAAGTTTTTGCAAAATGCTTTATAGTCAAATTTGTGATTGTGTGTATGGTCAGTCTGGTATGGGGCATGGAAAATTTAAGATGATGGCTGAATACAGGCATGGATGCCTTATAGGGATGTAGCAATGGACAAAAACAGTAACACCTGTGCCACATCTACTGAGGGATGTGGGGGATGGGCTGAAACGAAGAGAAAACCGCCCCATTCATTTTATTTTGCTTATTTTATCAGTTTCATTGCACTTGAGAAAATTTGGGAATTTGCACTTAGGACCTAAAAAGAGGAAATCACCTTATCAACTGAAAACTCACATCCCTGTTTCGTGCACGTTCCCATATTAACCTTAATGAAAGATCTGGCTACAATATTAACTAAGAGAAGTATCAAAGTCTCTGCTAACCCAGTAATTGTTATTCCCAGCCCCTTGGCCTTGTCTGAGTGTGGTTTATTGGTGGCTATAACCCAGTAATTAAATGGTGTGAACAACCTCAGCTTAACCAGTTGATCACCTAATTTATTTAACACTTTAATGGTGTGCTAGTTGAGTGCAGCTGGCTGTTCACGGCCAAAGCGAAGGTCATTCTCCCGCGGGAGAATGGGATTTTGTAGAAGGGCCTGTAAGTAGGCAATCGACAACTTGAAATATCTTATACAAGTCTGCTTCAAAATTAATAGACTGAGAAAATCTTTGAATGTTTTAATACGGCGACTGATGTATGCCCATAGATAGCTGGTACTATTTGTAAATACTGTTTGCTTTTCCTATTTATGACTGGGTTAGTATTGCTACGGGTGGGGTAGGGTGGGGGGGGGGGGGTTGTTAGGCATTCTTCTCGTGCTTAACCGACTGTAAGATAACGGGACTAGCACATGGCAATATAACTGCTTAACTGGTAATTAGGGGTACATCAAAACTGTCATTCGTGAGTCTTCTCTCCTAGAACTCTGCTGCTTCACTCGTTCAACGATGGACTCCTAAGGGTACATGAAACCATCCTTCAAAAATTGATGCATGATTCAGACACATGCACCTTCGCATTGTTTTTGGGGTTTTTTTTTTTTTCTTTTTTTTTTTTTTTTTTTTTTTCCTTTTTCGTAATCCATAATAGGGAAAACTGCAATGAGGGACAATTCTTTGGTCAATGTAGTCAAACATAGTCGAAATAATGTTATTCAAAAAATAAATGTATTTATCCTTCACGTTGGAGAAAACTTGCAACGTGCACAAAAAGTTAACCACGTATACCGGCCATCATTTGCAGGCTATTATTAGGGCGACATTAACCCTTTCCCCTATTTAATTATGACCGAGTTTTAAGACCTTTCCTTGATGTGAGCTGGGCATACAACCTACGTCACGGAAAACTGTTGGCGTGGGATCCGTTGTCCCGATAAGTCTCAGATCTACAATTCTAATCCATATTGTTTTTTCATTTATGTTGAATTCAGTCACAAAATTAAAGAGGCAGACGACATTTGTCCATCAGCCCGTTTTGACTGTTTTAAAGGGGAACGTATCACAAATGTGGTACACAACCTCATCCCATCAGGCATCTTTAACACTTAAAAATTGACATTGGTTCATTCATTACTGTTCTAAGTATCATTAGGCCAATTTAAACTTTTTGAACCATTATCCCGGCTGACTCCTGGAATTATAAAGGGAAAAAAAAACATATGAAATCCGATCAAAAGCAAAACACGCAAAAGCGCGCCGAGCTAGGAAAGCTGCTGACTTAGTCAAAAATGTGACACTGAACGAGGTAAACCTCCTATAACCCTGTGTAAAGTCCAAGGGGACAGAAAAGTCTCAGATAAATTACGTGCCCGGGGTGTAGGGTAACTGTAAACGGGTCCAAATTCACAGGTTTACTTTTATATTTCGGCTGCGAATGGAAAGAGACATTATTCAATATAGGCGACTTCAGTGTAGTTCGTATGAACAAACTGAAGGTTCAAGTCCCTCTCTGTCTTCTATAGGAAAGGCGACACGGCTGCAGGTATCTGTTGACAGGTAAGGATTTGCACCAAAAAGTCACCCGTATTATTTTTTTTCGATTATATTGATGCACTGGTGACATTTTACTTTGCATATCAGACATGCATGAACTCTTTTTTATGGGCAAGGGTTGTCATGGTTTCCACATGTGCGGGGTCATGCCACCTTGACCGAACCATGTATTCTGGAATCCAGGAAACATTGCATTTCATCCCAAGTTTTGTTTTGGGTCAGTTTAAACAAAAGGATTGGCGTACAAAGGGCAGGACTCATTAACTCTTCTCCATTTTAAAAAAACATACATCTAGCATAGGTCTACGCAGATATGTAAGCACAAGAATAAAAGTTGCCGTCAGGATTCAAAGCAGTTTCTGCCGAACCGCAGCATTTTATTTTACAGTGAATTATCCCATTCATTTGACTTACTTTTACTAACATCATATTTTATGGGCATCCTGGGGTGTTCGTTCTTTCAGTTTGAAGTAATTGTTGGGTATATTGTAATTTATTGATCTTTCCATGCATCTCCATTCGTATGGAGTGTTCCGATTTTGAAACTGTTCTGAAGACGCCAATAGCCCTTAAACACAAGGTACAGTAGGCATTGCATTGTCTGATTGGAGGTTTCTTTGAGTGATTTGGGGGCTTCCTTGCATGTACGGATTTTGAACTTACACGCTTGGGAGAACAGGAAGAAAAGCCGTGTACTCGTGTGGTTATCTGGATCTGATTTCAAAGGAATCAAGTATAATGTGCTGATGCCGTGTAAAACTCCAATTAACCCTCCCCGGTCCCGTTAAAGAAATAAATAATTTTACCTGGCAAACGTATAATTAAAGCTGCTGATCAGATAATGTTGTGTCGTTGACACATAATGCACTCGTACTACAAAATGTGCATCATAGACAATGGACCTTCGGAACTATAGGTAGGCTATAAACTGTAGAAACTAAGATTACGCCAAAGTTCCAGTTCCATTTTCTTTTTCTAAATTAATGCAAGTTCCCTTCAAAGATAATTATGTCATTTCCGACTTTCTAGGCGAATAACAAACGCATATGCCCAAGACACATGACATGAATGTCAAATGTCCTGCAACACTACTGTAACATCAATACTAATAATGCCCGAGTTAAAGTTTGTACTCCACATGTCAACAAAAAGGCATCATTTCCTGCGGCCCCCAGCATAGAAGCATATGAACCGATGAACGTCCTGTAATACTTTCATTCATACTAACAAAAGTGCAACAACAATAACAAAATTGAAACAGACCACATTTTAAATTGACACTCGTTGTAGATAGCTTTGAAAGGGGCAATTTTATACTTAGAAAAAGGAGTTAGTCTCCTCGTCGAATTGATGAAGGGCCTGATGAAGGTAAGTTTTGGGTAAGGTGTCCCGTCCCATGAGCAATTTCAGATACAAAAGCAAAGGAACAACATAAGTATATCGCTGCTTTATGATTCAGACAATAGCCTTCGCAGGTTTAACAGTGTCATACAGCTACTTTAACCCTTTCGTAATATAATGAATGAAAATAAGAACAGGCCGTTTGTTCTTATGACCCCAACGTCGTTGGGGAGGGCAGCACGGTTGATAGACTAGGCATGCGCACATCAGCGGAGCAAGAGCCAGGTATCACGTATTATCGTCCTGCTTCACCGGTGTTCCTCGCTCTGTTTACGAGCACGGCACGATCATCAGTCAGACGTTCGCGGACTGACACCGATGTTGGTTGCTGTTCTTTTTGTATTGGGAAAATTGTGCGCATCAAGAGACGCTGGAGGTATGGTGCTCGTCCTTGCTTCCGTCAGTTTGACCTGGTAAGCCAAGGGGAAGGTTTCCCTCTTCCTGATTTCATCCCTCTGTAACTGTGCTTCTCAGTGAGCGAGTGTGCGCTTGAATTTGCAGCTGACTGTTTGTTCTTGTGCTTGGGAGGAGGCATACCCTATATTAAAGTCAGGTAATGAACACAGCATATTTTATAGTTCTTATTTTGTGGTTCTTGCATGGAAATACCCTTCACATTTGTGGCAGTGTCCTATTCTTTCATTCATGTATATACAGAAGCAAAACCATTCAATTGAGGTAAATCAATTTTAATGGATTCCCACATTTTTTTATTTATTTATTTATTTATTTATTTATTTATTTATCTATTTATTTATTTGTCTATTTATTTATTTATTTATCTATTTATTTTTTTATTTATTTTTTTATTTATTCATTCATTTTATGTGCTTGCTGGCTTGCCTGCTCACTTAAGCCCCCACAAAAGCATATTCTTGAAGGTTAGTGCCAACATTTTACATGCTTCTCCTCAAAAGCACTAACAAAATAGGAAATTTGATGAAAAACACATGTGAAAGAAACTTATCCTTTATTCACGTGTTACCAAAAAAAAAAATGCAAAGACCGAGCAAGGAATATTAAATGAAGGCAACCGCTTTGCCAGCTCAACTTCAACAAATCATCATCACTGATATGTTTAACGTAACAAGTAAGGGTGGCTTTGTTTTATGCCATTTATCAGCAAATTATTATGACTCACTGCCAAAACTACAGTAACGTACTGGCAATAAGGCAATACCTTTTTGCCATAATTACAAAAAGGGACTGGAGAAAACACGGCAAGTTACTGCCAGCCAAAGTTATCTCAAATTTATTTGATTTTAATAAAAATATTTTACTGTACACATTGCCGACCTACTTCTGTTTGAGTTATAATTCTCAGTTCCCTTATCTACTGTATACATGCACTTCAGCGAAAATGTCACCAGTTCATACATAAAACTGCTTTCTCTGAAACCAACATGCATTTCCATACAAAGAAAAAAAATCTGTGGCATGAAACATCTGAATGTCAACTGGCTAAATTTTACCATTACGGTTACCATGTATTGATTCAGGCCATGAAAATGAGCAACGCCGTAAAACCTGTATGATCAAATTAAAGATGAGTCAACAGGTTTTTATTGGCGCAGTTTGGAAGCGCCCAACCCACTCGAACGAAGGCTGTTGACCCAGGGCATGCTATCTTGATGGGTCTCATCGACGATCCTCGTTCAGAATGCTTTCAAAAGCCGAGAAGTTGTAGGCAAACACATTGGAGCAGACGACATTTTGCACCCGGGATCCTGGGGGCGGTTTGAGCGAGACAGGGTTTAACTCTAAGATGGTCATAATCGTATTGGAGCCGACAGTGAAGGAAAAAGCGCTACATACTTAAAAACGACAGAATCCTCACTATACCCGCCACCCTGCCCACTGGATATCAAAATTACTTTTAAAAAATGCAGTTATGTATACCCACATAGACTGATGAAAGCCTTGTGATTGAATGTATTAAAGAGAGAATATCAGATCTCGGGGAGGAAGAGTTCCTCGTGCTATGTGCAGTTTAACACACAGTGTGGTGTTTGCTTCGGCGGCATCTCTCCGGACTGCTGCCACGTCCCAACTGTAGTCTCTCCCTTTCTTTTCTTCCCCAGGCAGTGGCTTGCGGTCCAGTAGGGGTAAAGTCGGGGCTCCCACCGTCCCGTGTTGAGAAGTAGTCTTTGGCGCACATTGCCATGCAAATATGTATCATTCTTATATTTTTAAATTGTGCAAGTATATGAACCATACCTTTTTAACATTGGCTGGCTTTATGCAGTCTTCAAAGAACTTATTTTCAGTTATGAGGGACGCATCATGGACTTACCCCAGTCCATGGTACCTCCATGTGAAAGGGGCAGATTTCCGAATTAAACTGTCATAAATTATAAATTATTATCCAGTCGTATTGCCAGAAACGTAGTGCCACGTATATGGTTATTAACGCTATGCCGTGGTTATTTATACGATGCACATGCACATGGTTATTATAAAATGTTTCGGCAACTTAAACCACGTATGGCAATTGATGATAAATAATTAGCAATAACGTCGGACAAGACGGGAGAATTGTCATTGATTGTGCACAGGAAAGGGAAAACAAGGACCATCTTCGTCAAGCTAGTCAATAATCACCAAAATCAAGTGCAGCAACCACCTAAAACTTGCGCCAATGATCAGTTAATATCCATGTTAACTTAAAACTTTCATATTTACCTCAGGGAAAGATGGCCTAAAGCAATCCATTTCTTAACAGAGATTCCATTCCATGGGTGTCAGAAATGGACAATAATATGTAAACAGCTGGCACCATAAAAATTGAGCGCAGCTTTAATTCTTATGGTGTTGTGCACCTTTATTCTATTGTGCGCCACCTGACGGCCAGTCAAAATGTGGCAACCGCTTTGCGTTCGAAACTCCGAAGTTCAGTCCACGGCACCCGTAATCTGCACACTGATACAATGTTGTAGTCAGGCCTGGAATTTGAACTGTGTAGAACTTAAACATACAAAACCAACTGTGTGTGCATGTGTGATTCAGTTTCATGAATGAGAACAAGTTACCGTACATTATCGACAAGGTGATCATGAGGTCGTTATTTCTTTATACAAAATGGCGCTCCCCACGGCGAAAACCGCGGGCTCGAGAAGTCGACCGTGATTTGTTAATCATTACACTTTCCATGGTGGGGATATATATATTTTTTTTTTATGTATGTACGTTACCATAAGAGCTTCCTTGCGCTCGTTATGTAGTAGGCATAGCCTAAAATGCGAGCGTCAGCTTTACAAATTTTGTATCACCGTACGAGTTCTTTTTCAAGTAATAACATCCATTCACCATGCGGTACTTTAATCAATCCGTCCGTCGAAGCCATTTTTCACAACAGTTTGGGCAACTGACTATAAGTTGATTTTCGCTACAATCTCTAGTATTACTGCGATTTCAACGGAAGATATATTCTATAGCAATAATATTGGAAACTGAGTTAAAGGCTGCCTGAAAAATGTTCGAAACTGTATTAAGCGCAAATTTATTGTATTATCACCTAGAAGGCCATGCTCTTGACGGAAGCGATCATTTCAAGATTGCGCCGTCCACCGAACGGTGACTTTTCATGCGCCTACCGCAGGAAGGGTATATCTGTGAAGTACAACCCTTATATTTTATCTACACGCCCACGCCTAAGCATAAGAGCTCGCTGGCGCTCTCTATAATGCAGCGTATATAGTTGCACAGGAAATACCTTAAGTGGCGATTCGGTATTTGCCTGTATCTCAACAACACCAAAATGTCAATTCATGTGCTTGCCTCAGGCTGCCTCTCACAATTCATGTCATTGTGACATAAGTGGAAGTTATCATCATCATCATCACTATTACCTTTATGATTAATATAACTGTTATCCTTATCAATATTAATATGATTATCAGTACTATTATTGGTAGAACTCTATCGTTGTCGTCGTCGTCGTCGTCGTCATCATCATCATCATCATCATCTCGCTGCCATTTTTGCCTGTACACATACATTGAAGAATATAGCTTCAAATTAACCTCCCCATATACACAAAGGCCACGATGTTACATTGCAACTATATGGTAAATAGAAGTTATATGCAAGTAAGCACGTCAATCTGTTGCCATCTTTGACCACCTTCCAGTGTGGAAAATAAACATAATATCTACTTTGTATTACTGTTTTTGAACCTTTCATTTTTATTCTTGTTAAACTACACTGAAATTTTAATTATCTTCATCTCCCTTATTATGTTTTCTAATCTGGTAAAGCGTTGCTACTGGAAACTTAATTGTTTACAGGTAGATAGATAGATAGATAGATAGATAGATAGATAGATAGATAGATAGATAGATAGATAGATAAATAGATAGATGAACGGACAGACAGACGGACAGGCAGACAGACAGACAGACAGACAGACAGACAGACAGACAGACAGACAGACAGACAGACAGACAGATAGATAGATAGATAGATAGATAGATAGATAGATAGATAGATAGATAGATAGATAGATAGATAGATAACGATAACGCTTATCTTCCCCAGGGCCCTCTTACACGCGCCACGCAAGCAACCAGCCACACACGTGTGTGCGGTAACCCGTTGTGAGTGCATTTCCTATACAATTATGTTATTAATCAGTAGTTTTCGTATTGGCCCAGTAACAGGTCCGATGTAAGCCATATTGGTTTCAAGCCCAAGGCCAATATGGCTGATCCAGGACCTGTAACCGGGGTAATATGAAAACTACTGATTAATGATAATTTTATTAATTGACTATGAATAATAAGGCAACATATCACGTTAACGTTAAATGGCTAAAATGTCTGACCAGAGACCTGAACTTATTTGTTCCATTTGTCGGCTCTTTATTGCCTGCAGTTGCCACTCGTTCGAATTCCTCAACCATAGCTTTGCAAAGATGCTTCGCGGAAATGTGATGGTTCTGGTATTGGCCGAATAGTGTGGTACCCAAACTCAATGTTAACGTTTTGAACCCATGTTACGATTATGAGTTTATAAGAATGTGGAAACCAGCATCAGTGATGCTACATTGTTCATAGTGAATTAATAATATTACTTATAGCGGCCACTACTGAACCAGGAGACTTGCAGCCCACTTCATCACCCCTGACATAATCAGGCACAGGTAACCCAAACATGTCCCACTAAGCTTTTAAGCAGTTCAGTTGTCACTGTATCCTCTTTATTTTAAAATATATGCTTGGTACAGAAGAATCCAGCTTGGCAAACCTGAAGAAATTTGTGAGTGAAGATATGACTGAAATCTGGTATCAAATTGACATTAACAGTACGTTTTGATGCCAAGGTGTGTTTGGCCGATTCAGAACAAGCACGGTCTGAAAATAAATCTACCAGTTTATAATTATATTGTAGAAACCATTTTTAGTGCCTCCGATATTGTAGCGTGCGGTACACCATTGACCTTAAAATCAATATTATCCTTTGATGACAGTTCAATGTGATTTAAGCTGGATAAGAAAGTTGAACACATTTTTGCAATATTAGATACATAATTTGTTTCCATAAAAGCTCATTAACTAAAAAAAACCGCAATATACTATATAATAAATGTAATCACGAATTTTTAAATCAAACCAACAGTGATAACTGTCAATCACTCATTTAAAACAGAACCACTGAACAAAAGATTTTGTTTTTAATGATACACTTTGTGAAAATGTGCATTTCATTAGGAAACCCATGAGAGAATCAGTATTGTAGCCATCAGACGACAAACGTCAAGGGAATTACCAGTTAATCTCTTCAACGGAATCAATCTGAGGGTGGGTATTAAATGGAAATTACACGGCCCATGGCCCGTGGAACAAATGTCTTTCAAGGTTGTGACGAAAGTAAAGATTACTATTGTCGACCACAGTTCCATGAACAGAGACCTTGTCAAAAGTGACGCACCGTTTCATTTTACCTTGTCCTTCTTGATGGCAATGCCGCAGCTCTACATCTTAAGCTATTACTGCCTTGTGTATGACCGTGATCTTACCCTAATTAGACTTTAACTGCACAGCTGACTCGTGTGGCAACTGAGAAAATCTTGTATAGGCAATTAGTCGGCATGTGGAACTGCATAGAAGCAATTAGTTTGCAAAAGATATGATATTCGCAGGAATCGTATTGACAGACGGCAGGAATACAAATAATACAATGAGCTACAAACTCGAAACTTTATATTACTTCAATTGTGAGCACTGTTTTAGAGGGACATTATTGCGTGATACGTAATTGTAACATCCCAGTGAGCAAAACTAGTCATTTCATGCTGATGCGTGAGTTGCCAATTGGTCTCAATGGTAAAATGATACGTGGCAATTTTATTTTCCATAACGAATAACAAATTATTCCCATTTGATATTTCCTGCACTTTATATAGTTACTTCTCAGAAATTATATGTCTATATCCATAGTAAAGGATAAAGGTGAAAAGAGTGTTTCTACACCAATGTAAACTGTGCTGAGCCACTGGGTTTAATGTAGTCTTCTTTCGGTTTTCCTGTAATCTCAAGCTTTGTACCAAATGTGTTTCTATTGATATCGGAGGTTGCACACTAAATATGTTCAGTTAGTTAACAGTTTTCATTGACGCAGGAGTGCTATAGACTGGGTCTTCACACATGCTTTGGAGAGGTTCAATATACATTTATGGAAATGGAAGTCGATAAATGACCTTGATTTAGTGCACGAGGTCACAAATCAAGATAAGTGCATTTGTTGTCTGTACAATAATTTGGGAACAGTCAAAATGAGGATTTAAATTTGTCTGTTTCAAGACCTGTGAAGTGCCTTGATAAACTAGTCGTAATGTTAAGGTCATAGAGCAAGGCAAAGTTTGTACTCTTTGATTCTGGGTGATGATGTGATAGTTGTTTAAATAAATGAAAGTTCAGAGTTAATGTGGACATATCCATTAACCATTAGACCTTGAAAATCATGGTTGTGTGCCCGTAGCTAAAATCGACTCCTAAACTTCCGGCATCAGCTCCGAACTGAGTGAGTCCAATGTTTTCACATCTTATCTAAATCCTAGACCTTAAGAAGTTGATTTAATAACTAAGGATAGTCCCATGGGAAGCATGACATTTGATAAATATGGCTAGCCCCTGCTGAACAGACACACATACAATTATTATATTTTTCACCCCTTCTGTTGTGTTGTCCGTTGAGAACTGATTCGAACAAGGGCGGCATTGAGAAATCAACAAAGTGGGTTACAGGTTTAGTGTATAAAAAGTGATATTGATGAACCTTTTACGGATACTATACGAATTCCTGAATTTAGTTTCCAAATGATAACCTGAGAACTGCTTGAGCTCTGGCAAACGGCCCAGGCTTAGGGACCTGTTTTGGGAGTAGCATGATACATGTTCTTTAAAAGTTCTGTGAAGCCAGGAAACAACTAATTGACATCGTGTCAGAATTTCTAATTGATTTTGAATATTTAACTCTGGAAGATAAATTTAGTAAGTTAATGAAATGAGATGACATGGAAGTAATTTGGAGTTTAGGAAAATTTATAACAGAAACTAAAAATCGGAGGAAAGTTGTGATGGAAAGGTATCCTATTCTTTTGGGTCAACTCGATACACATATGTTTGTATGATTTTTTTTATATACAATTGTTATTATCATCTTTATCTGTATGTGTTTGTAAGTATTGTTTATGTTTCCAACAGGTTTGTTGATGGGGGATCTTTATGATGTAGACTGTGTTTGTAATGTTTTTGTTTTAGACCCATCAACAAAGTACAATGGACATGTATGAAATGGTGCAGTTGCAATAAAGGTCATTCATACATTCATGTATAACACTGTGACAACCGCGTCCGGCGTGCCGGGGGATGAAAGCTTAATGGTATTTCGTTATTTCTGCAGCAGGCAGGATCGATCAGTTTCAATAAGCTTATTTGCATGGGGATTAGTGTGTAAATGTAAAATTGGCAATACCGGGGCTGACACATTATAGTGAATTGTTAATGTCTCAATATCTAACCCCTCATTTCGAAATGTTTCAGTTTCAAAATGTTAAAGTGTTATTTATCTATAACTTGTAACGCGTAGATATAGCCGGCAAGAGCCTTGACTGATGTTATGTTGTGTTGTGTTATGTTATGTTCGGTACCAGACAGACTCGAATTTGCAACCTGTGGCACCAGTCGCCTAGCTGAAATGGGAAACGCACATATCCGCTCAACCAAATCCCCATTTCTAAAAAAGAATGGTTCAATGGAGGTTGTTTGTGTGAGTGCCATATCAATATGGTTATGCTGTATATATGTACTGAGTCAGCATTTATTTCCAGAATCGGGAACTTCAATCCACCAGCATTAATAGTCATCTAGAAAGGAGCTCTGGATAAGGGTGTATTCGGCATTTTTGGGTAGAGCTGTGTGTGTGACGATAACTCAGGGGCCTCTGTAATTTTCAATATGGACACCACACAACACGAATGAAATCTGTGATAATGCCGATCCAATTTAAAGCTACAAGAACAGATCTAATGTTACTTTGCACTTATAAACACGAGGAAGCTTTGAGTGAATATTTACTGCAAATGATTTGTCACGTAACCACATACAAGTGAAGTCAAAGAAACCAGGAAGATAAATAAGATGTCACCAACGTCAACCTTTAGCATAGTAGCTAGTGTACCATTCCAAATCATGAAATAATCAGCTTGAGAATTTGAACTGGCCTTTAAGTGGCGAAATATGAAAGATATGTCACAATATATTGATAATACTTGTCAATTAATGTGTGTAACCTCAGGATCACAGATCAAGGAATAATTGAAGCAAGATGTAGTCTCATAAAATATAAGGTCACTGTACAGCTCTGATGCTATCCTGTAGGACCATTGCAATTTACAGAATCAAAAGAACATAAATTCTATTGCATTATCATGCAGTCACCACAAGATTTGAAAGTACCAGTGCATGGTAATCTGTTATTCCGGCCCTTGAATCTTTTGATTGCATGCCTGGTAGAGCATCCACAAGTCATTAGCTGTTCGCATAATGCACACAAAGGAGGAAGGGGTAGCAGTATAAGTTTCAGGTTACCCTGTGAGAATTTCCATTCAAGTGACGTAACAGACGGAAGATCTGGGCATGATGTGGTAGCCTTAGGCCAGACAAATGCTTGATAGTGTGCCCTTTTAATATGATACCTAACAGCATCACTTGTTGGTGCAAGAAGTTCACAGTTTATTGCCTTCTTGAATAAGTGCACATGTGCTTTATAAGTGGTTGTCACACCAGGGACATTGTACAACTTACAAATAAATCCTCAGCATTTGTCCTTCTTTCGTCAGTCATGGGTTCAATGCCAAGACCATGCAATAGTTGGCTATGTCTGAAAAATACACCGAGAGCTGTTTTCTTGCCATGGTCAAATAGAAATAAAGTGTTGTCACATACAGTCAGGGAATAAAATGGTAGAAGCAGCTTTGCAGTTGAGGGATTTATGACATGGGCTGTACATCTTTGATTGGAACATACTATGGTTTCTTGTGGGTGCCTGTCTTTATCCAAAGATTTGAACACCTTGTATCTGCAAAGTGGGCAACAAGTAGAACAGAAATATCTGTATGGCGTGCTGAAACCACAATAGTTTCAGAATTTGTCTCCATACAGTGCAGAATTATGCGAGTGTCA
The DNA here is from genome assembly GCA_964020975.1 of Hermodice carunculata. Taxonomy (NCBI): domain Eukaryota; kingdom Metazoa; phylum Annelida; class Polychaeta; order Eunicida; family Amphinomidae; genus Hermodice; species Hermodice carunculata. The sequence continues at coordinate 39,314,731 of OZ026612.1, forward strand.
CCTTCTTCATGGTTGCTTTCAAGTTGTTGTAAAGTGACCTCATTACCCTGGTTACATGGCACGACTTTTTAGTCAATGTATCCTCCAGCAGCTATGGCGATCTTTCTTCTTGGAGCATTATTCATGACTTCCTCAGATAGAAAGTGAGCCAGATCTACTTTGTTTTCGCCAAGTGAGAGGAATCGCTGCCAATCAGGGGACAAAGGAACATCTCTAGACTCTATTTTCCTCCTGTATGAGAGAGTCTTTGCTCCAGCAGATTCTACTTCCTGACTTGATATAGTGTATTATACATCACAAACAATGTCACTGCTACTATACTTAGCACCAGACTGATAAACAGATTATACTAATACATCAGCAAGGTCACCAAATGTTTTCCCAGTTGGTGGTTTTCCCACGGCAATGACCAATGCTTGTCCATCAACAATCAGTGTTGCACCCTCAAGAACAGTGATTGTTGCTGGACAACTGATGCCTTTTGTAAGCTCATCCATAAGGATGGCTTTCTGTCCTGTACAGAGGCATCCATCCATCTTTGCAAGTGAGAGGGGTACAGGCAGAAGTTCAGGCTTTAAAATTTGTGCCCAATTTACAGGTCTCTAGAGTGATAGCAAATCGCTGGAGAATGGACCTGTCTGCTCTCAATGTGGCAGTTTTAATGTATGTTTTGGGAACATGATAAACGCGGGAAAATGTCAGGGACTTGTTATTGGGTAGAAAATCTGAAAACTTTTTCTTTTGGTCATAAATATGACAGGAATTCAATCTCTCCTCAACAAAACCTATAACCTGTTTCTGTTAAATCTCTTTGGCGTGTATCAGAGCCTGACTGACATCATCTCTCGCTACATCTTTTGTAGCAACGTTTTGCAATTTACCATTGCCAAGAGAATCTAACTTGAACACGCCAAATCGAAGTAGAACTTCCTGAACCCTGCGTTCTGCATCTGAGCCCTTAATACTGCGGTTTTTATTTGTCTCTTGGTCTGTGAGAGTGTCATCAAGCATGGAGTCATACAGCTCTCTGTTATCTGGAGAAATTTGAGACCACAGATTGAATGTAAGGGCCCATCTACTCAGAGCAGAACAAGTTCTGGTGATCCCTACCATCCTTCTGCCTAGCTTGCAAGCTCCAGGGGTGTAAGCAGTTATACACCAAAAAAAGACAAATCAAGTCAAGCGACAAAAAACATTTTTTCAGGGCTCTCAAACACCATCTGCACTGTTCAGTCGCCAATCTGAGCTATGACCTAACTGCACCTTTCACTGGGAATGATTACATCAGTCTGTATGCAAATGTGCCTTTACAAGTTCGAGCGCCATTTGCAAATACTACACAGTCTACTGAGTGAAAGGGGAGAACAATAGCATTCTTCCAGAAAGTTATATTAAGTCATGGTCTCTGACATCATCTTTATTCCTACTCCACGTGTACCAGGGGCATTGGAATTAACAGGGAGGGGGGTTCAAAGGTTAAATGGGTACAATTATAACACATGGCCAGTCAAACCTGCTGGTGTCAATGTTATCCTGGAAAGGAACGTTCTTTTTAGGCCGTGGCAACATACTTGCAGTGATTTTCCAGATAAATACAACTTCAGGGTTATGGCCGAACTTAACGTTTACTATCAGACTACATGTATAGGTGTTGACCTCAAAATATGTGAATGACCTTGACCTTTCTGGCATTACCCATGTGGTTGTTTAGGATTCTTCAATTTGGATCTTTAAAGTGTTTCAATTTGCCATCTCCATCATATCTTTCTTCATAATTTGATGATATGTGTTAAAATGGCAGCCGTGGTTTTTTTGGGTTTTTTTTTTTTTTTTTGGTCATTTTGAAGGTCAAATAAGCAAATTTAAGCTTGGTATACAGCATTTTCGGAATAAGCATGTCCAAATTGTGTTAAAACCATTCGATACCGAGCTGTACCCCCAAAATACCATATGAAGTCACTTTTTTCCTGGAAGTGGAACCAGACTATTAAGAAATTGCCGAAAATATATTTTATCTTCGGAACGAGCGAGACTCTAACTTGCAACTTTCGAAACCAGTCGCGTGCCTGAAATGGGAAACGCACATATCCACTGGACCAAATCCCCAATCTTAAAAAAGAATGGTTCAGTGGATATATATGTATATATATATATATATATATATATATATATATATATATATATATATATATATGTATGTATGTATATATATATATATATATATATATATATATATATATATATATATATATATATATATATATATATATATATATGTATGTATGTATTTCACGATTTTGTCCCGTGTATGCCCTTTCAGGAACATTTGACTCGGTATTTCTTCTATGTAGAAACATTCATCCTCGTTGTTGCCGATACGGCAAAATAAAAGTAAGGTAATACTTTAAATTAAATTTTTTTGACGTTCTGAGGTCGAACACACATAGTCAACAGTGTTTTGCATAACCATGGCCAAGTTGAAACCGTGATGCTATGGTCAAAGCTGTCCAAGTAGTTTCTAGCATAAAAGCCCATGGAGACATATAAGTGCCACTAACATTTTTTTCGTTTACTTGCGACTCGTATCTTTTATACTATACTCGAAACATCGAGAGTCTTGCAGATTTCCGCCAGTTCTCAATTTCCGATTTCGTGATCGTGGACTCTTAAAAACCGCTTTGCCCTCCTACACACCCTTGCAACATAATAATGTATCCACACTGTTAGACATTTGATGCTTCATCCGTTCCTGTGGTCCACTTATTTCGGTCACGACCTATTTAGCTCAAAATGCACTTTTGCCCATGATGGGGGGCGTTTTTCACACACTGCCTTGATCTTGACCACTATGGATAGCCTTGATTAGGACAGAATCTTTCTGAAGTTAAAATATATCAAGATAATTAAAGGTCATACAGCCATCCACAAATCATTTCTTAATTTTTGCATAATTTGATGCTGATTTTGTGACCACAGAAACTGAAAAAGGACTGTTTGGTCTCCAACATGTTCATTTCTCACAGAAAGGTTCAAATGCAGGGGTTCAACACCTGATAGGTCTGAATAAATTTTGACACGGTTTCGGTTTTATCTTTAGAAGTTATCAACAGATTTACACGGTCTTCAACTCTCTGAATAGCCTAGTTTAGTGTGCATCATTTTGATTACAGTGTACAACGCAAATTAATATAAAGGTCATATAACCGTTAAAAAAATCCAATACTTTTCCGCTACTTTTCCTGTGTTATCACTGACACTTCTGCTTACAAATTGAATGGATTTATTCTGGGAATCCGATTCAGCAATAATGCTGTTTTTCAATCGGGCCCAGTAAAATCATGTACAAAAATATACATAGTATGAAAAGTGGTACATAAAAGAAACATGATCAGATCCACGACACACGAAAAATTAAAGCACATAAAACCATAACCTTTAATGTGAAAAATCAATGTTTACAAACTGTAAAATACCGCAATAGTATCTTGTCAGCGTTTTGCGAAAGTCGCACAGATGAAGTAACGACGCAATACACTACAGAAAATTGTGACCAGAATGCCACAGATGAATTACACAAGGTCCAGAGGAGATACACCACTATGGCAACTTCGCAGATTTGATAATAAATACCAGCCATTGGCTTGTTTGTCACTTATTTTTTGACGGAACCGTTGATACACATGCAGATTTTAAATAACTGTAGACGTTTTGTTTTTCCAATCCTTTTCTTAATCATGGAGCATTATCCTCTCTTCTTTTTTAAATCAGTGTGTCCTACTGGATGAATTATATAAGTAAAACACTCTCTATGCTGTCTATCTTATGATGTACAGCTTTAAGTTGACCAAAATTATATATATACAGTAAAACCTGTCCTTGTGGACACCTCTATAATGCGGACACCTGTATAATGTGGACAGTTATATCCATGACCAAATGGTCAATTTTCTTGTTACAAACACCTGTCTATTGTGGACACCTGTCAACTGTGGACACTTTTTGCCTGTCCCAGAGGTGTCCACAATAGACAGGTTTCACTGTGTATGTATATATATATATATATATATATATATATATATATATATATATATATATATATATATATATATATATATATATATATATATATTTATTTATTTATTTATTGACTAAGCTGCCATTATTACACTTAAATTCTATTGTCAATAGTGAAAAGAATGCAAAGTGTCATCATGTTTTACTACATTATCTTAATCTGAGTTTTTAATCCCTTTTTGACAATTGATATTTATATATGGGAATAGCAATATTTCCGATGTTTACAATTCGTGTGGTAACATAGTTTGTAATTGTCTTGTGCCCACTGTATGTATACTGTTTGTCTCTCCGTATCTGTAAAGTATGACACTCTCTATACTGTCTATCTTATGAGTAAAACACTTTCTATGCTGTCTATCTTATGATGTACAGCTTAAAGTTGACCAAAGTTATATATATATATGTATATATATATATATTGACTAAACTGCCATTATGACTCTTAAATTCTGTTGTCAATAGTGAAAAGAATGCATAGTGTCATTATGTTTTACTACAGTATCTGAATCTGAGTTTTTAATCCCTTTTTGACGATTGATATTTGTATACGGGGATAGCAATATTTTACAATTTTGTGTGGTAACATAGTTTGTAATTGTCTTGTGCCTACTGTATTTATACTGTGTGTCTCTCCGTGTCTGGAGAACCCATTATATTAATATTTATATGAGTTGTAGGGTAATCCAGTATAAATAAATATGTTTAAACTTGACTGAAAAATAAGTGATATTTCAAAAATTATAATTTGTTTAATTAAAGCAAGAAGATGTTTCGTCTATGGCCAACTTCATTGGAAGCCCAAGTCTGACCCTGGTATTCTCTACAGACAAGTCGAAACGATCAAAGCACCAGACACATACACTTATGAGGCACAGGTAAAATAGTTTCAAGAGGAACGTACCGTGATGTTCACACGTCACCTATCGCTGAATTTTTTTTTTTAAATAAATGCCGAATATCGAATTTAGACAATGCGAGATTTTGTGTGCCAGGTTATAACGTAGACTTGTGAGAAATGTGATGGTGGCGTTCAGCAGAGGAGAAAAGCAGAAGGGAACAGCTGTCATTTCCGATACATCGTTGACGTGTTCAGCCCGTAGCAATGGAAAGGCTGGGTTGTAACTAAGGCACTAATACCCCCAGTCTTGTGACAATAAGTGTCCATCCAAAAATAACGGACACACTCGATCTAAACCGGGCAGTACTTAAAAGAACTGCTTAGTCCCAGAATTTGACGAGCTGGCACCTCTGACGAAATGCACGTGGCCACAAAATGAGGTCCTGATAGGCTGCCTCGAAAACCCAATGCAGAAATTGACAAAAAGAAATAAATGTGTGGGATCTACCCAGATAAGTTCATCAATAACAATATATTATAACGAGCACCAATCCAAATCTGAGGTTTCACAGTATACTTCTGCAGGCTCCTATTTGTTACATATTGCAGAAGTCCGCTCCCACCAGATGTTATGAGGCAACTTTACGATATTTTCTCTATTAACGTGTAATACTGTTCGATTTTTTTTTCGGAAGGGGTGTCTTTGAATTAAAAAACCTACAGTCAAGTCTGCTGTTTATGGTTTATCCCATTTTCCATAAAACAGAAAAGTCATTTACTACAAGCCAGAAGGCTTTTCGTACTTCCTACTTACACATGGAGAAAAGGAACCGATATCCATATAAATCAAAATGACATTTTTAAAAAAATGTCCAATCGCTCCAACAAAAAATGCTTAAAGCACAACTGTAGATCGATATTGCTGTACAGGAAACAATTTTGGGCCAATATAAAGACGACAGCTTAAGTTAAGCAATACTGAGCGAAACAATGAAAAACGACAAGACTAATAATATTGTCGTCATCATCATCATTATCATCACTTACAGTCACAATTTTAATCTGGTTGTGCTGTGGTCATATAAATGTTAGTGTCAACTTTAAAATTACATGTTGAGCCAACCAAAGTTTGAGTGCGTCTTTGTTTTACTGGCCTGCACGTTTTCTTCATTTTCATAATGCGACCTATTGTTTTCGTGTTTCCATTTCGTTTACCACAGGAGCTAGCTGAGTTTTAATGCGCCTCTTCTTACTTTTAATTAGGTCCATTTCTTAATCATGTATTATTTATTCCACTGTAAATATAAGTGTAATCTGAGATATACTTAGCCTGCGTAAATTAGTTTTTTAAAAAAAATTACAGTATACACCAGGGAAAATTGCTGTCTTGTCTTGTCTTGCATTGCATGGCATTGTATTGTGATTCCATTATATGGTTCAAATCGAAGTGAACTTCGATATCTAAAGATTATTAATTAGTGGATTACCTGAATAAGAAAGTGGGGTTTTTTTTAAGTTATTTCCAAGAACCTAACTTCAACTGCACGGCAATTTATTCTTGTGTATCTTCGGGGGTGTTTCACATAAGAAAATTATTTTTAGTGTACTGTCCATCCGTTGATACTTTAGACCTCTTTATCCATTTTATTGCAAAAAACTTGCTGGCCACCAAGTTAAATCCTGTCAAACCTACGTTATGTTGACTGGCAAATAGACACAAATATTTTGCTTGTGACGACTGTCTTTCAGCAGATCGTAGGATTGATTTTGTTACCACAAGATATCACGGTATCAACTGAGCATACACGTATATCTAGTTTTGCGTATCTAAAAGACAAATTAAAGTGTGTATGCAAGGAACAGCTCAGTAACCGCTAGTCACATTCACGGTGAAAAATATTTAAAACTGGATTATTGACTTCAAACGTGTGTTGCAGAGTAAAATCAGTCGTTACGAAACACCAGGCATGTAACTGTACCGCATGCATTAAATACTTCTAAATTTGGCGGTTCAGTTTTCAATGGTATAAGCAAAAAAACAAAAAATCCAAGGCCAGGGTATGTCTTTTAGTCATCCCATTACTTGGGTAGTTCTAAAACGTTCAATGCTCCATAGCAATGTATCACACCTTAAGGGAAATAATTATGGCAGCGATTAGTCAGAAATACATCAAATGTCCCTGCGGTACCTCTGAGAGGGCAATAGCAAAAGAATGAGGCAGCTATGAAGCAAACAAAAAAAAATGCAGCTTTTAATTTATCATATCCACTGAGAAATTAATTCTGAGCAGTTAAACTGAGTTTTGTACTGTCACCATTTTCCGCAAGAAAACACGCTTAAGTACTTAATACATCATTTGCAGATCTGTACCAATGTATCAGACAGCTTTTGATTTCACTGGTGGAATTAGAGCCCCCAAGCGAGTCACATGTATCACATGGTGTTGCCATATAACTTAAAAAATATATTGCTATCGGTGAGGCAAAAATGCCTTACAGCTAAACGAAAGGTAAATAGCGTCAAGTAACAATATACTCTGTAAAGGTACGTCAATTGGGGCAACCTTTTAAATGACTTTCTCAGCCCCCAGGGTGGAGTTCCATCATGTGCTTAAAGCATTGCCATGGTCAATACTGACCCAAAATACGTGCTGGAGGCAATGTGTGAGGACTATACTCATTCTGATATCAAGTATGAATGTGATAAGCATATCTCTACAGAGAAAAACTGGGAGACTCGTGTCAGGAAGTATCATTCGCTCTTCCTACCGGCCTGTTGTACATACCACAATGGGACTGATCGACGCTTTAGGATAGAACTTATCATTATAGAATGCTACGAGCAGAGCACATTTTGTAGAAAAAAAGGTTATTATCACGAGGGTCCGAGGGCCTTACGTGCCAGGGCATACAAAAATTTGATTGGTTAGATTTGTGGAGCTAATATTCACATATTAATGTATCAACAATTGGTATGGTCATGTCAGACACAACAGGTTCTCCGCATATCTTTTTCTTTCATTGAATTTTAAGGATTCCTTTTTGGTTACTGCTCTTCACCCGTTCAATAGATAGTAATAATAAACGCTAACCACAATTAATGACCCAAATTTTAAAAATCTCAGTATTTCTGACTAAAGTCCATGTCAGTCCATTCTATCTTATTTCGTTTTGTTAGCCTCCGATTAAGCCCCGGTTTTACAGCCATATAGTGTGAAATACGGAGATTAAACTGTCAAATTCATCTGTCATTCTCTGTCAATTTAACATTGCCTGGTCGCCCTAAATTGTCAAATAAAACTTTTTCAACACACGGTACGTGTAGACCTCCGAATTTACGATTTAAGCTATGAGCCGTGTCTTCCAGTGATGAACTGGCCTGTTTTTCCACATTCCATGGTCTAGTAATGATGCATGTTTAAATCAAGCTTCCAAAATAAATGTGGGTGAATTTCATAGGACATAGCATTTCCAGATAAAATATCACCACATAACCGAAAAAGCAGTATCAAATACGTTTTTGAATAACTACAGGTAGTGATCAAAATATATGCAAGACCATTCTTTGAAAACGAAAGATGACGTCCTCTGTAAAAACGTAACAAAAACACATTCTGTATTCATAATCTTGTAAGATTTGAACTTGTGAAGCGTTCGCTGACAGCATGGAAATCTTGAATTGTAGGTTATTGCTGTTGAGAAAAGATTTCTTGTGTATTTGTATAGAGGACCTCGAAAGGTCAACAATTTTCGTTTTGCATTTCCAATTTCCCTCAGAAATAATGTACGTTTAAACTAGATTTAAAGATATCAGAATAGTAGCAACCAACATCGATTTCAGATCGGCAAGTGTGTGAAAATTCTATTGTGCCATTGACTTCAATGAGTTATATGACTATTCTTTTTCAAGAGATTTGGAGAACAATATAAGTTAAAGGAAATGCCCATGCGCCTATATATATATGTATAACGAATTTCATTTTTCTCTCCTAATTTATCTTTTCTCTCTGTGTCGCTGATCTTTCTTTTTGTCATCTGTTCTTTCTGTCTTTCTGATTCAAATATGTTATCGTTTATAACGTAAATAAGAGTCCGTCATCACCATAGACCTATGCAATATTTTTTACATGATTGGAGGTTGTCAAAATTATACAGATGATTGTCATAGATGCATTTAAGATAACATTGATAAGAGCATTTTTATAATTTAAACCCAGAAAAAATCTTCACATTTATGGTAAACAAGATTTTTGTTGTTTGCAATTAAATCAAGGCAATTTTTGCAATGTAAAACATCAAATTGGATAGAAGGCAAAGCCATATCCAAATTCCTCCTGCATGAATCCTTTTCACTTTGTGCGTGTATTTTTGCAATAATTTAGGATCCAATTGCAAGGAATGGGCGTGTTCATCTGATGACATTTGAAATTAAATGCTGACTAGAAATATTTCAAAATTTATATCTAAAATGTCCTCACAAGTTAAATCAAAATGCAATTGAAAACATCTACCTGCATATTTCAATATAATGTGCATCTAAAAGAAGAAATACTAATATTTAAAGATATGCTTTGCACGAGCACCTGAGTTTATGTATCTTGTCAAAACCATAAAAATAGATATACAATTCTTAATTCCACCTATATATTTGACAAAACTGGATACCCCGATAATAAGTGGCATCTCAAACCTGTAATGCCGATGAAAAGGATCTCAAGTTTTATCTATTGTATAACTTCAAGACTGTAACAGATACGATTATGTAAAGCAATTTCAATTTGTATCTTCACAAATATTATATAATTTACAAACGTAACACTAATGTTCGTTGTCTTTTCTAACAAATGAGAGCATATTCATATAGGGAAAGTATTGTACAGAAGATAACCTACACATGCATATCTCAATTGTAGATACATCAATGGGTTGACTTGAAACAAATATAATGTGGTCCACTTGTCATCCGATAATATTTAATCAACAAATATGTAAAGACAGTCAGAATTAACTCTTGTAATATAGCCAAAAAGGTCTAAAGGAACAAAGTTATGAGCAAGGTTTAATATTGTAGGGCAGGTGCCAGTTGTATCTTAGACACCATTGCGGAAGATGTTCCTGGATTGACGTGCGGATATTGTCTCATTCTTATTGCCATTTATCCACTTGGTGAACAAGTCCTCAAGATCTTGAAGGTTTCATTTTCAGTAAGAGCAGTGCTTCCAAAACCAAGAGGCTACAATTATTAGGCACGACTACAATTAACCGATGCTTATCGGTGCATATGTGCATGCCTGTCGCAAATGACTGGCCGGCTGTGTCAAAAAATTCAATTTTTTTCGTACAGAAAAGTCCAATCTGTATCATTAAATTTATTCTGTTATTTTGACATACTGAAATGCTCGGGACGTGAATAAAAGCCACGATAATTGTAACAGTGAAACGAAAAGAGAAACACAAGCCGTAAAGCACGCCTGTTGATGCACATATGAACTATGTAGTGCGGGAAACTGATTTACCACATTGAAGTAAATGTGAGCAAACTTAATTAAAACCACGGATCAATGACAAGTCACACACACACACACACATATATATATATATACATATATATAAATAGATATATGTATATATATATATATATGTATATATATATATATATATATATATATATATATATATATATATATATATATATATATATATATATATATATATGACTTTCGAAAACAAATTCGGCGTAAATATCATACCCTGTGCTTCAAGATGTCTCGCTATATGCAATGCACGATTGGGAAACAGGCATAGCCTATATGAATCCCTCTCGCAATAAAAATATGTTTAAACCAATATATCTCGCTAACACTTTCCTTGCATAATTAATAAACTAAATAGTAATATACGATATTGCCTACCTCAACGCTAGTTACTTTAGCCGCAAGCAATACCGTTGCGATCATAGTTGTAATATATTAGCAATTGTTCTTACTGTCATTAGCCTTTTTACGTACTCTGTTTATATACTCTTGTGTATATGTCAGTTACGTATCACATGATTGGAACGTGTTCAAAGATCAACTAAAGTAGTCGTGAATCTGTTTCCCCTTGTGTGTTAACTGTTCAGTGCCTAATAATTAAAATTTTCCATTGATAAGCAAAAGTGAACATCACTAACAAGGATTGCTCTTGTTATTAGCCAAATGCTATTGTTTCTTGACTTTGGCTAAAGAAATCAGTGATTGACTGACATATTTTAAAATGAATTACTAAAAATTCATACCAAAATCTTTGTGAATTGTGTCCATATTTAAAAAATATTGGCAACATGGTTTTTAAGTGTAGATCTGTCTCTGACTAAATTCAATTGTGTCATTTGAATCATTGTAGCTTTGTCCGTTCATCTACTATATTTCATGTACACTGATCCAAATCGGTACCCTTGTCCCACGAGCACACTATATAGAAATAGCACATTTGACAAATTTATTTTGAGGGTTCATGAATTTTCATATCAGGCCATTTTTATCATGATACGATGACAAAAGCTAGCTCTCAAATTATGTGTGCAGAGATAATCGGTCGCCCCTATTGTTGAAGAGATATCATGCACAAGATCTTGCCCAGAAGCACCAGTGCCATCTGGTTAAGTCCAAACCCCATCATGCGAAGTTTCATCAAATATCCTGTCAATTGTTACTTAAGCTGAGAATGCCAATTGACAGGTTAAGTGGCAGGTCGTAACCGTTAATGGGCAGTACGGTGCCGGCTCGTGATATGTCCAGAAGATATGGCTTACATAAACTTGCATGTACTGATTGCTTGATGACAAGTGATGTTAATTCCTAATGTTCCTTAAAGCCTCTCCTCATACTGGCTTTAAGTACACAGGGCTAAAGCTGCACGGAAACAAATTCAACAACCTGTTGTGTGGGACTGTGGGTATTGGACGGAGAGCTGGCATACACATTGTGCTTCGTTTTTGAACAAAGCTGCCCTTTCAGCTTTCCGCAAGAAACGCGCAGTGTTTACTGGCCATGATTGTTACATATACAATGGTATATGGTAACTTGGTGCTTATTGCTTTTAATGCTTGCCGCATTACATCAACTATATACTGTAAGACTTGAGCTCATGTGGGTTATCCAACACCAGTTATCACATACAATACGGTGTGCAACATAAACCATGCAAAGCAAATATTATTGTTGACTTTCAAGAATAGAATATCAAAAGCGTATACACAAAATACAATTCCGTAAAGACGAATACTTGGCGGAGCCTGTATGTATTCCATGGTCATATATTTCTCATTTTGCCAGTGGAAACAACCTCCTCCATATTTTGTATCCCGTCACAAAAGTACAAGGCTAACAAACTATACAACTCCCTCCACGTTTTGTAACCCGTACTAACGAGGTACCAGGGTAACAAGCTCCCTACAACAAATCTAAGACCTACATATTTAATTAAAAATACATTTACATGTCCACATCTACCATGATTATTGCAAAGGTTACGGGTGCAAGGTGAGACTCAAACCAATGATACAGCGCGTACTTGTAGCTGAAGTAAAGCAGGCACTGGTTCTCGTATTGGGTTTTCCAACAGATATTTGTAAATGCGTTTTTAAGTATTATTAATTCAAATAAGCTGGAATTTATATACGGAATTACATTATCAATTTTCATTTTGCCTTTTGTGGATGCTGGGCAGGACCACTGGAGTTAGAAATATTACGGGGTTGCTATCTCATACTTCCAGGAATTTGATGGCAGTACAACATTCAGCAGAAAAGGCAAAGCGGTCAACATTTAAAACACCAATTATAGGCGATCGGGTTGCTCAGCTCAATGTTTATCTGTGACCTATCAACGAGTTGAATGCAAGCCTGTTTTCTAATGTAAATACGTGTCTGATGTATGCTGTGGGGAATCTGCAGTTTGTTATAAGGTCTAGATATAATGAGACTCATACTCTACCTTCCGACGATTGAGACCTTTTATGTTTTACACGAACTCGTAAAGAAATAGAAAATATGATCGATATGATGTGTGTTTTTAGTTTTGAACACATGATGGCTTCTCATATGTGGCTTTTACACTTTTTCATCCAATTTTCATTTACAGAAAATAGAAATACATGTATTAATAATTCAGCTAATTCTATTCTGAGAATTAGTTTATAAAAAGGTATGTCGTATGACAATTATGTAAGCGAAGCCATACTGAAAAATACAATCTACATCTTGGAAGGCCTAATTGCGCAAAAAGTCTGCTTGAAACTTTAAGAAACTGTAGCCTAGCAGCAACAAATGCAATCAATTAATACAAGAGCAAACCATTACTTCGGTTTGGAGATAGCGTACCCAGGCAAGTTTGAAAACAATTGTATTCATGTGAACCTACGAGATATGATATAGATTTCATAATCGAATTCCTATACATAACATCTGACTGGAGCAGTTTCAATTGTATTTGCTGGTGTGTCGGAATAAGCGGGAGTTCAGACCATGATAATGGTCGTATGTAGTCTTACCTACATGTAAACCCTTCGTCTCCTTAACTGGCACCTAACGTCAGTTGTATTCTGGTTTTTACTCACCCCGGTAAGTTGACCGTCAAGGAAGTTGTTAGTATTTTGCTTTTATAAATTTTAACAGCAGGGTAAGACATCTTTAAATGACGTCATTACAAATTCCATATATATGGCTAGGAAATGTGGAAACGATTAAAATTTGATGTTTCAATGCCATATAGACCAATGCAAATTCTCCTAGTTAACCATTCCCTGCATAAGGTAAACCAAATAACACTGAATCGAGCATGACGTGAGTCATAGAAGACGCTGTCCACATATATTATTTAATACGTAATAAGGATGATGTTGTTGGTAAAGTGGCTTACTTCACTTTTCAACATTATAAGTATCGGAAGACTAATGTGTAACCATAAAACTTTACTGGCATATGCCTACCTAAAATGGTCATTTACACATGCTCTCTTTCGGTGGGCGGCAGCTTCCTCTCTCTCCCTGGTGGCAGCTCCGGAAACTACTAACAATGGCACGACCAGAGCCGGTGCAGAGTGAAAAAGGCGTCCAAAACTACCTTCCTTAAAGAGTTTTTTCAAAAGGTTCCATCCTTCAAGATCATTCTTCAAGGATCTCATACCTCCACGCCCGAACGTACATTTCACGCTCTGGGCCGTATATGTCTTAAAGCCGGACAGGATTTTCATGCTATGGGACGTCCACCTCTTAAAGGCGGCACCAGCCTGTGCAATGGTTGGATGGATCTCACAGGAATACGTTTTAATATATAGGCCGTTCCTACGGGTATATTGTAAAGGGCCTCATGGCCCGGCATACTCATGTTGTGTGTTTTATACGGTATGTACCTTGTACAATTTTTACACACGAAATAAATGATATATGAATTTAAATAACGCTTGACCGGCCTAGTGATGCACGCTTTAACTCTCTTGAATTCTCTATGATAATAATTTTATCCTTAAACTGCTCTCTTGTGGGCTTCATACGAAACGGTAGAGGTACTTTTAGCGGGATCTTGTGGACGGACGCGTTCATCACAGGCCAGGAATTTGTCTCCTTAAAGGAAATCAGCAAACTACAAGATGTTTGGATCCTTAAAGACGCCCGTTTATGATTTTAACTCCATAAAGGCAGCCTTTAAGTTTCTCAGCCACTTATTTAGCCCTCGTCCGAAGAGCTGGTAATGTTCTCTCCAAGACGGACCAGCCAAGCGAACCAAAATGTCCTTCCACAGTTTCCATGGGTACTATCACTTCGGATCATAAGTCCCTTTTATTTTCACATTTAGGATGTCACATACCAAAGCAGAGTGCCAATGTTATTACACATTCATTGTTATAAAATTCTTCCAGTTCCCCATGGGTGCAGACCGTGGATTCTCCCCCCCCCCCCCCCTGCGCCCTCCCAATGCACTGCCAGTTAAATCATTTCAGTATATACCAGGACAAGTGACCCAGAAACACTGGTTTTCTGCAATTGGAATTCCTCGAAAAGAAAAGCACCATTGAAGTTTCTGTGACCTAGGAAGTCCAAGAGCACTTAGTTATTTCCCGGTCCCCCACATTCGGTTTCGTGAACCCGGAATTTCTGAAAGACCACTTTGCCCTCCGAAATAGCCGTGCATCATGATACTATATCTTTACTGAAAAAGATCACGGGAAAGGACTGAGTGAATAACTTTATTCACAATTAAAATTATGTACGGGTAAATTCTGCAAAGTCGCATTGAGGACAATGAGAAGACTATGCAGGCCAATATGACGACCCAGTACAAATATTAAACTCCTCAATACAATAGTGATGCAAGAGGTTTAAATTTTTGTAAAGAATATTTGTGGACGTCATTAGAAAAACCGCCCTTTGTCCCGGTAGGGTTTGGGCAGATTCAAATTAGGTAAATGTTGCCGTGGACTTGTGTGGTACCTGTTGATTTCTTTTGTAATTATTCTACGTGATCATGGGTCTAGGCCCACTTCTTTGTTTTAAACAGAAACCTTCCACAGACAACCCTGCACATTCACATAAAATCCAAGATCCTTGTCAAGAAAAAATCTTATCAATGGGCTAAAACTGTATTTTAGTTAGTCCATGCAATGCACCTGGGTCACTATCTCAAACATCGCTTCCAGTTCAGGGGAGTATCACAGCAGACCAAACAGGTCAACACTTCATACATGATGATGTTGTCGTTGGTAGAACCTGGGACACTTGTTTTGTGCTTACAACAATTTGGATCCCAGGTTCGTGACCCAATTCCTTTCATTTTTCTCACAGAGCCAGATTTAAGTTTAATTGATTGAATGTGTTTTTGTCTTCGCCTAATTTATTATAAGGAGAAAATAATTTATTGCTTATGACTATTAAACAGAACCCTTTGAATTATCCAAAGGTAGTGCTGTCAAAATGTTACACAGCGCCCTTTTCTCATGATTGCTCGCACTTCCAGGAACGATGTCTTCAACCGCCGACTTGCAGTGAATTGTGCTTGAAACCGGGTATGAGTATCTGTACCGACTATATTTAAACAGAAAGCGCACTACGCATGCTTAACGGAACTTAAGGCAGGAACTTGGCCGCAAGATTAAAACATCCACGGTATGCAAGCAGGGTGAACACTTCTGTGTAAATCATGCGAAACTATGGCTAAACTGCTTCATGACAGTATGCAAAGTTAGAAATGCTCTTAATCTTAACAATGAGTTTAAACAGAAAGACATATCTGTCAGTTTTACCTTTTACTGAACTGTAAATATCCCCCCCCCCCCCGTTCTTAAAATATGTAGGATGTTGAATCCCATGCTTTGCAGATCTGCGTGTCATGGGTATATGTGAACAGTACCATCCCCAGGAATTTGTAGTGCTGTGCTACCATGCAACCATGCAGCATTCATCACCATCGGGGAAAAAACGACAATCATAAGGCCATCTAAAATAGTAAACCCTCATTTGACCTTCACTTCATTGCGTTGTGGTCTCTAAATACAATTTCATAGAGTGCTTTGCATTTCATGATGCCAATGTACCACAGTGATGAACCCACACTGAAGTACATGTACTGACTGTGTTATCAGTGTCTGTCACCTACTTTTTGGAGGCTTCGCCAACTTACAAAAGTCATGTTTTGCTTATAATTAAAAGACAATTTCAAATGATTAACGTGATTTGGGGCTCTCCAGAAAGCCTGGCTCGATCTTTTACTAATATACATATAAATACATATATATATATATATATATATATATATATATATATATATACATACATATATAATTTTTATGTTTCGTAATGCACACTGTATATTTTAAAAAATGAAGGTCAAGGTCACATAGCGCCACTAAAAAATCATCACGTTGTCAGAACTCTTCCGGTATCATTGCTCATTGATACACCAGAAAGACGTGTCTACTTAGCTCTAATGTTATGCCACTGTAAAATCTCGGTCTGTGCTCACTATTTCCAAATATTTCAAACTTTTAGTCAACAAGAAAGCTTTTTATTTTCATGAGATTCATTTCTATTATATTTCACAAAATCTGCAAGGAGAAAACATTCTGCAAAATATTGGACCTATTATATGTTTATTCGTAATTAATGCTACACTTTAAAAATAATAAATAAATTTGTAAACAAATACAAGAGAGAGAGAGGCGCACAAAGCCATGAAAAGATGACAATGTGTCTATATGACGAATAAACCAATATAAATTGGTGGTCAATTGTCAATTAATTTGTCTTAGCGACTTGGGCATCTGATACATCAGTCCTAGAACACAGCGTTGGCAGGGAAAGCAAATTACGATCACATCAACCAAAGCAGGAACTTATCTAATATTACATTTGAAGACAAACATCACATGCCATCATGTTTTCATGTCGTTTACGGTGCTTTTAATGTATTTTTCCATGGCAGTGTTCGCAAGGAACGTTAGCGCAAGTAACAGACTTGAACAGCTCTTTCGCATTATTCTCACATACAAGACAACGTCGATGATATGCATTTGAACATAAACCCGTGTCTGTCCGCTACGGTGTTTGAGTGTGCGCTGTTGTGCCGCTGCAGGGAAGATTGAGAGTTCCTGGTGTTATATTGGTGTTTAATGGGATATACTCCATGGTCAAATGTGGCATGTTTGTTTGCATGGGTCTCATGAAGGTCCTAAGATTTCTCATTGCCGACCGCTTGGTTGTGGTGGGCAGACAAAGACTCAGAACAAGTAGCACTTTCGCCAGTTCTAGCAGTGTGCCTTGTTTCCGAGTTCAGATAACACCCTGCTAAGACATGGGTAAAAGCACAGCGGCAACCAGCAGAATGGTTGTCCTAATATTCAGGTAGATCCGAACTTTTAGATGCTGACCATCAAAGATACTGATTTGGCCTGGAAGGCACAAAACAAATTAAGACACCCCAGATGCTGCTTTACTGTTTCAAACCCTCTGTCCAATAACTGGGTTGTTTGATGTATTTTGGTCCACTTTGGCCACTAAATTCCTCTTTATTCCAAATACGCCAAACTTCGTTGAACGGAAGTGATACCGGCATACAGTGTGAAATAATATGGTAAGTGAAAATACTAATTTATTCAATGCCGACCAATCAGCGTGAAGGAAAAAATCGAGTCCGCATGCCAGCGTCACCTCCGTACAACGAAGTTTAACGCATTTGGAAAAGGGAGGCTCCGCGAGGAACTCAGTAGACTAAAATACGTCAGACAACTAAAATACGTCAAACAACTCAATTATTAGGCAGGGATTGCGAGACTAGATTGTGGCGAATCTTTTGGTGCATGGATTACATGTGTCGGGCAGCAGAAGGTGTTTACAAGAGGAAAGGAGCATCCGGATCCGCCTTGTTGTGCTTTCTCCCATCTGACCCTAATCTGTATCTTTGGTAGACAGTGCCTTTGGTCGTCAGTATTTATAGATTCGTATTTACATGGATATTAGGACAACTGCTCTGCTGGATGCCTTTGTGGGTAAAATGAAGTAGAAAATGGCACAGCCAAATCCCAATGTCCGCATCGATACATACACTTTGAATATTATTGTCAGAGATTACACTGTCCTGTCCACCATTGACAACATTAGCCTCACATAATATTCCCATATTGCTGTTGTGGCAATATCTTTGCTCTTTCTTGGTCTCTAAAATTTGAGATGACGGCTGGCGCTTGAAATGCTGGGTTACAGGCACCGAGATTTCCGAGTCCATCTCCTGTGTATTTTTCATTTTAAACCGAATTGTCACGGCGACATCATGACTGCCTCCTATAATCTCCCATGAGGAGATGACATTACGATCAAGAAGACACTTCAATGTGGTCTCCAAAGCATGCGGTAATCCTAGTTGATCCATAACACAACTTCTTGAACAGTTTTACAGCAAAATGCGAGGAGCGATTTGAATCGTGTGCTGGGTATCAGATCACGTGACCCTATATTGCCAGTACAAATGCGCACAAATGCGCGATAAAGCATCTTGAGGGGGGGGGGGGGGGGGAGGAAGTGGAACGTAGAATGGATATACAAGTTGACCAGGTATTTTACAGTAACATCCGGAGACACAATGAACGTTAGATGTGTTCCCATGAAAAAGCGAGAAAGGTCTTAAACGCAAAAAAAAAAAAAAAGAAAGAAAAGAAAAGAAGACACTTTGTGTTAGCAACATGCGGTCGTATCACATGGCGTTGCGACGCATAAATTATCACAAGCCTGCGCAGTATACCGTCACGTTTTGACTGCTCTTAATCATGTGCGTGTGTTGAACATTGCAATGGCCCCGGTCAAAGAACAAGAGCTTGTCAACTGTTAACCAATTTTTTTCAATAAATAAATATGAAAAACATTAAACAGATAATACCGGTGCTGTATGAAAGGAAAGTTGTTACTTATATTTCATATGTACCTTCCACATGTTCCAAGAGACTCTATAATATGTTCAGTTTAGATTCACGACAAACGGAGATTATAGAAATGTTCGTGTTAAGAAACTCTTGCCGTGTCACGGAGGAAGCTTGAAAGGTCACTGCTATGTGCAGTAATGTCAATCGATATCGCTTATTGCCATGTGCCTTGGCCTCTTGTAAAAAACGGACATCACGTTCGCACACAATAGATATTTCTTGAATATATGATAGTATGCTTTCATACACGACTTGTACATGCACGCCAAGTGCATATTGTTTGAATTATAAAGTTTTTTAACATCTCACAATAATTTTATTATAATTTTGGTTTCGCACTTTAGTCGAACGTATGTCGTACTTATATAATGTATCGTTTTATGCCCCTGCCTTCTATTTCCTATATGTTAACCCGTACTCTATTTCACCAGTAACTCAAATTGACTAATTGGACTTCTGGTATGTAATGTATCTTCACAGAACTGCCAATTCTATTACACTGTCTTCTATTTGTACTTCAATATAATTAACATTCTACCATTAGGGCTGAGACTATGCACAGGCAGACCTTTTGAGACAACATACAAATTTGTCTTGCATATATAATCATATAAAAATGTGGTTATAGCAAAACAATATCAGCCTCGTCTTTCACACACCTTGACCTGTAAATGAGACAAACTCGATATATATGTGAGGTGCGCAAGTATTTTTAAAGGGCTCAGCAAACTACAAATAGCAAGAAGGCTATCAAAACAACCATCCTGAGCCGTTTTAGCGGTGGTTATTGGCGGGTATGGAGAATTTAAGAAACTAGAAGCGTTATGTCAAATGGTTTTGAAGTATTAAGCAAAAGCATCAAATTTTCAAAAAAAATAATGACTATGCGACTTGTAAGCGTTTTCAATTTCAAAGTCATGACATATTCCAATTGACAACTATCATACTCACAGTAAAAGTGAAACAATCACGCGTTTCACCTTGGAAACTGGATCACAGTTGACCATATGCAGGCACACAAAAGATCAAATACATGTAATGCGCATCATTGCTTTTTAGGAAAGCACCCTTAGAGTTGGAGGGCAGCATCCTTAGATAAGAACCAGTTGCTTTATCACGTGCATGCCCTACTCCAAGACACACTGCTGGCATGTAGGGCCAAGTTCTCGTGACTTGGAATGACGTTACCAAGTAACTTCGAAAGCTTTGTCTCCTTTTTGTATAAAACGCTTCCATTAAAGACAGTTTGTTGGTACCTAATATTCACAAAATTAAATATAAAAGAGAACGGACTTAAAAGAGACATACCAAAGTTTTATCCCAATTCTACTTGAAATTGAAATACCACTGCTGCTGAGCTTATTTCCTTTTGACAATAATACAAATCAAACAAATTCTGGGTTATCAGGAACGACAATAGCGCCACATGATGAAAAATTTAGCAGATACATACTAGTAGTCAATGCGAAGTCTTGCAGAGTTTAAAGATAATGCAGAAAGCAATTTTGGAAATAAAGAGGAATGAAGAGGTTAACAACAACACATGATTGTAATCCTTTTTATTATCATCACCATCATAATCATCATTATCATCATCATTATTATAAACATAAACAATAAGTAAGCAATAAAATATCGGACTCTGCATAACCTTGAAGCAACAAACAGTCATTTACACAGACCTTCCTGAGCATTTGCCAAAGGAGATACCAACTCTAGTCTGATGGTACCAAGCAAATTGTCTCACCAAGTTACAGACCAAATGTTAGGCACGAATCGGATCATTACTTAGACACCCGAAAAATATATACTTGAATGTATAGCTTTTGCTACATGGCTTAAGTACTGGAAAGATACAGTTCAGCAATATTAATATGTATTCAGTCCGAATAATAAACATTAATAAAAATCAGGTGTAAATTATCACAGCGTTTCCTTAAGAACGGCATTAGTGAGACAAGATCCAAAGCACAACCTAAGCACTTTTGGACACAACCCAGCCAGTGGTTTTGAAGAAAACGCACACAAGATGAAAAAAAAATAGATAAAATTGGATGGCTATGTGGTGAATGAAATGTTACGCGTATTTTGTGGTGTTCCTGTCAATGTCGAAACTGCTTGCCAAGCATATACAGAGAAAAATCTTTCGAGTTTGCGGAAAAAAATACAAACAATACATATTTTTAAAATAAAAAAGGGCATGACTCGCAAAACAAAGTTGCGCGAGACCCACACAAGATCCATCGTTGCCAAGTTTGAAGAGGAGCTGGCAAACGGTTTTAAGAAGTTGAAACTGTAGATGTATATAGACAAAGTCCCTTGTCTGTACGCTCAGCTTACTGACAAGTTAACTGAGCAAAATCTAAGCGTACGTCTTTGAATTCAGAAGACCCATGCGCCAGTGGAGAGGACATATATGCATGTTTCTTACATTAAAAAAAAAACACACACACACACACACAAAATAAGAAGAGAAAAATGAATTAAGACTGAAGTGGAAGTATAAGCATCTCATGTTCAATTGATTCTTCAAAGTACAGAGTGGCTTCAGGGAACTCATTTTAATTCATGGCGTCGATCATTAAGCTATACTCCAGGCTAATTTATTTCACACTTTAATGGCTTCCCTCCTCAGCGATAAGCAGATGATCAGCAATTAATCTAATGTTTTAACGTTTCCTGTGCAGCTTCAAGCAACGTACGAGACCACCAGAGGGTGTGAATTCCCTTTCAGTTGAAACGAAAATGAAACAGATAGATACGGATGGGTCCAATCAGATACGAGAATACTCTACTGACCGGCATTGATTTGAGAACTTGTTTTTCACATGCATGTGTACAAAAGCTGCACACTACATTCGGCACTTGGGCTTTAATCTCAACATCCGCTGACCTAGCCTTGTATCGAGGTCCTCATACGCTATCATGTGCCTCCGGCAGGAAGCAAGTGATGATCGGCCAGTAAAAAGAAAATAACCACCCTAAACTAGACATCATTATTGGTTTGCTAGATCTGAGACGTGAAAAAGTTAGGCCAGCTGTCAAAAGACCCATTGATTATTTGATCGCAGGCAGAAATAAGCAATGGTGGGAAGGTGAAAGGCAGTGTGCGACGGACCAGCTGCCCTCGTCCTCCTTCCACTTACAGCACGTCAAGGAATTAACGACCAACTACCGGAACAGAGCTTATAGACCCCTGACCTCCAAGGATTAGCGTGCAAGGACTGGACAGTCCGAGTTTTCGTCAACACAGTGGTCATCTCCGAAGAAGACACCGAGATCCTTTGATGAGTCTGCTGATTGTTGGAGACTCAAGGTCTGTCGTGAGCCATCCCATGCTGGGTTTTTTTCCTGATTTGCCTCAGAATCCCTTGGATCCATTGTGTGTCATTTATTTCACAATGAAAGCAATGTCATAAAAAGAAACTGATGCACGCAAGTTGTACATTAATACATTTTTCGGGTCATGGACTGTTTTCTGCATGGATTACCCTATACTGACATTATTGTCACACCCGATTGGCCATTATTCGTCAAACAACTTCAATCTTGCCAATGTGCTAAATGAGTCATAACAAGACATTTACTTTACAACACGTCCTGGGTATTGTCTTTGCGTCAGTGGTTTACAATATGAATCCGTTTAACACTTTTCCGTTCATATCAATCGGTTGACAGAAAAAAAAGGTTGCTACGAATTTAGAATTGTATGATTTTTTTTCTATTTTATTTTCCACATTATAAATTCATTTGGCCGCCAGGGATTAATTGCAGTCAAGGCACAATGGCTGCAGCACAAACACCACAGATGCGGTGTCCATCGGAAGAACTACATGTATAATGATTCTAGACTAGAATTTCTTGTCAAAAGACCTTACTTTTAAGGAGCCGCATGCCAATTTTCCAGCGTAAAAATAATAGTCAAGGGCATTAACTTTCTTCATTGCTCTTTGCCCCCAAAACGCACCGATGGAAACTGTTACCTAAGGGCCTACCTTGGCATTGATAAAGAAAAAGTAGTCTGCCTTTACCCCCACAGATGTCAGTCAGTCATCGCAAATTTCACCTCCCACAATAGAATACATGGAAACCCAAGCAAAGCATGCAGTTTTGGAACAGGGATAACCTGTATATTCGGACCGAATCGAAACAGTGTAGCTCCCATGGTCATAATACATTATTAACCACTCCTTTGATCAGAAATTTAATGGTCATATGTGCAGACAACTATCAAAAAGAGTTAGTGCATCAACCAATTCAATGTTTTCAACACTAAATCCATTATAACATAAGTGGCTCTAATAATGTCTTACAGATCTTTACATCCCCGGGTTTACATCAGTACTTTGAAGTTACGGGTTCGCAAAGTTGAGACCATGGCAGTAAGTGCATACTTCAAATTTAGATATACTTAACAAAAATTCAAGGAAAAATATTTGTAAGACAACGTTTTAGTCACAAATAAGATAACAAATACTGGGTAAATATTTTAGAATTCGGTTGCACAGCATATTGTCTCAAGGCACGTGTTTTCAGGTCACAGTAATCTTCTTAGCGCAGAACAAATTGTTTCCATGATAAGTAGGCCGTCGGTCAGACGTTTACGGTTACATATAATTTACTCAGAGTCTATAAACCATACACCTATGAAATATACATTTTTCATGCGTCCACTTCAATACTCTTTTATTTTCTGAAGCTTAAATTATGATATATAGCTGTTTGTCTTGGGGCATAACCAAAGTATCTTAACATCCAATACCTGATAATCAGGCAGCGTACAAAATTATTTATTCTTGTCAATTAATATAAATCCCCTGCATGAATCGTTGGATGTCGCCATCCGTAAGTAGTTTAATCATGGTGGATTTGACCTACTTTTAGGATCATAACTGTGGAAATTTTGGCTTCACTACTCCATAATGAGGCATTAGATGTAGTACGATGGCGGTGTCAAACTTCAATGTATCTCTTGTTTTGGCCTCCTCCTGTGAATGACATGTTCAAATGTTGTCTGTAACCTTTGCATGACGGTGAGTATGTCACATGCTATCACAGCATCTCCAACCTGTACAAAGTGTCATTAGATTTGCACTTTTTGCTTCGTGTTATTAATCATTTTTATATCGGGGTTGTTCCCTTAAAATTTCGTGCTTAAAAATAATTCCACACAAAACAGCATGATTTTGCATCGTCACCATTTACTTCGTTTCCTCTAAAGCATAGAATATGCCTTCTTGCAAGGCATCAAACTGTCTCTGCAGCGTTTGCACTTGAAGCGTGGAGGCTAAAGTGCGAGACCGATCCGGACCAGCCTGATACAAGCTAAAAATGTGTTTAATGGTCTTTTAAACTATGTACATGTATATATCTTTCACAACACAGACTCTCTCTCTCTCTCTCTCTCTCTCTCTCTCTCTCTCTCTCTCTCTCTCTCTCTATCTATCTATCTATCTCTCTCTCTATCTCTATCTCTCTCTCTCTCTCTCTCTCTCTCTCTCTCTCTGCTTTGTTCATCAATATTATCGTGTGACTCGCATTATAGCCCAATTTACAAGCAGTAAATAAAGTATAAGAATAATACGAAATACTTTTTTTAATGAAGACATTGGCATAATTACATGTATTCACGAAAGTAGCAACGGCTTTCAACATGTAAAGAGTTATTTGTCGATACAAAATAGCTTGTGTTTAGCCTCCGTACCTGGCTATTGATCCGCGAGGGAAATATTTGGTTGTGTCCCTTGCAGCCACCGACTCCCCCGTATTCAATTTCATATGTAATTCATCAATAACGAAAGGAAGCTTGGTAATTGCCGGTGTCATGTGCACAGGTTCATGAGTTGCAGAAAGCAAGATGCAATACTGCGAATGTATTTCTTACAAAGTGTACAAATGGTTATGGTCTTCGCATTTCACGTAACTCCACGACACTCCAAATTTGCTTTCGGAGACAACTCCTGTCAAGTGTACAATTTAAAATATTTCTATGCTTCACCTTTTTATATTTCTCATCGTTTTGGGCCAAAACAAGCGAAATAAAATTACAGTGGAACAAAACGTCAATTTATTTGAGAGAGAGAGAGAGAGAGAGAGAGAGAGAGAGAGAGAGAGAGAGAGAGAGAGAGAGAGAGAGAGAGAGAGAGAGAGAGAGAGAGAGAGAGAGAGAGAGAGAGAGAGAGAGAGAGAGAGAGAGAATCTGTGTTGTAAAAGATATGGACATGTACATAGTTTAAAAGACCATTAAACACATTTTTAGCTTGTATCAGGCTGGTCCGGATCGGTCTCGCACCTTAGCCTCCACGCCTCAAGTGCAAACGCTGCAATTTTTGTCAAACAAGAACCCAACGTTATTGCTGTACATGTGGCCAGAATCTCAAAAAAAAAGTCGAACAAAGTTTCCCTAAAACAAATAACCCATAGAAACGAAACTATTAATGCTTCAGTACATAAATATCCTAATTCGGCCTGTAATTGGCGGTATCAAGATGGGCTTATATCGGTTGGAGCTGGAAAGAGAAATTTAAAAAAAAAAATCATCCTAAACGCTTAAACACAACTTACGCATTGAATCTGATAGTTTCATATTTTCAGATTGTCTTTAATACCTGGTCAACCTGTACGTGGTTTGCACTTCAGTTGCATAAACATTGTTCATATTGAACACTTAGATAATCTTCCCCAAATGTATGTCTTTTCTTCGCCTTGTACCAATAAAGTGAAGTACTGTGATCAATATCTTGAAAAATAGACTATACAACTTTCTATGCTTAGTTTCAAACAAAGCTAGAAAACCGCCTTCTCAATTCGAAAAGCAGGGTGTAGACTAGCATTTTACAAATCATTATGTACTTCGAAACAATATAGCCAAGACATAGAACTTGTCTCATCACGTCAATCGTCAAATAATTTTTTAAATACTTGTCTACAAAGCCGGTTTCGGGTAAGTCATACTTCATTCTGTGAAAATATTTGACACTGTAGCAATTTAGAATTAGGCTTATCGACAACAAGGTAGTTAAGCAAACGTGGCTGCCATTGGTGGACACGGTTTCATGCGAAAGATTTCTTTAGCGAAAGAGAGTTTGTATTGACTTTAATCTTGGCTATTGTTCAATCAAACTGCACACCCGTGGGTGGAAACTTAAAGGCAAAATAACACTTTTCCACATAGTATTTACAAACTCAATCCTGTTCAAATTATCGTGGGAAGAGAGAATACCACATAAACAGCTTCTTAAACTAACTGCTTTGCTCTTCAAATGTGTTTTGACTTGAGCTGAGTAGCTCTATGACTGTAAAAAATATCTTAAATATTGTAAGAGGAAGATTTGACCAGGAGAATGCCTCGAGTCTCTTCCGTTTATCAAATTAAATGTGCCTACCGATGACCGTTACTTTGGACTTATCACCTTTCAAAGTCATTCTCCATTTCATGCCAAAATGGTCCGCCAGATTTAACATTCTGATTAAATTTCCCCCGCAATATGCAAGGAGGCATGTATGGGCTGAATACAAGGGACATAGGACACGTGATGAATTAAATATGATCCCTGAGTTTTGGGCGTTTAATAAATGGGGAAAATCTGCCATGGGTAGGGTAAAATGCTTCTCAGACAGGATGCAGCCTTCTTTTACACCAGGAATAACTTCATACCAAGAGTTTTGGAAAGATCCGAAAATTCCTTTATTATTTACTTCACTTTATAGTCCTGTGATAAACCTCCAGGATTTTGTTTGAATTCCTCAGTTCTAGAACTAAAGACACAAAAGATTTCTGTTTATCGCATCAAACGCTTTAGAAATGTCAAAAAGAGCAATATTCTTAATTTCTGGTGTTTACGTAATGGGCACAAGCATTTCACAGCAAAAAATGTATCCCTGGCACGACGCTCTTTTCGACACACTCCGAGGAGTTTACTTGATGTTGTGTTGTAATGAGTCACATAATCCCGAATATCCTGTTCTTGTTTTGTATGTATGATAAAGGAATTCTTTCAATTACCGATGTGAACAGCTTATATGCATAGGAGGTCACGGTTATCCCATGGGTTTTTTGGGGGGAGGGGGTGTTTTTTTTTTGTTTTTTTTTTTTTTTTGTTTTTTTTTTTTGTTTTTTTTTTTTTTTGTTTTTTTTTTTTTTTGTTTTGTTTTTTTTTTGAAAAACCCAAGAAGACTTTTTTCAACGCCCCAGACGCCAACTTCAAAACATGGCACGCCCATATTAGTGCAACCTGGCGAACAGTTCTACATGCATCAAACAGGAGTGCAGTTTTAAATATTAGCAAGTAATCTCACAGAGACCACACCCACCCACCATGTGCCTCTATTCCTTGACAAGACGCCGCACTTCTTGCTTAGGTGCAAAGGACAATCCCTCCCATCCGCTTAAGTCTGAAGAAAATATATGCGCAAACATTTAAATCCAATGTTGACCCACTGGAATGCGACTTATACCATCTTATTGGAACACTGAGTAGTTTTATCTAGTAACAGGCATGGAAACAAATCCAACATGATTTAAGATTAACATTTCGGTTATCACACTGAAACACATTTGAACTTCACTGGAAACGAAATGAGACTGAAAGCACGGGTAAAATCCATAGGAAGTAGCCTTTCAAGTAAATATAGTGATTGCAGCTCAGCACCCGATTCACGCACATGTACCGATGCTGATTTGTAGCCTAAAAGAAGCGGCCGTCGAGGAGCGCAGTACAAAGAAGCATATTTTACTTGATGTGCTATGATGAGTTACGCGCTACTTGGAGTCATTTGAATATTTCCCAGTCATGCAGTTCAGTGTCGCTTGGAGATGCCAGGAATTGAATTTGCAGATATTACAGACACAAGGATGTCAACGTTACGAGATGCGCATACTGTTGCGCACACGGAAAAATGCATGGCTACGTAATGGAGCAAAACCGTTCTCCAATCCTCAGAGGCAAGAAAGCATCACTAAACCAACTAGGTGTCGCACTTTTAAATCACTGATTTTGTCCAGTAAATATTTAAAACTGAATACGATGTAATTTTGACGTTTTGTGTCCTAAAACCTGCAGCCGTGTTCACAAAATCAAAGGGTCTCAAGGCCAAACACCAATGAACTTTACACGTTTTTTTTTGTTTTTTGTTTTTTTGTTTTTTTTGTTTTATTTTTTTTTGGGGGGGGGACATTTTGCGGGGGATATGTGGGGGTGTTTTAGGGAGTTTTGTTGTTTTTTTTTCTTTTGTTTTTGTAGATATGTGTAATAGGCATGAGAAAAAGCATTTACTTCGAGCTTTATTCAGTACTTTTTTTTATAGAAAATATATGAATATCAGTGTTTCCGAGTTTTTGAAAATGCTTTGCGCTTTATAAATGCTTTCTTACTTTCTTTCTTTCGTTTGTCCCCCTCTCTTTCTCTCTGCCACCTTTATCCACTGCGTGTTTTGTACTATCAACATGGAGAGTTGCATCTGCATTTCACAAACCTACTTATCGGACCGTGTTGGAACGCCCAGTTTAGTCTGTTTAAGCAGGCAATGCAACATGCAGAAATTACCAGATCTCATAGAATACAGACTTCACACCGGTTGCTACTCGTGAAGCGCTTTTCAGAGACAAACGTTACAGTTATTCACTCCCAACATATGAATAACATATCAAACAGTGCGTCCGCCTCCACGCTGGACATTCCACGGCAAAGTCAAATAACGCAGGTGAATGTTCGTTACGCTTGGTTGTCAACGACAGGCTTACAATGGTATTCACGAGACTGTATTATTGTGATTTTACAACTTCCCTTTCATCATTTTTTTTAAAAATCAGATCAACATAAGTGTGATAAATAGTAATTGTACATTCAAGGAAAACCGGAACCGTTGTTCGTGGTGCATAGTATGTTGATTTTAATAAGGAAATCTGCAACGAGTAGTTAAACCTGGTGAATTTACACGCTCACACACACACACCCAGACACACACACATGTATATATATATGTGTGTGTGTGTGAGAGAGAGAGAGAGAGAGAGAGTGTGTGTGTGTGTGTGTGTGTGTACGTGTGCAGCGAAAAGGAACCACGCACGTACCTGTAGATCCCTATATGAACCAAGCAAACGATTTAAGATAAAGTATTAAATTACAGTTATTGATAAAGCATAGCATAGTGGAAAATTGAAGTGCATCAGTTGTCAGACTTTCCTAATTTACCCTATTCCCTGTGGATAAAGACTGAGCCGACAAGTTTGAAAAAAGTCAACCACAGATGTTGTACTGGTAGGTGAGGTTTCGCACCTATATTTCTCCTTCCCTGCGGTTTCCATCCGCAAAATTTAAGGAATACCAGTAAACAAAAAATCCCGAGAAATTGATGGCTATGCTCTCCGTGTAGTACAACTGAGTAGTGGGGGGAGGCTTCGTGGTGTATATAATTTCCAAATTAGAACAACTAATGTAACTATTATGAAGCTGGTGTAGAAAGAGAATGATATAATGATATCTTTATTAATGTTGGAACCAAACACTTTTCTTTTGTCAATCTCTCAATAAAGAATTACTGACCCTATTGTCATAATCCAATCAACATGATAATGTTAACAGGACATGTACGACCAAGCCTCTCAGAGCAAAAGTACTTTACTCACCTTGTAGTACCTTGTCTCTTAATTTAGTGTCTCACAGTCCCACACCTTTACCTTCTTCCCCGAAGTGGCTTCACTTTGCTTTCCAGTCTCAAGTTGTGCGCCTGTCCCACCTCAGTCAAATGTGGATTTTCAATAGGCGGTGATGGGCGGACGGCTAGGGTAACGCCTCCCTCTTGTCTTTGATTGACACACGATACCTTTCGTGAACCAAGACAGGAGCAAGGGTTGCAGTGGTTGCGAGGTAGTTGCTTTAATTCGCGGAATCGCTGCATGCCTCTTTGTCATCTGCGTTGCCCCGGCAGCCCTACCTCTGGTCATGTCGTAGCTGATACCTTTCTACGGTTTGTCAATACATTCTTCTTGCTGGTCTGAATCTACCCCACAGACAGTTTGCGCAGTGCCCAATGCATCTCTTATATTATTTTTTTTTTCAAGTGGAGACGAGATTGCTTTTAATTGAAGAAATAGTAGGTGCACAATTTGACTAATCCGCCGGTCAATACTGAAAAACGCCTCTTTTATGTACCTGGGAATTGTAGTTGCCTACATGACAATCTGGGATAGCTATTGCCCGGTGCTGAGAATCAGATGAGACCGACGAAGTGTAAGTACCCGAACTCATGCAGCAACCCTTTACCAGTTAGTTTTCTATAATATATATGGAAAGCATCGAAATTAATTCAAATAAATGTTCATGTACCCGGCGGGGTTCGAACCTTCGGCACCAACGCGTAGCCAGACTGAGAATTATGCATCAGATCTGTGTACAACAAATCACCCTCACGAAAATATGCATCGGGCTACGGGGTGATGTGGACACAAAATTGGAGTACGTAAAGTGAAAACACTGGAGAGAACAGAATAAAATACAAAAACCAACTAAACGTGTCAAAATACTGCGCCTTCTTTGCATCGTCACTTTGCACCGCGTTAGAATATGAGATAAATTGAGAAAGTGTGTGTGTGTGTGTGTGTGTGTGTGTGTGTGTGTGTGTGTGTGTGTGTGTGTGTGTGTGTGTGTGCGTGTGCGTTGCATATCTAGGCAAGCTCTATCAAAATAAGAACATGGTCACCAAGAAAAGGCTGTGTCGCTCGAATAACTGAACATTCAGGATAGACAGATGCCTTCAGACATATTGAGAGCTCAAACCCCCTGTATTTTCGCACAGAATGTCAAATACCCTTTAACTGTATAGTAGAGATAATACTTGAATCGATTTTATGGAAACAAGTTTGGCAATTGATTTTTTAACTTTGCTTTTTAATCGATGTTCATTGTTGCCAGAATACTTTTTTTCACATAGCATTTAGATTTAGCTCAATGTGATGCATGGCCTGAAATGCAGAAAAACGCATTCATAAATATAAGTTACATCGAATGTGTAAACAGGCGAGTGGGTACCCACGCTGGTGTCGACAAAGGAGGCACAATATATAATAGTAGTTTTTTACGTTTTTCACCAGGGCCATGTACGAAAATTGAGAACACACAAGCACACTTTGACGCCTACAACGTAGCCGAAAATAAGACACGCACTTACCCACTGGGCAAGCCTCCCACTACCGTCCCCGCCAAAAAATAAAAAATAAATAAATAAATAAATACAATAAAAATAAATTTTTAAAAATAAATGGAAATAGTTATGCAGAAATGCATGAATAACACCATTGTGTATGTGCTCAAAATCAGAGTACTGTTTGGGGCATTGCACAAGAATCCGGGTCTACAGGCAATCGCCATTACCTGAATACCGATAATATATTTCCTGTTTTTTTACCACGGGTATCACCCGCACTAATGCCCTGTTGTATTAGCTACAGATGTGAGGGATCTGGGGAAAATATGCAGTTTACAATGCCCCTTTATATCCATTTATAACTGCAATACCCCGGGCAGATACTTGAACATCACAGCCATCAGTTTTTTTTTTCATGTTACGAATACAATAAACTGTGACCGACAGCATTGCCGGGGATGAAAATCATTTCTTCGAGTGTCTGACCCATTGCTCTCTGGTAAGGTCAAAAATATTGTTCCCGGCATTTCAACCGAGCACGAATTATGTGGGAGAGAGAAGGTTATATTACAGACCGACGTATGGACTCACGGACGGGTAGCTAGGTTAGTGTAAAGGAATTTATGCAAGCATGTAACCCATACATACCTTTCCAGCATGGGCCCCCAAATGGACACATAGCGATTTGCAACTTTGGATGGCTTCAGAGGCGATCTGGTGACACAAGACATTAATTTAGGCGACCGATGACCAACATCATTAATTTCAATGACCTGGACATCACAAAAAGGGCGACCCGTTGAGCTCACGAGGGATACCTACCTAGAGCCCTGCGTAGTGCAAGCTATTTTTCCACCAGGTACAATATTTTATTGCAAGGCGTTAAACTGTCCCTGCATGTGATACTCTCTCTCTCTCTCTCTCTCTCTCCTCTCTCTCTCTCTCTCTCTCTCTCTCTCTCTCTCTCTCTCTCTCTCTCTCTCTCTCTCTCTCTCTCTCTCTCTCTCTCTCTCTCTCTCTCTCTCTCTCTCTCTCTCTCTCTCTCTCTCTCTCTCTCTCTCTCTCTCTCTCTCTCTCTCTCTCTCTCTCTCAAAAACTCCCCAGCTAATGAGGTCTCAGGACGCGTGGTAATTTCACGTTGTTCTGAAAGTACTTGAAGATCCATTACAGGGTCATTTCATGTGGACGATATTATGCGACTTATTTCACCAAGTTTGACTTTCAATGCATTTAAACACAATTACATCTTTACATGCACTAGGTTTCACCGGCGTTTTCTGCCAGCTTAACCTTTAGCTCAATGCTGGTGTACCGTTTGTCCGATGTCCTTCAATACACACACACGTATATATATATATATATATATATATATATATATATATATATATATATATATATATATATATATATATTACATACATACATACATGCGTGTGTGTTTATGTAAAGGTCACCCGGTGACTGAACATATATGAAAAATAGGAAAGATCAGAATTAGCTCTAAGGTGTGTGTGTATTCACCCCAATACACAACTGAATGTACAATCAGTTGGAGTGCTTGAGCTGAGTATTCCCATTTGTTTGTATGTTAAAGCAACCTTAAATAAACCAGTCATTTTTGTAGCTCATGTTATGTGATTTTTGTGAGGTATTTAGTTATGTATCTAGATTTACGGTCTGAAATTTGGTGTTTCTATGGGCAGTAGTTTTCAGGTTATTAAAGTTATACACAACCCTGGTCCTCCACTGACTGCAGTGCCCTCTTTTTCATGCAGTTCTTGGACCTTCTGTTCTTGCCCTTGCCTATTGAATTCGAACACTATGGAGACCTACGCGTACATTGTAATACTACCCTTAACTTTTCAGTGTTTTAAATGATGAGTGAGTAGCAAAATTGATATTTCACTTTGATCAAAATATTGTATATAACATTTGCAATGTAGAACATCAACAGCTCTTCCAATAAGGTGATACTCATTGAAATACGCTGTGAATCAGGGGCAGGATTGGTTGATTGTTACGTGACATGATGACTTTTGTGGTCCCTATACCATTACGTTGTATTAGTTCAGATGTTACGCTAATTTTACTTTCCATTCGTCCTTGGGGGTTGCAATATTGTCTCATTTATGAGTATATGTACCTTATTATCCTAACGTATACCTTGTCCCTTACTTGAACAGGTCTTCTGGCAAACATCGCGCGGACAAATTCAATAAATAAAATTATAAGTTAAGAAAAACACATCTATACCGTGGTGTTGGTACAATTTATCATCCACACATACATCAATGATGTCTATCAAACAACAGGATCCCCAAAGTAGTGTATTTCCATTTCAGGCACAACAAAGTTCCTTGAACAGGACTTGTTTGACTCACCCAGCCAGAGTGCAATAAGAAACACTAAAACTGGCCCTAGTACTAACACATAGACAAAACGTTTGCCAGGCAATTGCATTTGCATTTTGTACCCCCTATTGTCGTGTATTTTACTGCGAAGCCTGTCAACATAATTCGAATGATCTGGCCACTGTTCATCTCTGGCCACGTCACCAGCTAAGGTAGGAGTTTTTGTGTTTAAGGTTCTCGAGCGGTTTTGAGACGAAACACACCTCTGGTCAAGATCTTCATTCAGTTCACCAAACTCAGACCCGTCGGCCTGGCAAAATTCATCTTTGGCATCACTTTTATGCAAACCGTCACAAAGGTAGGGGTTTGCTGCTTCTTTAAAAATCGAACGACCATCATGCAACATTGCAAATGGCTGATATTCGAACTGTGTTAAGATATTTACACCACCTACAATGTCAAAAGACGATGCTTCGGCATCATTTATTTCTTTGGCTAATTTAAGATGGTTTTGTGAATAACAAGTTTCCACTGTTTCACTTTCAATTACCGATGCATCGTATTCTTTCTCGTATTCCCTTTCGGACGTCACTGGCGACGTGTTTCGCTCTTTTTGAATTCGGATTATTCTTATTGGGAAATCTGTCTCCCTTATCGTAAAGTGAATCTTGGAGCCTTGAGCAACGACAAAGTGTCCATCTGCGCTGATTATCTTCCACTCGGTTGTTAGTCTTGCATGTCTGTCAGTATTGCTTATGTCACAATAACTTCCGTCGTCTTGTTTATATTCTAACATGATTACGATTTCACCATTTTGTTCACTTTCCGACGCTCTCGATTCAATCACAGCAGATTTTTTTGCTGCAGCATATTCTGTGAAAAGGAACTTACCAGTAACCTCAGCATCGTGTTGCAATGTACTTGTACCAATTTTAGATGCATTCGCCTGTTCGTTCGCAAGGTTTATGGGCATGCTGACAGATGGTTTTCTTTCGTCAATTAGTGGCTCTATGCACCACCGATTAGCATCAAGGCTACGGACCTCTTTTGTACATTCGTTAGATATATGGCTCCTACACTCGCTAGATTCTGAATTTGGACTACCTGCAATTTGTTCCCCGAAACTCTCATTTTCTAGGGAAATCTCTTTACGTACATATAACGGACTAGAGGTATCATTTTTGATAGGCTGTCGCAACTGTGATTCTGCGTGCTGAGCAATAATCAAGTCTTCACCAACGGAATCTTTTTCTGATAAGCCATCATCAGAAAACGTACCGTTGTGCTTGGTTACCGGGCTGGAGGTCTCATTTTCTTGAAAAAGTTCTTTACGTACATATAACGGACTAGAGGTACCATTTTTGCTAAACTGTCGCAACTGTGATTCTGCGTGCTGAGCAATGATCAAGTCCTCAACAATGGGATCATTTTCTGATAAAACATTATCAGAAAACGTACCATTGTGGCTGGCTACCGGGCCAGGGGTCGCATTTTCTTGGAAAAGTTCTTTACGTACATATAACGGACTAGAGGTATCATTTTTGATAAACTGTCGCAACTGTGATTCTGTGTGCTGAGCAATACTCAAGTCCTCAACAATGGGATCATTTTCTGACAAAACATTATCAGAAAACGTACCATGGTGCCTGGTTATCGGGCTAGCGGTCTCATTTTCTTGGAAAAGTTCTTTATGTACATATAATGGGCTTAAGGTATCATTTTTGATAAGCTGCCGTAAATGTGATTCGACGTGCTGAGCAATAATCAAATCCTCAACAACGGGATCTTTTTCTGATAATTCATCATCAGAAAACTCCCCGTTATGCTTCGTTTCCGGGCTATCGGTCTTTTGCCACAACCCCCAACCTTTTTGGTGCTCGCTAAAATTGTCTATCGTATTACCGAACATATTTGGTGCACTGACTTTTTGTGAAACAAAATTACTGCTCTGGTATGTTGGAGTGTCATGTTTGTCAAATGCTGAGTGTGTATTCTTCATTACGTTTAACGTAACACACTGGTCACTCACGTCCTGTTGTTGCCTGCATTGTGCAGTGCATGGACTATCTGCATCTCCACCGGTGGAAATTTCGTTACCGAAACATTGTTGATGCCTGTTATCTACATGTTTTCTATGCGGATCCATCATGTTTTGAATTATGGTACTATTACTTGAACGTGATTGGTTCGTACTACAACAGCCGGAAGCGGTACCTGTGGGCTTTTCTTGAGCATTACCTACGGTCTGACAGTTCTCATGTAAGGACGTTCCATTTCTCTGAGGACAGTGGGGAACAACAGTGCCTGCATGATTTGTATGCGTGAATGCATGACATCCTGGGATGATGATCTCTTCTTGACAAGGTTTCTGAGTTTGCCCATCACTGAATGACCGACTATTATCTAAAGCATGTAGATTGTCAAGAATTCCTTGATTACCAATGGTGTTTGCATTACAGCTCACTGAGTCATCTGTATCACCGCTTGGTCTGGCTTGCTTTGGCACACTTTCCGTCTTGAATGCTTCTTTCCACAAGGAAGTGTACTGTAAACTATTTGGTGCATCTCGACTTGTTGTTACTGCAGAATTTAGCTCAGAATGCTCATCCGGAGATCTTATAGGCATTGGTTGACAATCGTTTAAATCCTGATTATAATGGTTCCAATCAAGCGATTCCTCCCCATATATTATGCTTTTACTTTCACTATCAGGTAAACTGTATGAACGACTTGATGTAGATGAATTTGAAGAATCTGTTTTCAGTTCCAAGCCATCACTGAAGTAACCGCTCTTAAGCACGTTGTGTGGTTTACTTGACAGTGGTGCTTTCTTTGATATCCTGTAAGAATAAAAACAGGTCTTAATCTTTACAACAAAGAAACAAATCCATCCCGTTCCATTGTGCAAACAATTTAGTTTCATCCTAAGTGAGCCAGACAATCAGCATATAGATGTTATTGTAACAGATACGGTTCCAAAATTTAGTGTGATCTGCAGTATGTTCTTCTGCTTTAACATAGCAAGAAAAGGCTCGAATTAGTGTGGCTTGGCACACAAAGACCGCATAAAAGTTGTGTTCAGGATGTCTTAGCCTACCGTACGGTATGCTTGCACGCACACACACACACACACACACACACACACACACACACATACATACATACATACATACATATATATATATATATATATATATATATATATATATATATATATATATATATATATATATATATATATATATATATATATATGAGACATACAGCAGCTTTCCATTTTACAAATATCGTTTTTACAAAAATGGGCCTCTCTGTTTAGATTAACCAGTTACTTCATTGCCATGTTCCGATACCCTTTACTCTAACTGTTGTGCAGAGTCAACGACCCGCTATCGGAAATACACGCCCGGGAATTTCAGATTATAAAATATGTTTCGACAGTTAGTTGTTGAATACCAAGGATTATCTTTTTGAAAAGTTACTTTTTGGACTTACAACAGTATAAATACAATTTTTAAAATTCATATTTTTATTTGATAGAAAAAGGTAGTGACTGGAACGGCCAACTTGACGAGGAGCTTACCGATTTCTTATATTGTGATATAGAATAGTTGCACGACATTTGGGATAATTAAACTTTATTGAATAAGGAATTGTACATGGCGCAAGTTTGGAAATGTTGATGAACATAAGTATGAGCGAACAAACATAAACAATACCTAGAACATTCTTTTCTTTTTCTCATTTTAAATGTTTCTTTGTTTCTTGGTCTGTTTAATTCAAGTTCTTTCTTAGCTGATCCAAGACTTTTTGCGACAAGGGAAAGTTCTTCCGCCATTCCAAGCACATGAAAAGTCAGTGCCTTCAGTTCTGTTGTTGCATCATGAGCTTGCTTGCTTTCACAGGTGGCAGCCTCCAATTCCTGTATTTGGTCAGATAGTAGAATACATGCTTTTATATGCATGTAAAATTAAGTACATAATAAAATGTTCAGCAAAACAACGCCAGCAGATATTTAAGCAAAGTGCCTATTTTTGTCACTATTGGTATAGTAAATCAAGAACCAAACGCTTTGTTTTCGTCACGTTGCAAAGTTGCCTGCCTAGACAGACTCGGTTACTTTGGCGATAGGCTGAAAGTAGAGGAGCAAACACCCTACAGCCAACGTAACTAAATCCGTCTCAGCATGCAAGTCACAAAGTTCCTATTAGATGTAGATTATGCTTATACTAAGTGCCATTCCCTTCAAACTCACCACTCACTTGCTTCAAATCTGAACGAAAAAGATGTCACACAGGAAGGGGTCAATCTGCATTTATATGCTGATATGGCGTTCTTTCAACATCAATAGCAAAGATACTGGCTATGCCCTTAAATTTGCACGTTCCATCACGAAGGATTATCAAATGATCGCATCTGCACAAAATGGGTACCGTGCATGTTCATGCTGATTAAATCTGTTGCAAAGTATTACTTCCTGCAACAAAAATAAGCTCCTTTTTTCAAGTCATCTATCTATCTATCTATCTATCTATCTATCTATCTATCTATCTATCTATCTATCTATCTATCTATCTATCTATCTATCTATCTATCTATCTATCTATCTATCTATCTATCTATCTATCTATCTATCTATCTATCTATCTATCTATCTATCCATCCATCCATCCATCCATCCATCCATCCATCCATCCATCCATCCATCCATCCATCCATCCATCCATCCATCCATCTATCTGTCTGTTTGTCTGTCTGTCTGTCTATCTGTCTGTCTGTCTATCCATCCATCCATCCGTCCATCTATCTATTCTTATACATTATTGTAACAAACGATAGCGATACATGACAGTAAAATATTCTAGTGACTTCCTCTAGCTTTTTGTTGCATTTACCTTAGCATGATACGGTATCATGTCTATTGACATACTGTGCATTTATTATAAAAAGGCTACACAATGTTAGGTTGCCAATAAGGCGCCTGAATTTTAGATGTGTATTCTTGTGAATAATCGATGTCTTTTTTTCTGGAAATAGAACAACCCATAAAAGGAGGCCCAAACGCACACGAAGCAAACAATTGCAGTTTTGTAACATATTTCAGAAATGCTGCTTACAATCATTTGCAGAGAAAGATAGAGGGTATATTTTTTAATGTTTTATTTTTTTTAAGTTTAACTGCCACAAAACGAAGTGTTTCACCCATAGAGATATAAACCAACCTACTAGAGGGTTGTGGTTTGGTTTTAACGATGGATTTACCTTTCCTGGGGCTCGGCTAATGTTCAGGAGGTACAGCGTCGTTGAAAGTCAGTCTCGGCCAAGGAGCTCAACCCCTACACATCATGGTCCCTCGATTGTGTCTTCCATCCGAATACACTTTTAATCTCTATGAAATCAAGGTAATTTAACCCCCATAAAGCCATAGCCCTTTGCTCCAGATATCATTTTCAGATGTCCTAAGCACGGTGGCTTGTGCGTACAAGCAACTACCTGGATATTAGTAATAGGGTATCTCCAGGCACGGATCGTCAATGGCGGAGGAAGCTGTTCCCAGTGAGCGCGCAGTGGTGAAAAAAGTGACTTGTTGATCGGGCAGTGATCTCATACCTAGATTTACTTAATACCACCTAGGCTTCTGCCAGGAGTTCCTTATTTTCAGTGCAAATACTGGAGTGACGTCATATGACAAGAAGACAGTGACAGTCCTGTGCTCAGTTGACCTTACATGCAAAGACTGACGTGGTCCTGGAACTCCAGAATGATATCAGGGTCAGCTTGATGTAAGACCATCATCACTGCTGCAAACATGTGCATATCATTTTTTCCGTATTTTGGTGATTTGTTAAAAAATAAGAAAATGACAACACCACTATGTAGTGGCCAAATTTGGTTGAGAGAAAGTTCATGTACATTTCAAATAAGTTTGAATTGGATCCTACCACCGCTTTGGGGAAAAGGCAACAAAAGTAAAAAAAATGCACAAAAATTCTTTTTAAAGCAAAAAGTAATAGCTGCGCTCCCTGTTAAACAAATAAAGGTCTAGAGGTCCCCCAAAATGTCCCTTTGCACTTGCTAGGCAATTGGTTGAGCGGTTTAGGGCACAATTTTACAAGATTTTACTGAAAAATGACCAAGAACAGTCGTAAAAAATCTTTAAAATCATTGGAGCGCGGTCATTTGTACAAAATTGATAGAGACCCACCAAAGGTACGCCCTCACCACGTTTGAAATGAACCTGGTTGATGATTTGGAGTAGTCGAAAATGTGAATTTCCATTGCAATCCCCATTTACTTACACGGTAATGCAGGCATTGACAGACACGTACCCAAATTGAAAAAAACGTCGAAATCAGAGAATCTGAGTATCACCATCTAGTGAATAATTTTGTTTACCCCTGCCACAAGCTTCATTTTCACACGTTTAAGAACAATCGGAGTGACGGTTTTGGAGAAATCAAAAGTGGTGAAAACACACCAAAAATTCCTTAAAAGTAGAAAATAATGCAGCCGCCACCTGTTGAATAAATTAAGCTCTGGGGTTCCGCACAATTGTCCCTATGCAATTTCGAGACGATTTGCCAAGCAGTTTAGGATCAGATTTTTAAAGATTTGATAAAA
Organism: Hermodice carunculata; assembly: GCA_964020975.1. Taxonomy (NCBI): domain Eukaryota; kingdom Metazoa; phylum Annelida; class Polychaeta; order Eunicida; family Amphinomidae; genus Hermodice; species Hermodice carunculata. Next base: position 39,355,209 of record OZ026612.1, read on the forward strand.
ATTAACCATAAAATTCATTAAAAAATTCCAGAAATCATTGGAGCGTGATTATTTAAACATTTGAACAAACCCACCAAAGGTACATCGCCAGACGGTTTTATAATTTAAACTCGCCTTTGAGACATCTGCTTTCCTATGAGCTCTCGCAATTTATTACGAGAGGCAAAACCGACACTGGCAACCTTGCTGATCATTTTGTGCAGATCGTGTGTATATCCTGCTTTCACAGTGCTCGGGAATTAGGCGTTAACGGCAGGCAGCCGAGATCGACGACCCACTCATGCTGGTGCCGGCAGGGGTATGGGCATTGACGGGTTCGCTGAATAACTGCGATACCTTCTGTGGTCAACTATAAGCTCCAGTCGGAGGAAAACAGATCCAAGCAGGTTTTAACCAGGTTTAAATGGCGGTTTTATTCATTTGCCTTGCAAGCATATTATTGTTATTGTTATTATCATTATTATTATTATTATTATTATTATTATTATTATTATTATTATTATTATTATTATTATTATTATTATTATTATTATTATTGTTGTTGTTGTTGTTGTTGTTATTATCATTATCATTATTATTGATTTTTTTTCCTTCTTGCTTGGACTCTGGTCCTTTTAGTATAAAGGAGTACGTATTTGTATAATTTATGATTTATTCATTTATTTACGTGTGTCTGATTGTGCATCCGATATTTTTACGGTTATAATTATGATTTGCTCTGACGTATATATTTCGTCAGAAACGGGGGCTCAATAAAAGAATACTAGTAATAAGTATCATCCCTTGTGTGAACTACCGAAAACATGAAATGACAGCAGAAATACGTCTAGAAAGCACTGAATTAAGTGGGGCGAGCTGCAACTATTGTTCCTGGGATTTTACGAGATGATATTTGATGATATGCATCATTACTCACCTGAAATCCTTTCCATATTTTCGCTGAACGCTCTTTTATTTTATGATTAGCAACAACATAATTCCTTTTTCTTCTTGCGTATTTTTGTAGCGTATCTTTGCTGTTTCTCTCTTCTACACTCAGCAAATCACTGCCGTCAATAATGGCCATGTCTGTAAAAAAAAAAAAAGAAAAGAAAAAACCTGCCAATAACGTTCAACATTCAAACACAGGATATAATGAAATCAGTGTAAGCTATACCTTGGGTAAGAACAATCTGTGCGCTTGTTTAGGATACCATTTGAATTCATTGAGAATGTCGAAAAAATATTCAAATCAGGTTGATACTAAACGAATTGGTCCACAAAACACGAAAGGGGTTGAAAAGGAAGGCAATAGAGGGACTTCTGACGACCTGAAATGTAAGTGTAAGACTGCTATCTGTATGCCTTACATGTAGAATTTAATTTGGTTTTCATGGACAGTCAATACGCAGTGCGGATTCATGAATTTGACATGATGTATTTGAGCCGGCGAGCAACAGATTTCATTTCCAAGGTAAAACCTAACTGAGATTTACTAATTCGGATACACTGTGTCACGTTTCTTATGCAATTTTTACAGGAAACGTACCCCCAAAAGCACGGAATTGGTTCTTCTTTGCCCCTAACACCACCACCTTTGTTCATGTGCCAAAAATCTGTTCAGTGCGCGTTCAAGCAAATAAAGTCAACCAGTTATCCACGAAAATTAGGGCACATATAATTTACCTCAAACATTTTTACCTGACATAAGGAAAACAATAGGGAACAATACATTACGTTCAAGTTTCTGATGAGTCCCCGAAAGGAGTAATAGGTGTGGTGAAGTTTCATTCTATCATATGCTTCCTATATTTTATCATATGCTTTGTATACTTTGTATGTAAAGCTCCCAACTACACCATGCAATTGGCCCTTCAGAGTGTAATGTCACACGACAGAGCTACCTTCGCCCAAGTTCCACCAGTTGGTGAATAATCTTCTGCCATAGTAGTATTTTGATGTAACACGCTATTGAAGAACCTGCTATGGCAAAGGCTACATTATGGCTAATGGACCCTCGGTCTTCTATCTTCTGTTTTCAAACTCAACCATGTTTTAATACATTTATGATATAGGTTATACCTGATATTACCCTATCAAAACTCACAAAATGTCTCCCATGTCGATGAATTCAAGCTATCCGTGCTGTATTGCAGTGCAACGAAATTGCAAAACGAGGCTCGATTGAGCAGACGGGAAGATCGGAGCTCCAGCGTATTTTTGAGAAAAATACGTGTTTTTGTGTACAGAGTGGTGCAAAGTGGTATTGCCGAGAAGAACTAATTGAATAGACAGTGGACAAATGAAACTGGCAAAGATTGGAGCATTTTCTTAGAGTTTTTGAAGAATTTAAGTTGAGTACACTGTGCAACTTTTGTAAACACACGAATTACCCATACGTCATTGCGATAGACAATTAAACGTGACTGCACTACAGCTCAAATCTTCAATGCTCGGTTGGCTTGATAAGTATGTTCACCCACCAGAAGAGGAAGAATGAAAGTGAAAAAGGTCATGCTAGCAAAAGAAAGTCAGTCAAAACTACGAAAGTGAGTACCAAGACGAGTGTGAGTGACTCTGGCAGAGAAAATGTAAATAAGGATGGAAAGTCCCGTGTGGTTGAAGATGAGGATAGCTGGAAAGCCTGGATCTGCAGCGTGTGTGATGGAGTGTTTGAGGATAAAAATGATAAAATCTTGGAATGTGATGTTGAATGTAGAAAAAAGTTCTGTGCTAAATGCATAGATATGCCAGATAACCAATATGAAACATTACAGAGACCAGATTGTTTTTGGTTTTGCCCAAGTTGCGTGGTTGAGATAAAGAAAGTGTGTGAATCTAATAAGGAAGAAGGAGGATTGACTCAAACAAAAGTTAGTGACAAATTTGTAAATGAAATTCATGATAAAATTATGAAAGAAATCAGCCAGAAATTGGAACTCCTTGAAAAAAAATTGACACAAAACTAGAGTCCTATGCAAAGAACGTACCTGAGGAGGAAAATAAATCTTGGGCCGAAGCAGTTTCAAGTGGAAAAGGTGGTCAGTCAAGCATTAAAAAGGACAGTGTTAAGGAGGTAATTAAAGAAACAATAGTTGAGCAAAAAAAAGTGAAATATCCAAAGAATCAAGAGAAGATAACATCATAATTCATAAGGCAAAGGAAAGTAGGGAAGAAAATCCTGAGGATAGAAAAAATCATGATGAGGCATTTTTAAAGCACTCTGTAACGATGTATTGGAAATTCCTTAAGCAGAAGTGAAAAACATGATTTGATTAGGAAAAAAGAATGAGAATGAAGATAGACCCAGGCCAATGAAAGTGTTATTACAGAGTAAAGATGCCAAACAAAGGATCAAGTCTAGCTTAACAAAGCTAAAACAAGCTGACACAAAATTTAAAAACATCAGTGTCTGTCATGATATGACAGAAGAAGAAAGCAAACAATTGAAGGACAAAGTAGCAGAGGCAAAGCAGAGAGAAAGAGATCAGTCGGGGGGGGGGGGGCGCTGGGCATTCAAAGTCCGAGGTCCTCCATGGAACCTAAGAATCATCAAACTAAGAAGGCAATAAAGTCATATCTCAAGGTTATGTACACAAACATTGACTGTATCACAAATAAAAAACCTGAGTATTATGAAATGACTAATGAAGACAAGCCAGACATAATAGTTATTACGGAAACAAATCCCAAAAATCAAAAGTTCAAAATGACAAAAACAGAACTACAAATACCAGCTATGCCATTTACACAAACGCAGAAGAAGAAACAATAAGAGGTGTAGCAGTGCATATCAAGAAAGAGTTTAATTCCATGGAAGTATCTAAGTTCAGTGAATACAAAATCAAAGAAATGGTGCCTGTTGAAATAAAGTTAAATGGAAACAATGAACTTTTACTGATGGGTATCTACCACAGTCCAAATTCCACAGTAGCAAATAATGCTGACTTAAATAGAATTATTAAAGTATGTGATCAGTTAGGATACTCTCATTTGCTTCTACTTGGAGATTTTAATTATCCAGAAATCAAATGGCAACAGGGTGGAATAGTGGGATCATGGTCCTCAGAGGCAGGCAAATTTGTAGATGCAACAATGGATTCATACTTATATCAACACATTGAAAACAGCACAAGGTATAGATTGAACCAGGAAGCAAATACACTAGATTTAGTGTTCACAAATGAAGAAAATATGATAGACAATACTGAATACAAGCCACCAATTTGCAAAAGTGATCATGTATTGCTCTCATTTAATTTTAATTGTCACACAACAGATACATGTGAAGATAGAAGAATTTTATTGTATAATAAGGGGAACTACAATGCTATGATGCAAGATCTACAACTAGATTGGACAAATCTTATGAAGGATAAAGAAGTGGAGGATTGTTGGGTTATGTTCTCTGAGAAATTAAAGTCTGCCATAGATAAACACATACCTAAAAGGAAAATAGGCACGACGACAAAGAGAGAAAAGTTACCTTGGCCAAATAAACACACAAACAAGAAGTTACAAAGAAAACAAAAAGCATGGGAACATTACATTTCTGATAGGCTTGAAGATAACTACAAGAAATACACAAAAGCAAGAAATCAAGCAAGGTGGGAAACGCGCAAAGCTTTACTCTAGCATGAGAAATTAATAACCCTAAATGTAAAAGGCAATCCTAAGTAAATGTTAGAAATATGTGAAGTCCAAGTGCAAAACACATCATAGTACTGCAGACCTGGAAAAAGAATTGGACAAAGAAGCAAGCACAAATCTTGAAACGGCTGAGGCTTTGGATAAATTTTTCTGTAGCGTTTTTACTAACGAGGACACTGATAACATACCAGCCCCAAGACCAAGGGAGTTTACCCAAGAGCTGGCTTACTTTGAAATAGATACAGATGATGTATATTTACAATTGGTGCAATTCAATGTGAACAGGTCAATGGGACCAGATGGTCTTCATTCTAAAGTATTAAAGGAACTGGCAGATGTTATTAAACATCCATTACAGTTATCATTTCAGAAATCTCTCCAGCTATGGATGGTAACAAATGATTGGAAGATTGGCAATGTTAGGCCATACATAAGAAAGGTTCCAAGAAGCTGCCAAATAATTTCCGACCTGTCAGTTTAACATTCACTGTATGTAAAATTACGGAAAAAATTATAAGGCAGAAATTAATAAATCACATGGTAGAAAACAATTTATTTACAAAATATCAACATGGGTTCTACAAAGGAAGATCAACTACTACTCAATTACTTCAATGCTTAGAAATGTGGACTAGGTGGAGGGATGAAGGTCAACCAACTGATGTTTTGTATCTGGACTTTAAAAAAGTTTTTGACTTAGCCCCACACATCCGTTTTTTGAAAAAGATAGAGAGCTATGGCATCACAGGAAATGTTCTCCGATGGATTACATCTTTTCTGACAAAAAGAAAAGAATGTGTGTGTGTGTGTGTGTGTGTGTGTGTGTGTGTGTGTGTAAACGGTACTCTGTCATCGTGGACAAATGTCTCAAGTGGGGTCCCCAAGGGCAGTGTCTTGGGACCTGTGTTGTTCAGTATGTACGTAAATGACATGCCTGACGTTGTTGAGTCATTTATAATGTTTTTTGCAGATGATATGAAACTATTTAAACCAGTAAACAAGATGGAGGACAGTGAATTTATGCAAACATTTCCAAATCAAGAAAATTGCATGTACAGGTTTTGGGGTTTTTAGAATTTATTTTCTGTTGGTCGTGTTATCATGATAGAATTTAGAAAAGGGATTAATACATCAGGTTCGTGCGTTGCGACCGTACCGAAAGGTACAACATATGAGGCCGAAGGCCTCGTGTTGTACGTGCTGCCAGTGCAGCGTAAGGCCACAACGCACTCACCTTCGGTTTAATCCCTTAATAGTACCATAGTGAAAGGAAAAGAGCCAATCGGATGACCAGAATAGCATGACATGGCCGTGGAATGTTCCGCAACTCAAGCACGGTTTATATTAGCCCCCAACTCACCACCCCGAACCGAAACTCATCACGGGAGAAGGTAGGTGTGCACTGCTTTATGACCCATTTTCGTCAGCTATGCAGTCAATACATGGCCAAATTTGAGGACAATGGGCTTGTTATTTTTTTAAAGACCAGATTGTATATGTTATTGGCGTTAAAAACGATCCGGGACTTCCAGTATATTTTGTGATTACAACATCTCGAAGATATCGAAGCATTAATAGCGAGCGGAGCGAGCTCTACATATAACACATGAAAATATTTTAAAAGTAAGGATATTTATCAATCCAAACCTACAGTCTATACAACTTAAAAAACGTGGTCATATCCAAATTATCATCATTTTCAATCTTTAGTACCTTCCCAGCGCAGTGCCCGGGAACCCATTCATGTGGATCACTGATTCACATTTGTTCTCTTATTCGCTGCATTTGGCATCGCTATTTTACCCAGATTTAATATCATTTGGGTGAATTTTTGTTCTTCCAAGGTCACAATTTTAACCGATTATCGCCATTTTTTTCGTGCATGGAATTTAAAACTTCCGGTTGGCCTGGTAACAACTGCGCATGACAGAAATTTCAGAATGCCAATCACTGTGTGACGTAGCTATCTAGGGATGGGTTTTTGCATGTTGATCATGACGTCGAGGCCCCCAATGGGCACGTTGCCAATGAACGCTCAGATTTAGTGGTGTCACGCAAGATTCCAACAATCACTCTTCATACTCACTACGTGTCTGCCACAGGTTACGACACTATTCCAATGGGGATATAGAGATCTTGGGCACAGTATTTAAATTTGTGGAACAATGTCTAACAAAAAGAAAGGCTGCACGACAGACAGACCGGTTCATTCAGCAGCTACCCGATACTCAAGGTGCTACGGCCTCGCCCCTCTAGACTGGTTTAGTAAATGGCAGCTGGAGGGACCTAGCGACCAAGTACTACCATCTGATCCATCGACATTATTGTCCATACTTGGTTATGCTGCCGTTCGCATCTTAGGCTATGCCCACAACATATTTAGTATAAATGATCCGCTTGCCACTAGGCTGAACCGACTTCCATATTAGTGAGTGGAGCGAACACCATAGATAATGTGTGTTAAACAAAAATGAATGAAATGAATAGAAATGAACAGAATCTTACACATTCAATCCCATACGCACAGTATTCTATGGAGTTAAAAATCCATGGTAATGGAGGCTATCGCTTTTCCCAAAGTAGACTGGTTTCCTGACAATCTGATAGATTGCAATGGCAAACTGCATCGTTTTTCTGGGAACCATGCTTCTGCTGGGGGGGAAATCTCGCTCAATGCTCTGGTTCCCTGTCGTAAAAAGGGAGAGTCGCCAGATGCACAGCCAGGAACCAGTCCAGGACACATTGCTTAGTTATCATTACACCACGCGATGTGTTAAGTACACGGGCGGCCTCAAACATGTAAACACTGAGTCATTTCTGAGTGTCGCACACACGGTTATCTTCAAAAGAGATTAAAAGTCTGACAACAGGTCAGAAAATCAGAAACAAAAATGCTCACATTCTAGGTTCCACCTACTTCCATATTACTAGAGTCGGTCAACCCTGAGTTACGGAAAGGATTTTTGCGAATATTTCGTAAATAGCGGGCAAAATGACCATGTATTTTATACATAACCAAATGTGAGCAGTTTACCTTACTCTTGACAGACATTTGCTTGCAGTGTGGTTTGTATTTATTTCTATAACCATCGATTTTCGCGTTTTGCGGCCTACTTACGAACCTTGCCGGCATCTTAAAACTACCCGTCAATCACATTTGCGCACGCGCGGTTATCATTTCTTGGATGTGTGGATTGCGCTAAATTAAATATTCCTTGCGGCTGCAGAAATGCCCCCAAAATTGGGCTTAAATTAAATACAAAGTGCATATAGTTACCACATAGGCCTATGCCTCAAAAGTAAATACATCGATGAGAAAAGGTTATGCATTTGATACATCTGCAAGTAACAATCCGTTGTTGTAATATTCACAAAATCCGTTTCTTAGAACAAGGTTGATGGACAAGTCTATAGTATAATCGGTTCTACTGCCGGTTGTCAGCGTTTTATTTTCCTTCAGAGGTTCAGGGCAATATGATTTTCTTTTGAGCATGAAAGTCTATATTTGTGTCGCCGACTATGCATCCTGATTTTTTACCTTTATAAGGTAAAACAAAAAATAATACACTGAAATACAGACTTCAAAGTTCTATGATGGAATGGGAGCCTATCATGTTGGGAAGGTGAGTAGACTTTGCCATAGACTATAGTCCCACCCTCGATTCGTTTGGGCGGGACTATGGCCTGCGATGCCGTTCGAAGTTCCATGCAGAGTTTCGAAACTAGGCCTACTAGTCACCTTCAAGCATGATGGATTCCCTTAATCTAACGTCACCACGTACATTTGATTTCGTGTACGTGTTAATGCACTACGTAATTGTTGCAGGCGCGTCACAATTAAGTTGTAGTAACAATGTTTCGGTCAGGCGACTAGTATTGGTTTTGGTTTTATTAACCCTCAAAAACAATATTTAAACGCCCGACAAACAATACAATTATTGCCGTACAGGCATATATGTAAAATGTAGGCCTACGCAAACGAATCACTTTGACCCCTTCTCTGCATACACAGGCCTGCGCACTTAAACTATAGGGGCTTTGGCATTGAGCTTATTAAAAACATTATCAGTGCGAAAGTGAAATACGGTACACTCATAAAAAATATTGCTAAAAATAATAAATTTAGGCCTATACTTATTTCAACTGGTTAACCTAATAGTTATCTTTCAAAAACTAACCAGGAGGCTCTCCAGTACTAAATAGACTTTTATCTCATGTATGTGTAGTCCAGAGTAACCAAGGACGGGCCGCTCTGCACCGTGTAGAACGGTCGCGTGCATGCCCTACTTTCGCGCTGACACTGGCACTCGCGCACCCGTGGAGCGGAAGGATACACTCGCAGGCCCGCCCCTGGCGGGCTGCATCTCGTGTATCCTTCCGCTTCACGGGTACGCTCGTGCCATGCAGAATTTACTGCCAGGCATTCACATTCGTGTATTTTTATTATAATCTTCAATGTCCAAGTTAAGACCGAATACGACAAATAGGGAAGGATTACGCCTACGCGCAGACGGGATTGTAGCTTTGTTTCAGGTTCATAGGCTACTTAACAATATTGTACTTCAAATTCAATTCTTGGTGAACCAGCTTTAAAATTGCGCCTGCACGGCTAGCTGCAAATCAAATAGCTCTCATTTTCCGGTCCCGATATTTCTCTGTAATTTTTCTTTACAATTATATCAACAATATAGCAATCTGGGAGTAGGGAAAATAAGTAAAACCAAGGTCGTGTGCATACCAGCGCGACATTCTTCATGATCGCTCAACGTGTTTGGTGCGCGAAGGCATCATAAAATAAAAATGCTTGCGCAGGTACGCACGCGCCCAGTTTTACTGTTATCGACTGATAGGAAAATGTTTCTCTACATTCTACAAGATCATACCGTTTTTTTATGAAATTTTAGAATGTTTTTTCTCCATTGCATTGATTTGTGATAACTGGAAACGACAGCGGCAATGTATACGTTTTTTTTTTTTTTTTTTTTTCGTGGATTTACTTTTAAAGCAAGATTAGGCCTTAATTCTACACTACAGTTTGTTTTTGCATGCACACATGTCAATTTTGAAATGCCGTAAATTCATAATACACTTATACGAAAGCACTCGTAGAATTGGAGAATCTGTCGTGTTTTCACACATCTGATTTCCTTATTTTTCCTCTTTTGGATCCACAGGTGTAGTGGCAATGATATGTAGTTTATTCATGCTGAAATGAAACCATTATACAAATTCGTGAAATACAATTTAAAATCCACATAAAGTAGACACTGATTTTATAAAATAATGCATCTAAGTAACATTTGCCGGTACGGGTTAAAATAAGGCATCTGGTCAGTTACACTTTAATCCAAACTTAAACTTCGTGCCATTGGTAAGGATGAGTGGTGCCCCAATATAACAATGGAGTGGTTTCTTTGAGTTTCTGAGTTGCAGGGCAAAGCAAAGTTGTAACAGGGGCTTCATAAAGAGAGCGTGCATACAGTATGGCCTGAGTAACTTAAAGTAGCCGGGCAGCTGGTACCGCAGTGGTACACTATACTATCTATAGCCATTCATTTTGCCCGATTCATATTTTTTTTAAATCCCTGTAATGACGTTTTTCGCATGAAAATATAAAGAAAGTTAACTTTTTTTCGTGTATATTTAATATTTTGTTATCGTCTTTTAGTTTGTGCCATTCGGTACGATACAAAACATGAAACCTGTTTTTAAGTGGAGACGTGCATTACACAGTAACCGCATTCACTGAGTATAATTAATTATTCTATTTTCAAACAAATAATATATATATATATATATATATATATATATATATATATATATATATATATATATATATATATATATATATATATATATATATATATATATATATAATTCCAAGGGCAAAAAAAACCATAGTACTGACATCATATCTCACAAAACCAAAAATATTTGAAATTAAGGTACATTTTGATGTTTGAATTGAGTCAAAAGATTGCAGTGCAGTGAAGGTTGAGGGGAGCCCTCTTGCTTAATTGTTTATATTTGTTTTGTGTTTCTGAATATGCATATACAACTACACATATTCAAAAATTGGAGAAAAAGTAGAGCACCATAATTAATTTTTTGTTCCACGTAACATCAAGACAAATAATGCTAATATTAAAATTAAACTTTTTCTCCTCAAGTTTCAGTTCAAGTGAAATAGTGTGATTTTATATTTTTCATGACGCTCATGTTCGCTGTTCAAATGAAATATTTTCATTCACTCTTGCAACATTTTAACTATAGGTGGGCCGCTATTAATTTCAACTGAACTATGTGTGTCAACTATTTCATGAACCCGCCTCATTTTGCGTAATTAGGCGTCAGATCAACATTCTAGGCACAATTAAATCAAAATGTTTTACTTTGTGCGTGTTACTTCATAATTCAGCATTGTAAATTCTAATGAAAAGAACAGTGTGTATTTTCTGATTTTGTCACATCAATGTTAATTTGCATTCATGGGCTGTACAGCCGAATTGAGAAGTGACGCTGTCACATCACGAGAAAGCAGTCGTTTGAACCAAATTATGAAAAAAAACCTGCTTTAGTATATATACATTTGAACACTATTGACAGATTTGTAACTCCTAACAAAGCTCTACTACTTTTTAAAAAGAAAATATGTGCTTTTTGGATGACTGTTATGTTGGATTATGGATGCATCACATCAGCCACCATGTCTGATTACGTAGGCTAGGCCTACTGTCAAGTACTGAATACGTGTACCCTGCGGGATTACTTGAACATAGGTCTACATAGGCCTGTGTAGTTGTCAGTCCCCGAGCAATCGCAATGGGAAGATTCGATCAGATTTGTGTAAAATATGCATGATTGTATACAAGATAATTTAGCCTCAAACTAGTGTTCTTTTGCGTGATGGTGGGGTCTCCAACTTTGCAGACCCAGGGTGAGAACGGAAGGGTGAAATGTTATGGAATTAAACATTTGTTCATTCACTATTGAATTCCTCTGACGATTCCGAATCGTGCACTGTACAGTCGAAAACTACAATCGCACGAAGCCTAGCCTTCAACTACCCTCGTTCGTAACAGATCTCTCCCCTTACTGGCCTTAGGCCCAGACCGTCTTTCTTTTCCGCAGAAATGTTGATCCAATACCAGGCCCCCTACTTAACTTTTTCGTCCCCTTCTTCCCGCCCCCCCCCTGCCCCCCGTATTGGGTAAACCTAAACTTAAGTTTCGTTGAACCGTTGAATTTATGTGCAAAATCCAACATTGGCGTAGGCCTACACCTCCAGCACTCAAAGAAAAAAATAGTCATGAAGTTGTAACAATAGGCCTACTCAAATACTCACCGTCTTGCCCACCATATTGAGGCAATGGTTCTACTAAAAGCTTCTTTTTTCGGATGAACGTAGACCTTGAATTATGCTTTTGTTCTCTGTCAACATCATATGAAATTTGTTTCAATGAGGTGCCCTTTTTCACATTTACATGCATTTTCCAGTTGCTTATCCCGTTAATTTGTTGATGGAGTAGTCTGAGAAAGTTGCCTTTGGTGCTTTCAAATCTGCAAGGCAGATTTAGAGACCCGACTACACCATTCGGTTTGTTGTGTCTGGATTCATTTTCTTCGTACATTTGAGCTCCTTTGCCAGGTGACTCTCAGGCCTAACTTATCAGCGCCAGCTATGATGAAAGTGTTTTTAGCCCTCATGTCCACGGTGCACAAGTCTCAGTTGCGTTTGGTGCTTTCAAATCTACAAGGCAGATTTGTAGGCCGGAATACACCATTCGGTTTGTTGTGTCTGGATTCACTTTCTTCGAACATTTGAGTTCCTTTGCCAGGTGACTGACTCTCAGGCCTAACTTATCAGCGCCAGCTAAGATGAAAGACAGTGTATTTAGCCCTCATATCCACGGTGCACAGGTCTCCACTTGGTTCACCTTTAGCATGGCCTTTTCTGCAAACATTTCTGATTTGGGGCTGTTTGTGACATTCCGTGTCTTCAAAGTATTAAGGTCTACTCATGACGTTTAAGCGATGCGTTTATTAGCGTTATCATATAGTGACGTCACTGAGGAAATGTTTGGAGCATTGTCACACCTGATGCTCTATACCACTATTTCTGTGCAACTCTCTTATCCTGAAAAACCTGTCATAGATCGACTGTTTTGACCATATCAACTTACAAAACAAATACATCTTCACAACTTGTAACATCCATTTTTTCCAGAGAATGTAATGCATTAGAATGTTTAGTCCAGCGGATACAGACTGAAATCTGGCCGAATCGTGTAATTTATGATAAAGTATGAAACTCTGCATATTGCCAACTGGACATCTTGGACTACATAGGTGTTCTGAATTGCCCATTTTACTGTTTGTCATATTTCCAATATGGTGGTATAACAAAGCTTTTCCGTAAAATGGCAAAAAAAAATTCTTAAACCACACACTGAATCACATTATCCAAAAATATACAGATGGACAAGGCGAACAAGTTCTTCAAAAAAACTAAAAAAAAATAAGTTTAGGTGTCTAATTCGACATAAAAACGGTGATTTCAATTGGCCATATTTACATAATGGCATCATGACAAACTCTTTCAGTCATGTTTTGTCTATATAAATATATATATATATATATATATATATATATATATATATATATATATATATATATATATATATATATATATATATATATATATATATATATATATCGGTATTTCCAACAAAAACTTAGGATGCTTGCAGCTTGATTAAAAATTGACCGTTGGTCAACAATATGACCTAAGATGGTCATTTTAGGTGGTCATATTTCAACGACTGCCCTTAATTGAGGATTTTTACTGGAAAGATGAATGGATGTGCTATAATTAATTAGCTCAGGACAACTGATTTCCTGACCACGTCACTACAAGCAACTTGGTAAAGTCTCTTTATGACAAAATATTGACCTTAGGAGCTAAATCCAATCTTGACAAGGTCACAATGATATGGCCATTCAAAGTTGTAAACCTTGAAAGTGATTACATCAATTAGATTAGGCTATAATACATGTATACTGTTCACAATACCAACTTATATGTCAAGCCAGAAATAATAGCACTTAGAAAAGTCCTTCTGTGAATTTACAGGTAAGCATTTTAACCCTGTATCACTCTAGATATATTGTTAAACAGTACTTAACAGGGTCTCTAATTGAGGGATTTTTACCGAAGGTAAATGCGTTATCTGTGAAACGGCAATTCCTTATTGCAGCGCCACCTGTCAACGGGTTATTTTGAAATCGAAATTCGAAACTGATTCCACATTCACAACGAGCGTTCAGATGTCAACAGAGAATGGACGCCGGGCCACAGCATAGTACAGCGGCAAGCAGCGAAATTGTTCAAAGAACAATAACTTTACTTTTAAGGACCCAGCATCGACTAGAATACGATCATTTGGAAGGGTATAACATACTCTAGCCATAAATGGAAGTTTCAGCTGCCGTGCTTTGAGAAAAATGGAAATATTGCTACCAGACGGCGCTGCAAGTAAAATTGGATGTGACTGAAAAGCACAAATAGCTGTGAACACTTTGACTCCCCACCCTGTCTGGCGGCCTGTGGATTTTTCATTTCGGTTTGCAGCAAGCTTATCGAAAAGATTATCGAGATATTTGTTTGCCAATGAAGCGAATCTGTCCGGTATATCAGGTTCTGGAACATCAACGGGCACACTTGTGGTATTCGCCGTAACACCATTTTCATCAAGCATAGCAAAAATAGTTGGACATCAGTAACCCGTTTGTCGAGTTCATGTGTCATTATATGAAAGCTACAACATTACTGCCTGTGTCCAAATCTAATAAACGATATTTGTTGAACCGAAGTTCATTGGTTATGTTAACTATTACACAGTCGTGTTCTCTGTAGCGTATGACTTCAAAAACACATAGTTCAAGGGTCCCATGAGGAATCCAAATGGCCCATAGGCATAGGCTCGTGCTCTTGGCAGATGGCAGCCTCCTGTTTTATTTATTTATTTACTTACTTACTTACTTACTTACTTACTTACTTACTTATTGCACTCCAGTGACAGAAACACTCACACAATGTTGATTAAAATATTGTTTTCAAGTGACAAGTTGGTTCTACAGTGGCAGTGCATTGTCCAACTCCTATTGGCTACTTCTTGCTTATGGGAGGTAACAGTGCGTTGTACATTTCAGGAAGGCTTGCAGTAATACAACGCACTGCTATTCAGGCTTCTTATTGGTTACTCCTCAGTCACGGGATAACATCATGATAGAAGAGGGCATACAAGGTACCTGTGGAAGAAGCGGTTAAAAACTGACCAATGTACTTAATCCCTATAAAGTTCACAGGTAGGCATTGTAAAGTCTCTGGTTTGCTAAATATTTTATGATATGATTGGTTAATGAGCCTCTCCATTCCTTAAAAGCAATAGAGCATCCAAGATATCCATGAGGTAAGTATTTGTGAATGAACGTAATAATTACATCAGGGAAAATGTCCATGTAGCCATAAGGTATGGCGTTTTTTGATAAATAAATGTATATCAAGCAAAATATCCACAACTGCTCAGTTTTTATTGTACGAAAAGACACTCATTTATAATCCTATTAAACAATGACTGTTCACATTCTGTAAAGTCTATAAGCTCCTGTTACAGTTTATATGGAATGTTCACAGCCATAAGTTGGTTTAAGAAAGGCCATCTTGATTTGTACGCCACCTAGCATCACCACAAACGATGGAGTCCCGTACAATATATATATATGTATATATATATATATATATATATATATATATATATATATATATATATATATATATATATATATATATATATATATATATATATATATATATATATCTGTCCAGCTCCATTGGATTTCTTTTGCAAGCTTCAACAAAGGCTGATCTCAGTGAATGGTTGGAATGTGTCCTGGATTTAGAGCTGCCAAAGCTTTCTTTACCACATCCATTGAGTGTCGGAGCATGGCAACTGACTTGGATTGGGTGGGTGAGAGCAAGTTGACAATTCCCTGTGCTCTCTGCAATTTGTTCCTTGTTGGCATGATATGCTGTCGCTGATACATGCATCTTTCTATCTTAATGCGGATCCTCTGCTGTATCAATGATGCTGCTAATATAATCACACCACAAAGGTTCTTCCTTTTCAGCAAAGAGTGTGCAGGCAGGCAAACAAAAAACAAGGTAATTCCTTACCAAAGGTTGTTCATTGGTCACATCAGCATTAGGGACCATGCACTGTAAAAGTTCCAACTTTTCTGCCAGACTTTGTGATGGGTGTGTACTCCTGTGTAGCTCAAATGTTATCAGCCTCATGGTGCTTATATAACGAAATTCCAGCTCAATGGAAGGAACCCTGCGCAATTGCAGTAGTAGGACTGTGGTCCATATTATCGAATGCATATGTTGTGAACACAATTGTTGTAGTGCCAGGATGGCTTGGTCTATGACGGCTGTGTTGAATAAATCACAAAATTACTTTAGTTCTTTATCTGAAAGACAAACACATAAAGTATGTGGTTACCAAATATTGTTTTTAAAAAAAAGTGATTATTTATACGAGAAAGTCAATGAAACACCATTACAAGTTTCAGTAGACCACTGCACATGTACCTTCTCATTAATTTGGTATTGTATTTTTCGCAATATTTGAACAGCCATCAGCAGTCCCCATTGACCCTAACAACGATAAAGTCACATGTCTGCAAGGAAACTAAAATGGCAACACCCTTGAATGAATGCACATATTGTTCAAAGAGTGACAAATGAAAGGCACTAATGCAGCTTCAAGGGCTATTTCTGTATGCTATTACAGTGGTTGCCTGACATTATTGGGGATCTAGAGATATTCAGTGTGATGTACTTTATCTAAATCAAGCACAAACTACGGGGCAGCAGTTGGTAACTTGACAACGTTCCATTGTCCCTACTTCAAAGTTATCATACCTTAATGGGATTAAACACCTTGTGTCCCTGAACAATGGACATTGTTACATTGTTTACTCATGAAATTAGTGTTTTACAAGCCATTGTCAGTCATCTATTTGATAATGTTCGCTGGGGTATAACTGTGATTTCAGTCACTTGGCAACATTACATCCCATGCACAAAATGCATGGCCCATATCAAAAGATCTCGAAATTCAACTTGTAGCCACACACAAAAAAACACATGTCCTCCTCTTCACACAAGACAGTAATAGTTAGTCCTATGTAGCTGGGATCAGGTTCAGGCTTGAACTCACAGGAGGGAGCACACTCTGCCAGTATAGCTATGCCATCATCTTCACTCTGGGAAAAGTTCCTGGCGTCGCCCTCAAGCTGCCTAAGTAAGAGCTCACAAACATTTTGTGCTTTCAAATACATAGATCAATTCTTACCTCTCGTCATTTTCTTTTTGGCTCTTCTGCTTCTTCCTGGCCAACAAACTCTTCCTGATATCATTTCTCATCCACTTTTTCTTTCGCTGGTGTTCTTGGCATGCTGATTTTCTTGGTATGGTAATTTCTTCATGCCATCTTGTCCACAGGTTGTACTCGCTATAGGTTTTCCAAAACACTCCATGTATACTGAACAGGTAAAAATGATAAGGACATCTTGTTCTTTGATCTTATGTTGTGAGAAGTGAGGGAGGGAGTAAATGAGATCAACCTATCACCAAATTCAGCTGACCGCATATTTACCTTCTGTTCTCCCTCTGATTCTGGGTGGCTAGATCTGAAACCACAAGCATAAAACCATCAATGTGGCTGCCTTTACATAATTTGAGAGACAAAAACTTGATTTTTATACCACAAAGCAACAAAGTATCTTAGCTACAATGCATCAAAGTTGAAGGTTCTAACTTACTCCATGAATACCAAAAAGGTTGAATCAGAGAGAATGAGCAATATTCGCATGACAATTCTCTTTACGTATCAGAGCTACGACCTTTGAAAGTGATATTCTCAGATGTCAGTTTCCACAAGATCAATCAAACTTTTAAATGATTTCAATCAAACACAGATAGATGTATCATCTTGACATAAAGGGTTATTCAAGATAAATGTCTAACTTTGGAAATTTTTCTTTGGCTTTTTAACTCTTCCCTTCATGAATTTTGGAGCCCAAAAATGGAGAAGCTGTAATAACATCGTGGTACCAACTTTAAAATTCTATGAAATTTCATAAAATCAAAAAATATGTTTGCTGTGGAGGAGTTACATAATCGTTTGAGATAATTTTGCAGATCTTAAAATTGATTATTTTGTGAACGTGCTTAAATAAACTTGTGAATCTATACCCATGTACAAAACAGCATAAAACTTCTTAAAAGTCTCTTATTTGATTCAATACTCTGTGATAAAAAATCTGGATATCCAAAAGATTACAAAAAATACATAGTTTAATGGGTATAACCAATCAATCTATGGGAACTGGACAAGGTCAAAGTTGACAGAGTCTGTAACACACCTAAAACCATCCTGGCAACTTAAGTGATCATGGACGCACAGTGCCCACACTCCCGCAGTGGCTAACGGTCAAATTTTCAAGGTCTTCTGACAATTCTCACACCTGGTCATATAAAACTGACAGCCCTGGTGTGTACATAGTGTGTACCAGATCTTTTGACCTTGTTTTTGAGTGAACGAATGTACCAAGGGATAATGGTAATGGGGTGTCCCCCTGATGTGTATGTTTGGTGCCCAAAGATGCTTTGCAGATGTGCACACAGCTGTCATGAAGTAGCAGTTGAAGGAGTGACAAACAAGGGTGTGATAAATCATCTGATTCACCCTTCATATTTGCCACATAAAGATCATTATGACAAGCATAAGCAGTGAACTAGCTACTAACTTTTGTTGATGACAGTCTTCTGTGAAGGATCCATTAAACGGTGTACATTTAATTTAGTATTATGTGTCTATGTACAATGTTTGCAGCATGGGACAAAATAACAGCTTCATTCCCCCGATTCAATTGGCATGCTTTTCTGAGAGACCATCCAACATGCTTATTAGCCACAAGTAGCCCATCACAACCTTTACTATATTCTTGTAACTCAGGAAGCCAAGTACTTTATTGTTAAATCTCGTTCCATGAGTAGCCTTGGATTCACCTCTAAGCTGCTCAATTCTGGCGGCATAATTTTCAGTTTTGATAGTTAAAAAAAACTGGACTAACTGTTTCATTTTCAAGAGCTGCTTCAATACAAGAGGCCAATTCTGCAAAGACAATATACTGTAGGCATTGTTTGTATTACTACTGTTCCTTGATGAGCTTGGTATATCTCTGTCCCTGTTGTACAAAAGCACCAGGTATTGGACATCATACTTTCCTTCAACAGATATCAAATCATTGAGCTTGGTTGTTAGTGTATCATCTGTCACATGAATTGTACATGCCCTTGCATGATTGTCTAGGTCAAACATTGCATCTTCCTGGAGAGGCTTCACACTTTTTTCAGGCTTGTCACAGAAAGAACATCTAGGAATTAAATCAGCAAGTTGAAGCACATTTAGACGATTGAATTTTCATTTTTTGTCTAATAATCTTCAACATTTCTTTTGTTTGGCTACTGCAAGAGGTGCAGACATTATGAGGTTCTAATAAATGAATTAGGCCTGTTCACCAGTTCAAATTCTACCCCATCTGAAAAAGTAAATGAATAATTGGATGTCATTTTGAACAAACATAAACAGTGTTTACCTTCATTTAGCCCTATATTTTCTGATATACATGTCCATTTACCCAAAAAGTACTCACTTCCAAAGCTGCATGAAAATCCGTATAAGATTCATACTTGATTCCAAATTTTGTTCTGCCGATGAAATATCAGTTTTGTTGTCTAAAAGCTGGAAGAAAGTACAGGAATTTAGGTTTAATCACTGTCATCAGATTAAAGTATCCTCCAGTTTTAACACGTTTTGAATTTTATCTAATTCGAAGATGCTGTTGGACCAGTTGATAAGTGCTGATAATCATTTACCTTTAAAACAGATTTTTGTTTGGGACTTCTACACTTTGTATACAACTACCACTCATTCTGATTTGAAAGAATATATCAAGTCTCTCATATATAAAACCTATGACAAAAATAACTTTCAAAGAATGATTATATCTTATAAAGATGTATATTTTGATAATGATATGAAGGATGGCAAGTCTGTATTTGAAAAGGATCAGTCTGTGGAGTTGTTGAACTTTTTGATTGCTAACATTTATGACAATTTTGGAGATTTCACCTTTAGAAAGACAATTATTCCAATATTCTAGTTGGTACCAATGGTGCATCCCTTTGGCTAATTCATATTATTTTACTAAGAGCATACGCTTTTGTAAAGCTGTCAAAAGAAAATACATTTCATGATAAATGTTTTTAATTGACATTTAGATATATTGATGACCTTTTAAGCATCAATAATAAACACTTTCCAGAATATATTTCACATATGTACCCTGACGATTTGGAATTAAAAAATTAAAAACAACTACAGAAAATGACGTGGCATGTTCAGTTTTAGACATAATCATGTATAACCACAAGAGTGATTTGAAGTTCAGATTATATGACAAACGTGTTGACTTTGACTTTAACATTGTAAAACTGCCATAGAGATACCAATATTCCACTAAGGCCTGGTTATGGTGTCTTAGCCGCAGATAGGTGGCCTTGGAGGGGGCAGGAGGATATGGGCACAGTCACTTCGCCCTCCAACTCAATGCACCCATACCCTGCTGCCCCCTCGAAGGCCACATATCTGCGGCTAATGGTGTCTATGTGCCAAGGCTAATTGCCTTTTGTAGAGTTTGCACTGATTCTGACAACTTTGACTCCCATCTTTCACTGCTCGACTTCAGATGTTCAATGAATACTGTATTGCTTGATGGCTGTTCAGATCTTGCTGTTGTATCTGGTGATTTGGACGATTTTAGACTTTGATTTTTAATTATGATATGACACACAATGGTCTCATTACTTTTTAATTGCTATTGGCATCAAAAGAGTTACATTGGAGACTACATGTACAACTTGTGTGGAATTTGGCTTTCCATTCCTTACAAGTTCAAGCCCAACACTTTCATCAAAATGACTCAGCCTCACATTGTGTTGCAAACATTTGATATCACTAAATGCCACCAGACTTTAAGCCAATGACTTCTAGAGGGCACCCTGAAATCGCCCTGTAAACTCAGCTGGGCAGGTTAGTTTCTGTTGGATATTTTGTTTACAAAAGAGACATAGGTTCCAGCCTGAAGGTTGGTCATCAGGTGTTAGATGAGTCACATGACACCCTTACACAAGTCTGACATTTTTCTGCAAGGTGCTACATATTTTAGGCAACAAAACTCTGAGCATCTTTACATCTTCGTCTGGAGAACTACATGGGAAACATAGCACTGATGGGAGACAAAACTATTGTAGAATAATTCAAAGGTAATTCTAAAATCACAGGCTTTCACTTGCCAGTTCTGAAAGCACTGCAAGTAGCAAGATTTCTGATCAAGCAACCCATATTGCTGCATGTTTTGGCATGTAATGAAGTTTTTCTGCAAAAAATATTCATCACAGTGTAAATAAAGTGTTTTTGTTGAAAAACAACCATGAAAACCACTGATTACACATTATAACAGCCATGCTGTAACTTAGTTATCACACCACTGTGGCACCTATGATAGGGCAGCCTGTTCAGCAGTGGTGCAAGCTGTGGCAGAGGCCTGGAGACATCAGCTGTGAGCATTTCAAGACCTAGCAACTATCTCCAGCGACTCAAATTCCCCCCTTCTGCAAAGAAGATCGATGGGAAGATAGAAGAAGGATTGCTGGAGAGATGTAGATCAGAGACTGGTGACGCAATTAGAGAATGTACCACTGCAACTAAGCAAGATGCCAACAAAAGCCTGTACAAGAGTTGATCCAGAGGAGATCCCATCTATGACTAAAACCCATGACATGATTGAAGATAGTGATTGAGAGCAAATGCTGAAGTTTTAACCAGGAGTTTCAACTGACAATTATTTAGTCCATGGCCAGCAGCTCCAGAAATGTCATAGTGCATACTAACCTATCTCCTATCTTGTATTTCCTCCGTGACCTTGATAAACAAGTTCAAGGTCATCCATATGACCTAATACAATATTAAACTTCCCCATGATATAAATTATGGAATGTTGGGTATGAATATCTTTACTCTGTCGCAAAATATTGAATTTAATGCATTTTCAACACATTTTGGTCCTAATGTCGTGTACTACTGTAGATGGTGTCATTAGATTGTGTGGACTTTATGACCTTTAGCCTGATCAACATTGCTGCCACGTTTTCTGATGATTCATGAAAAGCTTTTCCAAAAAACACAGTACTGAAAATTTTCACATATTGGCCAATTTTTTACATAAGATTATAGGTGGCACCACTGTAACTACCATGTACTTTGGACTTGTATTGTTTCTAGATTTGCCTTAAACTGAGCATCTTACCTGGAGTGCCATCTGACGGGAAAGTCCATACTGATATTTTGCAACTCGGCTAGATTACCTGTTCGTGCTTACAGATGGTACATCTGATATGCTCAGTGATTTAACGGTGAAAGTTATGATTTTTTAAGCACCAATTTGGGACAGACAGCAGGCAACCCTGCAAACCAGTGCGACAGGAGTGGGAGCCTAAGGGCACCTGCCCCAGGATTCCGGAACCTCCGCTAGTCCAGGCACTTGGGTACTAGTGTTCAGATTATAAGTCCGGGCAGTACGGAAAGCCAGCACCCCAGCCAGTCCGAGCGCTCAGATCATAATCCCAGAGTGCCAGCTACTGCACTGGTGCCTTCGCTGACCTCCTGATCTCCCTGATCTGAGAGCTCGCTACCCCTACGCCTGGCGTGGTGACACGGCATGGTGACACATCCCCTGCTGTCACAGGTGGCTGCTCCATCGCCGTCGGACATTACATTGTTCGAGGAGGCCTTGGGTGTCCACACTTCCCTCTCAAGTCTTCAGGCCTGGACACATAGGAGGAGGATGAACTGCTGATGTCGGATACGTCCAAAACCAGGCCTCGACCTAGGTTGAGAGTTTATCATTCATGCCGTTCACACTCTGACACACAATGTGGTGGTAAGGTATTAAGTTTTCGTACCACAAATGGCAGGAATCAATACCATACTTGGTATGGCTATGGGTAAAAGGTCAACCAACTTTTTCATCAGCTCTGAAGACTCAAAGGGAGTCCTTGCAACCATCATTCAACAGATGAGCCGGCACAAAACGTGCCGTCCATGAACTATTATGCAACAGCAAGCAGAAATCAACAACACCGCCATGTGCAAAATTTTCCAGGGAAACTCTCATTTTCAGAGACCTCTAACATCTGTCCAAAACACTCCACAAACTCTGTCGTCATCGTTTGTTCCGGCTGACGTAGCAGATAGCCATCGTCCGTTCCTTTAGGCAATGCTCGTAATGCTGCCGTCAGTGACAGGGCCAAACTGACGGCCCTCAGTCAGTTTAGCTTCACGGATGCATACCTTGGAATGTTTTCTGGTACAATATTCCAAGGCCGTCACCTTCCAATTCTCCTCTCTACCTAATTAATTCCATTTAGAAATGAAAAGAAAAGTTACTTTACGTTGACATTTTGGGCTGAAGCGACGGTCGTTCAAAAGAATCTGCCATTATCATGCATTAGGCCTATGGTCGACCGCTTTCTTTGTTGGTTAAATTTTATTTTCATACGCGCGGCATGACACTGGCATGATAAATACAAAATAACCCTCGTCGATCTGTTTCAACCAGATCCCCCTCGTTGTATGACAGATTAACGACTCAGGTAATTTTGTCAATAAATAGACCTCTATCACGTCACATCTTGCCCCTGCATAAGACAGAGGATAGGCATATCCAGTTACCGAGGTCTATCAGAATATGATACATGTAGTTTATTTAATCCTGGCACGCTACGTTGCCCTCGGCTAGAGGTATATATATATATATATATATATATATATATATATATATATATATATATATATATATATATATATATATATATATATATATATATATATATATATATATATATATATATATATACACACATATATACATACATACATATATACACACGACGACACTATATGTGGTGAGCATGTACCAGCATCGATCGGTCTCATGAGTGATTGACAGATCTATTATAATATTTAATAATATCTACCTTTAAAAATTCAAAACATTTTTGTATAATCCCCATGAACTTTGTCTTTTTGTGTATTGTTTCTCAAAAGTTTAATCCTTTCCAAAAATAACACATATGTCTTTCTCTGCTACCATGACTTTCAAATCAAATTCTCTAGCTGATTCAATTTTGTGATCATGTCCCGAGGGCCAGTCTGATTTGCCTATCCTCATCACAAAACTCTTTTCAGGGTCAAAACGTACAGTTACCATTTGTCACTGCACCGTTGTAATGCCATTACATGTACATACACCATTGTGCAGCTGTTTGATGTTATGAGGTGACTTAATTTCTCTGTAACTTTTAGTGCCATGTGTAAATAAAAAATACCTTCCTCGTTGGGTTAGTAATTGTGATAAGTCATGAATGTGACACTAAAATATATAGTGGCCCAAGGGCACATCCCTAAGGAATTCCACATTTTACTTCCGCCCCTGTCGAAGAATGCCCATTGACTAACTTTTGGGGAACGTCCAGTTTTTTTATGTCTGGGTGACAACCCAGACATATTGTTTTTGTAGGAGTTCTTTATTCTTTCTTTATTTCTTAATACCTTTCCGCCACATTGTGTGACAGAGTTTTCTCGGCCATTATACAAGTTACAACATTGCAATTTTATTTACTGTGAGACCCAAAGCCAAAATTGTGCACCTGAAGTGGATTTATTGATATGTTATAAAGTGTTAAAGTTATGGGTAAAAAATGTTTAAAAAGTCTCATTCAGCTATTGGCTGAAAAAACGATGGTAGTTGTATTAGCTAATCACACCGCATCGATTGATAATACACCTGTTGCTTGGTCACTGTACTACTCCTGTTCAGCAGATTATACCTGATGACCCATGATTAATGATGTCACAAAACAGTATGGGAGGAGTTTTCAAAACAAGCTCCAATTGCCACCCAGACAGATTTGCTGGCAAATCTGTCCTTTTGTGTGTGTGTGGGGGGGGGGGGGGGGGGGATATGCCATGATTTTCTACTTCATAAACAAGCCTTTTATGTGGAACAATGTTGAGTGCCTCCTGGAAGTCGCAATAAATCACATCTAAAAAAAGTCGCCATTTTCCAATATATGAGATCAATCATCTAGTACTTTGAGTAGTTGCAACACTGTAGATCTGCCAGGTCAGGTGAATAGTCCATCCTTCTAATATTGTATAGGTCTATACCATTATGTGATCTCTTATAATTGACTTCAGGACTCTACATTATTCATAGGCCTGTGCATGTTCCACCCACTACACTGCAGTTTCCCGCTTATTTTATCGCCTTTTTATATATAGGCCTAACAGTAAGCTGTCACAAAAATTTGTTTCCATTCGTTACAAGTAATTCCATATTGAAGTATTTCATTAGGCCTGTATATTATGCGTATGCCTATATGTTCTGCAATGGACTGGTAAGTCTCTTTCAGTTTCGCCTGTCTTTGGAACTCCAGAGGAAACATAGAGCTACATTTCAGGCCAAAAAAATTGATCGGTTTTAGTTGAGAAGAATTTTAAAGCCCACCAAGAACTGTAATATATATATATATATATATATATATATATATATATATATATATATATATATATATATATATATATATATATATATATATATATAATATATATATATATATATATATATATATTTGTTTGTATTATACCGATCATTGTAGGCCTATAGGCCTATTATTAGCGCGATTTCCATTGGCTCATGCGCTATGCAGTCCTTAACCACCAATAAGAATACGCTTTGTATCTTGCTTTCCTTAAAACCGAAGCGCCATGACCTGGATGTAACATTGATCAATATCAACATTGACAACAAGTATGGGATGATGGCATAGCAACCAAGCACAAGAAAAATGAATAGGATGAAAACAAACTTGCCAAACGTTGTTGCAAATACAGGACAACATGGGAATCAGAGACTGATTGGCAGTTAGAACCTAGAATGGATATCGAAGAGCCTATATTGAGAGGTATTCGCCAGATGTACGGCCTTTATGAAAGATGTAAGCCTATATCAAATATGGCGATTGAGATAGGGTAGAAAAGAGCCTATAGATGTGGAGAGGAATACGCAAGATGTAAGGGCTGTATAGAAAGATGTAATGACCAAACATGGCCGAAAGAGATATCGATCTAACCGATCACGCGATATCGTTGGATTATATTAATGGGTAGGCCAATATGCTTTAGGCCTAGTTACTGCCCCCCCCCCCCCCGCCGGAGGGGGGGGGGGCGCACATACTCAACCATGGTTGTTGACAAGTGTAGTCGCAACTAACCTCTCTTTTGCTCAACGGAGAGTAGGATGGCGTATTGCCCAGGGGGTTTTCTTTATATTATTTCCCCAAAAATTGATATCGTTTAACTTTTTATTTGGTCCAAAAAAAAAGACAAGTTAGAGGATAACAAATTGTGTCTTCAGGGTTCAAATTTAGCAGGTGCCCGATGTCCCGAGGCAAGTTCAAATACAGTCGGGCTAAATACAGTCGGGCTAGTTCACTTTATAACTTTTTCCGTCGGGCAAGTTAAGGAAAGATGATTAAAAATAATCAAGAATTGATATGTTTTCTCAGTGGTTACAAACGCTAAGTGCTCACTGTACTTAAACAAGCACTGTTGCCCAACTCACGGTCAGCTATATCAGTATGAGCATTGATTGGTTCCAACAGATCTTGTGTCTGTCTTTAAAGACTTTCTTTGCCATTGTTGACTATGTAGTAAGAAATGTGCAATCTAGCAGTTAAAATGTCCTAAATCATGTGGCTATTTGGGATCGACAAAGCCCTTGAAAAGAATGCAAAGGACATGGGGAAGGAAAGAATACAATCTGAGAGATGGTGCTGGTGTCTCACTGAAAGTGACTTTCAACATATTTGATGAAACTAGCCAGTTTATATTCTGTAAGGAAATAAAGTGAGGCCAATGAAGGTGCTCATATTCAAGGCATGGTTAATGATGCCAAGAAAAAACAAGACTGTTCCACCATATATGATATATATATATTTGTTGTTAAGTTGGTTGTTTTGTTTGGCAAGTTGAGGAATCTCAGGTCTAGTTGGGCTTATGTGTAACTTGCCCGCAGGGCATGTTACAAATAAAGTTAAAGTCCAACCCTGCTCTTGCAGCGCTTCTACCTTAAAAGTACATTGCCGTTTGGTCACAATATATCTGTCTGACGATCATGGAATTACCATATATGATGATCAACGCGAGATGTAAAGGTCTGTAGACAGTCCATGTGCCACCTACTTTATAAGTTTTTGTCCAACGTACCGCGTAGATTCATTGTAGGTGCAATTGACATCTTACATCGATGTTTTATGTCATGCAGGATCTTAATGCATACAGTGCTGCTCTCTGTGCGCAACTAACAAATTGTCTGACATTATATCTTTGAGGAAACTGATGACTGTGTGATCTACCACCCTAGACTCAGAGAGACCAACGGGTGCAAGGCTATGTGTTTCGCTTCATTTTCTATGTATCTTGGGTAAACGAATAAATATGAGTCAAAATTGCCTGGGAAACATGCCTGAAAGACACTGTACCATGCTCATGTCAGTCAAAACTTACGAGCTGAAAGGTTAGTCTGTAAACATCACACTGTGCAAAATCTAAATTGTTGCAATGCACAAACTCGCTGTCAATTTAAGATATCTTCAATTGGGAATTTAAGATATCTTGAATATAATTCTGGATATCTCTTATTGAATAAAGATACGTCTAATTCAATTTAAGATATCTTTCAATTTGAGGTGCCGTCATTTCAAACATAATATCTTAAATCGTATCTATTTAGAGATATCCTCAATTGAGTTAAGGATATCTTCAATATAATTGAAAAGATCTCTGACACGATTTATTCATTTTTTTTTTCAATTTTAGGTGTCGCCATTTCAAATTAAGATGTCTTAGATTTTATGTATTTACAGACATCTTTAATTGAGTCGGAGATATCTTTGATTTAATTCAAGATGTCTTGAAACTAAATGATGGATATCTTGAAATCTGTATTCATAATGGAATGACCCTCTACATGAGGGCCAGCCTACCCTTTTAGAACTATAAATATATATATAAAACATAGAGAACAAAAGTACTTGATGTGTACATATTTACATAGTTGTCCTATTAACACTGTACCTTGTGCATTTTGCGATCGCAGCCGACACCTCGTAGCAGAGAAAAAATGTTGTATAGTAAGAGCATGGCTGGGAAGAAAGAGTGCTTTGATCATGTTCGTCCTCTCCTCTAAGAAGGCATATTTTTTGTTCCGTTTCCGCACAAAATAAACAAATCTGTTTCTCAGCTGGTTCTCTTTAATAATTGCATGCCTGTTCCTATTTGCAAGGGCTGTTTACTTGACCGGAGTTTTGATATTACTGATTTGTGCTTAAAGTTTTTCATATGATGTTCTTTTTACGTACGCGTCCTTGTAAACATCAATATGTTCAACGTTTGGCTGTTGTTCCATTATCACCAGCGACACCGTATAAAGAGGAGCGGAATAACAGAAAGTAGTGGTCATGGAGTCGTACTTTCAGCTGATTCAGAAACACATTTCGATTTACATTTTTGACTTCATTTATTTAACTTATAAGAAGGTCAGTTATACTCCCAAAATGTCTCTCCTGTACAAGCCCAAACAGCTTTTACCGTCATTATCTAGATCAAATTTATGAGCCATATATGAAAATAGTTTTCGTATACCATATACAACAATGACATAGCGACACCTGGTGAGGTAAGGTTGTTCTTCTCTGACGCTTTGCCATGTTTAAGAATAAGTGAAATCAAAACTTTAGGACAGAGACAGTTCTCTACGTGGGAAAACACCCAATTTGCCTGAATCTAAATCAGAAATTCAAGACAGTCAAATGACTGGAATTTTTTGGCATAGGTGTTGGAATTTGTATTTAGATTCTAGCGTTCCCCCTTTTTCCTTTAATTCCATCCCCGTACTCTTATCCAGGTTCACTTCTAAATCCCATTTTAGAGAAAAGGTAGCACGTTCGGTTAGTAGGGGCTGTGGGCCTTCAAATAAGTCTGACAAAAGCATAACATAACGAAAAGTAGGCCTAGTGCCCTTTTTTTCTACGAGTAATAATATTTGTCCCATATGATTTTCCATCGGTGATTAATTCTTCAAAACCATTGACATTAAATAGCAAAGGGCTTGAATAAACAGCCGTATTTTAACCCGATTTTGCTTTGGAAATACTGTATTCTCCCTCCCGAAAGCTAAACTGACTGCATATAATCCATACACATCTGCGAAATAAGCTGAATGTATTCTAATGGGATACCGGCCTAAATGTAATTACGTCTGTGTGCCCACACAGACATCCTGTTTCTTTTTCATATATCCTTGTTTGTGTTTTTTTCCGCCACCTACGTCTTGTCTACAGATTTTCTCGGAGATGGCTGTTGCTAAAAATCTGAGCTGTTGAAACCCGTCCACTGATTTAGAATTTAATGTTATTAAATAGTTTCGAAATTATGCAAATTAGAGGCCAAGTAGAGTCTATCTCAGTTGAGCCTGCTCAGTGAAGCCCAGCCTCTATCTGCGATAATGTCATTAGGGATAACTTTCTTCCACTGAACATAGACATGTACAGAGCT
This sequence comes from Hermodice carunculata, assembly GCA_964020975.1. Taxonomy (NCBI): domain Eukaryota; kingdom Metazoa; phylum Annelida; class Polychaeta; order Eunicida; family Amphinomidae; genus Hermodice; species Hermodice carunculata. The sequence goes on from OZ026612.1 coordinate 39,384,707, forward strand.
CAAAACTGAAAACGAAAGTTGAGGAATTTCAATATATGCTTAATCTGGGTTAAATGTACTGAATACGCGAGCTTTCGTCAATACACATGCACACTGTGTCCTAGGCAACTTGCTATCCATAGAACACTTGACTAGCTACTTTGAAAGGCTTACGTCTTACAGCAATTGAGAAAAAAAAATCCCAACAACTGTGTAATAACCTAAGTTCTCAAATCTCTTACTGTTCATGTAGAAGAGATCTCTAAGGCCCAAATAAGGCTAACTCACAATGCTTAGGATCGTGTGCAAACCTTGTACTTTAGTACGCGTTTGGGAAAAAATATTTTCGCCATGTGCGTCTGCTTAATGGCCCCATATCCTAGCTCATTCTAGCGCATTATCGCTCAAACACTGTGCAAATGGCTACTTTTAATCGAACAAAAGTTTTCAGATTCAAATTTGCATACAGAAGATTCAGCACAGATCCATAAACTAGGACAGTGTGCTTTCTGAACCATTGAAATCAGTGGGGCCATATCCACACTGACCACACATGGCCATGTCAATCCAGGTGTGAACCTGTTCGTTTCAAATGCAACCGGCTTCCTGCTGTGCCCAGGTAACAAATTCAATTCACGTCAAAGGGGTAGTGTGCAAACGGGGAAAGAACATCCATTTTAAACCTGTTTCAACAGTGTCCAAGTAACTCGAGGCCTAACATAATATAAGTGTGGTTGCGGTAACCCGACCGACCCTACTGAAAAAGGCCCGACCCTAAATAAATCTTATGAAACATAAAAAAAAAAACAGTTCCAATCCGCCCTTCCCTTATAATAAATGATCGACTCAGGCTGAAAGATTTTATCGAGAAAATGGCCGCCGTGTGCCATTATTTTGTAATACATTCAACTCAAACACAGCATGTCATTTCAAATTGTCTAGAAGGTTAACTTTGAGTCCGGGAAACTGCATAGCTGCATAGCCATGGTTGTTCGGTGATCGTTATCGTAATATTTCGCAAGATTCCATGTGTCCGTTCTCCGAGTGACCAGGGCAAACCATCGTTAAAGTAATTTTTAAATCATGACTTACAATATTAACTTTAATCTGCCCGCTCAGTTGTGTCTGAAGCAGCCATCATTGTTAGTAATATGCGGCACAATACCCTGGCGACTCATACACGTTGTTGAGCGCCATTTTGGACACGGCGCAATGCATTGCGGGACTGTCCCACAAAAATACATTTGATTTGGATATGAAAATGAACCGCAGCCACAGAATATATCATATCAATGTTGCTGGGAAATATATGCAAAATATATATGTGTGGTTTCATATATTATAAAACTCCCAAGATCGTCCCATTACTAATTGATTCATGCTAATTAGATATTCTTTCGAATTTTACATGTTAAACATCGTCAAATGTATTGATGACAAGCGTGCCATTAGCAACATCAATTCATTGCTTTCTGGCGCAGGTCAAGTTTTTTCCCCAAAGTTATCGGATAAGATATAGAGATATCACTTTCAGTGGGCATGAATCCCCATTTCTTAGTTTCACAATTCCCGACAAAATTTTAACAGCCCCACAACAAATACTCGCACACAAACATATACATACATATGTACGTGTGTACATATGTATATTTATACATATATATACATATATTAATATATATATATATATATATATATATATATATATATATATATATATATATATATATATATATATATAAAGTCCGTCCACATTCTGTAATGAAAGTTCAATTGTCTCCAAGTTAAGCAAGGATGCGCATTACAGGTTTCAGTGAAAATGTAGATGGCTGAGTCCAGTGATATATAAGCCTAGCACATGTACGCAACAACACACCATAATGTGCTTGTAGGCTTGGAATCACCAACCCCATGTTTTATGTATTGTGTATTCTATATATTTCTGGTTGCTCAAATGTTAGATGTTTTAAACCATGGTTGTCGGCTGTAATCAATTTATCTCATTTCTCCAGCTTTCTTTGCATCTTATGTTTCCATATCCCAATGTATCTTATGAGCATTTGTGTATATTATCTGTGTCTTTCTTTGTTGGGGCTCTTCAATACAATCTACTATCCAAGCTAGGGTACCTCAGGGCTCTATCCTGGGGCCCCTTCTGTTTTTGGTTTATGTAAAGGTCCTAGTGGACAATTTCAATTGTTAAGTGAGATTGTTCGCTGATGATACTAGAATACTCGAAATTATCAACAACCCTGTTCAATCCTCACGCCGTCTAAACATCAATCTGTCTTTAATATAATACTGGGGCAGGCTAAGGCGAGTGTTATCAATGCCATCAAATCAATATCTGTTGTATTCTCTGTGAAACATGTGAAACTTCATCATGCGGCTGTTTTCTTGGGTGGGTCTCTGATTCCTGACGCAGATGGTCATACACACCTCGGTATCACCTTGAGTCGTGATTTATCTTGGCGTACCCATATCAGACGGATAACCAAACACCCAGGTCAAAGAATTTCCTTACTCCGGAGGTTTCAGTATAAACCATCTCGCAAATCCCTGGTCAGACTATATTGTTCTATTATCCGTCCAATTCTTTAGTAAGGTTGTGTATTGTTTGACAATTGTGGTGAAGTGCTGTCCGATCATTTGGAATCCATTCAGTATAACGCCGCCAAAATTTGGACTGGTGCTTTGAAACATACATCACATGTTATCTTACTTCAAGAACTTGGGTAGTCAACCCTTGCAGACAGACGTAAGTACTTCAAGCTTGTCCTTCTTTACAAAATGTACCACAAACTGACACCTTTAAATCTCGAGCTCTCTAATCTAGTACCCACTCCTCCTGTTGGTCACGCGCTCCAACATTCAACGTCCATGTGCCCCGTCAGATGTAGAACATTGCTTCTATGTAACTCTTTTCTCCAAGATACTATCAAACAGTGGAAAACTTCCCTCCCGACATCAAAGATTCGCTTTCCCTACATATATTCAAATCGAAACTTAAAACTACTCTCTTAGCCACAGACAATGTTCCTGAGTTATACCTCCATGGTGACTGATTTGCTTACATTTGCCATACGCAAATATGCCTAGTATTCTCTAGACTAACCTTTGACCTTCACAAAGGTAACATCCTTCCTGACTCATCAGAGAAACAAATTACTTAATACTGTTATTCCTTTGATTGCTCCGGGGGTTAGCCCGCATCTTATAATCTATATTGGTAGTGATAGATTAGTTGACATATTTCTCCGTGGCAATAACGAACTTTCTGACTGCCGAAATTTCCAGATCTGTGATATACTCCAGCAGTACATAACCGATACCAGGCGCTTTAATGACTAAATGTTTCCGTTACTGTAATGATCATCGGTTTGGACTGTACAAATTTATTTGTATTACACCTTTTTCCTTATTGGGTAAATATTGAACTCTACTCCATACTAGTGTAATTTGTACCTTAGAAGTAATCAGATCTTGATATTCGTACAGAATTTTCACAGATATTATAAATTGGGAACATTTGTATCGTCGTGGGTCACGTACATACTTACTGTGTGTCACCATGTTGTGGAGGACCCATGTATTAGTCGGCTCGATGTACTATGGGGCTATCCAGATTAAATAAATGAGTTTAAACCATGGCTTGAGTCTCATCTTGCAGCTTTTCAAATCAATGTTAGTTTTTACATTTCTAAATATTTAAATTAAAGCATGGCGCAAGTTGTCTATTTGATATGTAGATCTTCCTCTGTAAGTCCGGGTAATATAGAAAAAAATCTTGCACATCCTAGTACAGCTTCGCCATTTGGCATATTTATAGAACTTAAATATAGGAAACAACCCGTAACCTGCAACAAACAGGGTTAAATTGAGACGTTTCTATGGAAACCTTCAAAATTATGATAAAATGAAAACTCACTCGTAATATTTATAATCTTAGGGTAACTGCCAGGAAATTTTTGCACTTGTAAGATATAATCAATTGCATAATGTATTAATGAAAGAAATCGTGTAATTTCCTTATTAACATATTCATTGATATTCATAAAGTACATCTCGGGCCATTTCATTTTAAGTGCAATTGGACAAGTTTGTATATCTTTGAACAAACAGAAAGCAATAAAAGAAGTACACTGTGTTTCATATATCATACATAATCATTGACCGTATATTATTAAAACATAAAACGATCATAAATTAGAGAAAATATGTTTCCATGGAAACACGTATAATAACATATAAAATTACTCAAGTGTTCACTCACATTTTGAAGCAATTAGTGCTTTGCAACGGACACAAATGAATTGTAAAATAAAACTTAGTGTCAATATGAGATTGTAGCTGATCGGAACATGCACATCACCGTATTTGCATATCAATTTATTTTAGCAATAAAAACTATTTTGAAGGATAATTGTCCCAGAAATTGGTGCTGCTATTTGCACAGCCACCTTCACATGTGCACAGTTCTGTACATTTCATTTTTAGCTCAGTTATTTACACAACCATCTTTACATGTGCATAGTTCTGTACATGTCAAGTTTTTTGTTTGTTTGTTTGTTTGTTTTTTTGGCAACATTTGCTTACTCCTCTGCACCGCACCTTGCACCCACAACGAATAAGCTCTCTGCATGCAGCAGATGCTTGAGGGAGAGTTGTCCACACAGGTGACCAATTGCCTGTTTCATCAGACACCCAGCCCCAGTTTGCTGGATCTGGCATATCTGGACATGGAACCAAAGTCAATCCCCAGAAGTAACCTGCCTGCAAGATGGATCTTTGAGAATGTTTGTACAAAGAATCACTTGTGGGAGGTATGTTCTGCATAACTCTTCCAGCAGTAAAGATATCTCGTCTTGCCTCATCACAACTAGTCATGCTACAAGTTTCGCAGTACGTAACTACTACAAAGCACTCAATTTGTTCCATGCAATTGTCAGGAATATTGTCAGGCTTGCATAACAACGTGGCAAACGTGTCTGTGATGGCAGGGTATGCTACCCATGCCTCCCATGCCGTCTTTTTGCCTATTCCAGCAAAGCTAGAGGTGGTATCACATCCTGTCATGGCATGGAATACAGGCAAGGATTTGCAATGTAAAGGGCCAAGACTATTGGTAATCTCATGGACTGGTATATATTGGAAATGCTTGCCAGATCCAAATGCCATAAATAGGTGTTGAAGGTTGCCAATGCGTGGGAAAAATGCTGTAGCCAATATAACAACATCTGTGTCGACAGTTCGAAACATGATCTTACGATTTCCCTGTTTGACACAATTGGCAATGTGCAGAATGATTCTACCATCTGCTTCCTCCTGGCAACATTTCACTATTAAAATATCTTTGGCTATGGTATGGGATGCTAGCACAGTTTCACCATGTGTACAGATTAGCTATTTTTTTATATTCATGTGCACAGAAAGACATTACATTTTTTGCCAGGAGTTCATTCAGTTCAGTTTTGTTTTTGTCATCACAAAAAAACAGTGGTCAGTTTGATGGAATGGGAGTATTGTCTGTAACCTTCCTGTGAACACCATGGCCCCTTTTTGCTCGAGTCTCTGCCTTAAGACTATGTTCTTTTTAGACATCCCACACAATGTCAAGTCTTTGGCAACTTTTCAGTTGGTTCGCTACACAGGGGATGAATTTATCCTTGATGTAAATGTTAAATGTCTCACAACCTGTCGGTAATATCATATGGACTAATGTAGATCCATCAAGGATCTTGGTATCAACAGATGGTGTTTCATTGCATTTTTCTTGGCAGTGGTCCATCAGACATTTAACAAGATCATATTTTTTACTTTGGCGAGGCTTTCCGTTTTTGTGATAGGGACGGGGGGCAGGAAGCATTTTCATGTTTGAAAAAATCTGCCATGTCACCATCCCTCCTTTGTGTGGAAATGTACATTTCAGCAAGCAGTTTTGCGTCTGACTTCAGATTGTCAATGACATTTTTTCTTCCTGAAGGCGCTTTTGGCTGGGGACTACAAAATGTTGGAAGGTTGTTTCTGGAAATGGTATCTGTTATTGGTTTGTTTGACTGCGTGGAAATTCGCTCAGACATAAATTCCAATAACTGAGATTTGCCCACTGCTCTGGCATCATGCAATGCTTTCATTACATTTTCATTCATCAGGGCCTTGGTATCAAGAGCAAAAAGGGTGCCAGACTCTTCTACAAATGGGTTTCCCATGTCGTCTATTTGAGAAACCAAAGACTTGACATTGTGTTTGAAGTTAGATTGGAAAGTTGGACCCTGCCCATGATGACCGGTGCACGTTTTGGCATGTGCAGATTTGGAGACAATTTCAAATTGTTGAACTAATCGACTCAACTCTGGACCACCCACCATCCATCTATGTAAAGCTTTTCCATCTTTAAAAAGCCCTGATGCCCCATCATCACCTTTCACTTTGGCGTTTTCTTGTTCATAACCACGATCAAGGGAGATGTTAGAGAATTTGTGCATGCTTTTCCGTACAGTGAAATGCCCATGTTTGAATTCCTCAAAGAGTTTTGGGTGTGAATGCTTTAGCATCAATAGATCACGCAAGTGAACTGTGGCCTACCTTGCATAGTTCACGTGATCGAAAGCAAAGAACAGAATAACAATATTCACTACTGCATGACAGTACAGAAAAAAATCAGCTTCACGAACTGCACGCACAAATAGAAGGGTATCTAAAATCACCTGCAGTGTCTCATTCCAATAATGGAACTGGGGCTGTTGCTGGCACATCATAGCGATCCATTGCTCTCTGCTCAAGCATTCCTCCTTGTTTTGCAGCTTTTGGGCCTTATATAAGTCATAAGCACGGTGATGTAGTACCCCAAGGGATGCCGCTGTTACTTCATGGAAGTAACGTGATCTTGTTACATGCCCCCCCCCCCCCTTCACAGCATCATCAGCTTTGCCAGAGGTAGTGATGCCTGCTTCAACAAGTGCCGTGCGAATGATAAATTGCAGTTTTATGACAGAAAATTTAGAATTAATTTTAATAAATCATAAATTCCATTTACTTACCTTTAATTTGATACCTCATTTGTATTTCTACCATAAAATGCACGAAAGTTGTGATAGCTTTTAAATATACTTTAACATTAGATTTTCATGATGTTACTATGGAAACTTGTAATTTAAGGCATGCTTGTCACAAGATACCGGTTGTTTCCTGGACTAAAATGAAAGATAATATACTTGTCCATAATTGTGCCAATCGGGATACCTGTATGACAATTTGTATTATTTTTAGAATTAAGAATATAGGTGTAAATCAAGAAATTTTCCAAAAAAAAACACATTTTTGTTAAAATATTGCCTTTTGCATAATTGAATTATAAAAATATTTATAATAAATTAGAAAGTCCATTTACTCAGCTCTAATTTGATACCTCATGTATCTTTCTCCAAAACAATACAACAAAGTTACGGCAAGTTTTTCATTTTTACTTCAACATTATAATTTCACGACGTCACCATGGAAATATGTAATTTTAGGCATGCTTGTCGCCAGGTACAGGCTGTTTTCCTCACTGAAACTGAAGATAATATTCTTGTCTTTAATTGTACCAATCGGCTTAGCGGTTCTCTGAAGCACATGATTTGGCCAAAATATAGACTATATGAGCTGGACTATGTAGAAAAAACCCACAATGACAGAGTACAAATCTATTTTAGGTATGTGCTGTAGGTGCATCCAATGAAATGAAAGTAAAAGTAATATTTAATTTCATGCTACTTAGACATTCTTCCGAACATTAGATGTCAAACAACATCTTCAAATATATTTTAGATAAATATATACCAATAGCAACATCAATTGATTGGTTTGTGGCACAGGTGCATCCAATGAAAACAAAATGCAAGTGGTAAAATTGGAAATTGTACTGATTAGGTTACACTCAGAAGATTTTAATGTTTACCACTTTTAACGCATCAAAAATAAAGGCGCTATTTCAGTTCAAAAGATTTTGGTCAAGATACATTTGACTATCATTGAACAAAATTTTAAAACATTTTACATGTAAGTAATTTCCGGGAACACAGACAGATTTGCTCTAAAGCATTTTTTCCTAACTTATCCTTTTTTTATTGTATCGAAAGCACGCTTATTATCTACAAAGGCTGGCAAAACTTTCTTTCATTGTGAGAAATACTTAGTCCTACTGTGAAAGAGTTCTATTCTTTTCAGTCATGAAATAACAACATGAGCATTATTGTAAACAGGACTGGCATGTGCAAGTGCTTTAAAGTTATATCGAAACAAGGAAGTCAATATACATGCTTCCTTTTTCCCTGAATGGGTAAAAGTTAAATATATACGAGGAAGTCAATCGCCACAATATGCAAACAAGTCCTTCTGGACTTTTGATTCCAGCTACTCGGTCAAGTCCCCCCCCCCCCCATATAATACATAATATTTTTCACGTTTTTTGGTATCTACAATCGACTTAGTAAATCTAAATACATCTGGATCAACAAAGTGAACTTATGGTTGGTTAAATGCACAGCTTTATTTCAAAATTAGTGAACCATTTCCTGCGCAAGATAAGACTAAGATAACAAACATTCTTGAAACCCAACATCCAACCGACTTAAGCTATGGTATGCTGATAAAGAGTTATCATCGAAAATTCCCACATAAAATTTTGCTATTAAAGATAAATTTAAGATGTGCTAGCCATGGCCTGAAAAAAAAATAGGTCATCAATGGAAGAACCTCTAATTAATTTACAGTTTTAGAGGACGCGGTTATAGATTCTGAGCGTATTGGATGTAAAAATTTAAATCGTATTTGATCAGTAATTTATCTTATGCACACAGAAATATAGAGGAAATACTCATGTCTGTGTAACCAAATTTACAACATGTGCACAAAATAACTGACTAAATATGAGGGGGAGGGGCAAGGGAGGTAGGGACACGGTCATGAATCACAGAGAAAAAAAATTTTACACAGATCAAACTAAAACAGGACGGGAATGTTGGCTATGGTTCACGATTCACGGGAAAAAAATCTGGATTTCACAGTTCATGATTTACCAGACTGTCAACTCACAGTTCAAGATTGTCTAAAATGCTGCACACCATTTCACGATATGCCTGTCATTGGTTGCCTCCAAAGCATCCAGCATCCCCCTGACTCGCTGTTGCCTTTATTGATGTAGGCGCTGGCCCGATGAGAGCACAACAGAAACATATAGCCATTTAGGGGGATCCTATGGAGGCAAGTCATTGGGCATGAGATCCCATTTCTACGTTTCATAATTCACGACAAAAATTTGCAGCCAAGTGAGAGTTCAGGAAAAGGCCTCCGGCCCCCCCCCCCCCAAAAAAAAATCAAGAACAAAAACAAAAAATACGCACACATATATCCATACATACTTACGTGTGCATGTATGTGTGTTAATTTCTACATTTCACATTTTGAGTATATGGGTCGTGCCTTTTTTTTATAGACATAGCACCAACCATGAACGTAACAAATTGTAAGGCGTGGGTAGCTCCTTGATGAGTGAGCTCTTAAAATGCCAGTAAGTTAGACCTTGGAGGAATCGCTTAGTGATCCCTCCAAGGTAAGACTTACCTGCAGTTAATATTAATTGTGAGTGGACTGTAGCAAACGTATTGACCTGAAATACGCTATTTCAACAACGTGAACCTAATTCCAGACACAGATTTGTCTGAATCTTTCAACCCCCTCACCACCACCACCACCACCCCACCCACACCCACACCCCACACCCCACCCCACACCCCAAAAAAATGCTTCTTGCATGATTACTTGTATGTACCTTTACTGTTGTAAATGAAATCAGTCTGCAGTCAGACGTAGAAGGAGGGAAGGAGGAAGGGCTAACATTAGGAAAAAGAAGGCCCCGAATGTTACCGTAACAGAAAAGGAAATTCTGAAAATTGTAGAAAAAAACCTTGCTAAGAAAAAAAGGACGAGAATAAAAACTCCAGTGGAGGCACGGGCGCTAGACGGTACAGAATATTTGCCTATGGCACAGCACGTAGCATCCATGAATCCAGACCAGATGCACTCACTTGACATGAATATTTGATGACGACTGCACCTGACAGAACGGGTAACTGCATGATGTGCTACTTGTCTTATTTGGACCGCACCAACAGCAGTCTGGTAGGACCCCGTCGTATAAAATCTCTCTGTCATTATAGTGGTTGCAGTTATCAACACCAGCAACTATATGCTAAATTATTGCATATGCTGGTTCCTTTGACATCCTGGTTAACAAGCGGAATTTCACATCCCTGAAATAATTGAATGGATCTGTCCTATATCTGAAGAAACGGCTTAAACAGTATACCTCATACATATTTTTAAGTCGCCACAGTTGATCCATGTGGCCCTCTTTGTCCTCCATGCTGCCAACACATCAAAGAAAGGCCAGTTTGTAAACAACACACAATCCATCCCACCCTTTTCATTAAAGTGATAATGTAAGTTTACCCGTGACCAGAATTACACTTACCTCCTGTTTAAGTGGAACTTAAAATCAAGTGCATTTGACGCAGTGCACTCACTGGGTAAGTGTCATTTACCACCGAAGTAATTGTCACTTCATGTTAAAGTGAGTTTGGTGCATACACAACCTGAAAAATGTATAGTGATACCCTGGCGCTTGCGTGTTGTTTAAGCAGAATATTCACATTTCTACATATGTTTGATATACTTAACAGAACTATAAGCAACATCGGGATATGATATATGCATGACAAAATGTAATACAAAGACACTTATTAATATCGTCACCATCGAATATATGCAGGCAAATTTTAAAATGGCACCCATCAGCTAAATTGCCTCACTTAGAAATAGGAATCAAATTATAATAGGACTATGAAGCTTCTGCGTAAAATATGTTTTGTTAATATTTCTCATAAATATCAAAAAATATTTTCCAATTTTACAGATTAACTGACGAGATAACGAAACTTGTGTAGTTCATCAGGATCAAGCGGTCTCTATGTTTGAAGTTTAAATCTGGCAGCACCACCCACCCATTCATCCCCGCCACTGTTTCCGTTAACCATAACACCCCGTTTAGGCTTAGCTTCTAACGTGGATATATTTATTTTTTTCTCTTCGAAAGAGCACATTGGATTTTTTTTAATGGTCTTTAACAGTTTCTGAATTGAAGTTTGCGATAGTCATGTATTGTGCAACAACGTGTGGGATGAAAAATGCATATGCGTCCGTGTCACAATACAACACGTCTAAAAATAGATACAACGATTTCAAGTGGCAATGTCTTCCTTCCTCATACAGGTCTGAACAACTGTACGACTATGTTCAAAAAGTGTGACCAATTTACGACAGAGTAGCCAGAAACCAAAAATCCAATAATCCAACAGGCAAAGCCCCCTCTAATTATGCCTGTGTGCTAACGTTTGTTTGTTTGTTTGTTTGTTTGTTTGTTTGTTTGTTTGTTAAACATTTTAAATAAAATTAAAGGTAGAGCTGCCATTCAAACGTTTAATTAATATGATTGTGCTATATGTGCATCCAATGGACCGCACACAGAAGTTGTATAATTTTAATTTGTGCAAACTGGCGGCACTAAAAAATATTTACGTTGAATATCTCAAAACCTATTACAGGTAGATAGCCATTCCAACTTCAATTTACAGGTTTGTAACCTAGCCGTATCCAATAAATCAGCAGGATTTTAATTTATTCGAATTAAGCAAATGAACAAAACTTAAATCTTGAATAGTTTAAGAATATTATAGATAAATTAAGTGCCATACCAACTTTATTTCAGAGGTCTGTTACTTAGCCACATCCATTGAACCATAAACTAAAGTTGTAGCATCTAATTTATACAAAGTAGGCAAATACACAAGACTTAACTCTTAAATAGCTTCAAAAGTATTATTGAATGAGTTGCCACCACAACTTCAATCTGCTCTTTACTACAGGCGGTTCCAAGTGACAACAAACAACAGTTGTAGTATTTTAATTTTTGTTAATTAAGGGGAGTTGAACAAGTTAAATGGGGTAGAGATGTCCATCATTTCTTCTGTTCTCAGGTTTGTGTTGCAGTGGCATCCGATTCAGCGTTGAAAGCACACGGGCAGATTTGCTTTTAAAGGAAATCTTCTTTTCCAGTGTGTTTGTTTTTCATTGCGACACACCGCAATGACGTTCTCTTTTGTACAAACACCTGTCATACCTTGAAGGAAGTGAGTGTGACCATGTGATCTACACCACCTTCTCGTGATTTCCACAGCAATATAACCAAAGTAACCATTTTATCAACACTTCTGGAGGGTGGGCTGCATTACAGAATTTGTGTACTCTTCAAAAAACGTTTGTGTTGCGCTAAAACGTTAACGTTTAGGCACATTTGAAAGCATTGAAATTATACATAAAAAATACAAAACTTGCCCTAGAGTACATAACAATATAAGTGAATGCCAAGACGTAGACTTAGCTATAAAACTACTATAAACTATTATGTATAAATATATATATATGTATATATATATATATATATATATATATATATATACTGAATAAACTGATGAATTGTAAAATATAGGCATCAACTTTTTAAGTGAACTTATTTAAGAACCTACAGCTGACATTGGTTGACTTTATAGGCTACTTATCATTAGTTCCTACCTTGAATAAAACAATATCCAACGCAAGTATATTGCCAACGGAAGAAGTCAATGCATTACCAACAGATATTGATGCGTACGACTAGCTAACATGACTTTGAGGTGAGTATGTTGACGTTCTGGTAAATTCGAATGTTGTTGGTTGTGAACATACGACACCAGTAAACATCAGGAAAATGCATTTACCTGTGCACTTGTCACAACACCAAACATGCACAGTTTTCACGTAACTGAAAAAAAATCAGTATAATGTCAAGCCCGTAACGGGGGAGGGGGGGGTCATGTGGTTCAAATGCACCACCCCGCTCGGCAGAGGAGTTCCACCCCCCCCCCCTCCAAAAAGGAAAAAAGCAAGGAAAAAGTAAGAAAGGTTGGAAAAAAAACATAGTCAGGATCAAATATGCTTAGTAAAAATAGAGGAGTTCCACCCCCACCCCAAAATTTTAACAAAGAGTACCACTGTGCAGATTATTTTTCCAAGGAGTTCCACCTTTAAAAAACAATGTATTTCGCAAAGACGTTCCACCCCAAATATTAATTAAATAAAAACCAGATGTTCTACCCTAAAAAAGTTAATATTTTCCCAAGGAGTTCCACCCTGAAAAGGATATAATGTATTTCGCAAAGGAATCCCACCCCTAAAATGACAAATAAATAAACAAATTATTGATTAATTGAATTTATTAAATCGAACCAAGGAGTTTCCACCTTTAAAAGTTTAATATTTTTCCAACGAGTTTCACCATAAAACGGACATAATGTATTTGCGAAAGAGTACTACACTCACCCACCACACCACCACCACCACCACCACCACCACCCCCACCCCACCCCCCACCCCCAAAAAAATAAACAAACAAAAACAAGGAGTTCCACCCTTAAAACTTTATTATTTTCCCAAGGGGTTCCACCTTGAAAAGGATATAATTTATTTCGCAAAGAGTTCCACTCCACCCCTACCCCAAACAGAGTACTGTAGTGAAATTATCATTTAGCTTCCGGGAAATACATGGGAAAACCCATCACTGCTATGGACATGATGGAATGAATGACAGTGTCGGCTGTAGCTTAACTCATACACATGCAAATACAAGTGGTATAATGATTTGGCGGTATGATGAAGACATTGTTGGAAATGATTACATGTCATTATGAAATAATAATGCAAAAGGTGGCATTATTTACAAATTGATTATGAAGTTAGCATGGCAGCAAGCAATTGTAATATAAAAGGAAAAAATGTGGTGTCGTTGTTTTAGAGTTCATCCAGTACTGGGAATTGACTTTATTTATCTTTGAATGTAACATTACATTATATGCCTGTATGTATATATAAATGGTAGTACCAAATGTGGTATAATTAGGGTGAATTATATGGCAGGCCAATCAACCAATGAAAGAGTGAATGGGTATATTACTTTCGAATGCCAGAGTACTCAATTATTATTTTACAGAAGTACTATGAGTCACAACATATAATCATTAAGACCGTATACAAAAGTTATTATTATTCAAAGAAAGAGACAAATCATTAAGTGTATTGGTATTGCAGAAGCAATAAAAATGAAACATACACGTAGCCAACTAAATTGATAAAGAATTCTCCAAAATGCACCATTTCATGTGTCACTTTAAAAATCAATTTCTACTTTGGGAGGGGGTACAGCCTCCTCCCAAAACCCTCTCCCCACTCCTTGCTCCCTCGCAGTTCCACTTTATGTTTTTCTTGTGTTTTGGGAACTAAATTTAACATACAAACATATACTTGTACAGTTTACTATACCAAACGTAACATAAAAAGTCACACATCAGTATTACTCAGTCAGTAAAAAGCTTCCTTCGGCGGCCATCCCGTATCATGCTGCCATAGGCAAACAATAAAATATTCGTTTCATATCACTCGTTTATACAGATTCCATACGTCATCGAATTGCATTTAACTTTCACAGAGCACGGCAAGGGACTACTCTATCTCGCAAACATTCAGGATGTCTGCGAGATAGACCGAGGACCCTAGTGCAGCGCTGGTCAACATAAGGCGACGCTACAGTGATAACAATAAGTACTTTATTTAAAAGCAAGATCAGAAACTGAAATAATAAAGTAATTTAAAACTATATTAAATGTGTCGTAGATTTGCTTGACACCTTGAAGAAAAGGTCGATCTTAGCATAACAGGTGTTATAATTTTCTGACAAACTGTAGCTTGCAGGCTCGAAGTTCATGATATATATCGCATTATTACTTAAATCGATGACAATTTCCCCTTGCAATGGATACTGGGAGAATGCTTGTCATTGTGTACGGTACATTTAACAAGTTTATTTGAAGAAAACATTCTCCTTTTAGTACAATCATAGCCAAAAGCAGACTATATTGCGGATACAACAAGGAGGGAGTGTGTGTGTGTGTGTGTGTGTGTGTGTGTGTGTGTGTGTGTGTGTGCGTGCGTGCGTGTGCGTATGTGTGTGAGAGAGAGAGAGAAAGAGAGAGAGAGAGCAAATGTCAGATTGTTGTCATACTCTGTTATTGTCAGCTTTATTATGAAAAACCACAAGCATATAGTGATGAAACACACATGGCAACTTTTTTACTATCTACTACGAAAATAGCAAGTGATGACAGCATGACCTATGCAAAGATTCGCCTGTGAATGTATCTGCCGTTTCCTACACTGAAAGAACAGGCGAGTAAATCTCTTTACTGTAATTTGCATGATACAAACCAAAACTACAGCTCATGACAGGACTCTAGATGGTTGACATGATACACAACGAAAGCCTCATTCTTCTGTTTATTTTATGGTGGACCTGAACACCAGCAATTAATTTTACACGTCGTTCTTTCACATCAAAGAGACAAGCAATACCATGAAATACATATTCTGAACATAACAGTTACACATACTCCTTACCATATGTGTTAAACCAACAAAATATATGTGCTTGACCGTTCTCAGCCAGCAGGAATGAAACAATTAAGTACAAAACTTGTTTATGAGCGGAATATGTACACACACTTCACTATTTCCACTAAATCA
Organism: Hermodice carunculata; assembly: GCA_964020975.1. Classification (NCBI taxonomy): domain Eukaryota; kingdom Metazoa; phylum Annelida; class Polychaeta; order Eunicida; family Amphinomidae; genus Hermodice; species Hermodice carunculata. The sequence continues at coordinate 39,400,394 of OZ026612.1, forward strand.
ACCCCACTTCCCAATTTAAACAATCATAGTGAATATGACATACACAACCATAACATGCAAGAAAAAAAACGGCATGTAGCATTAGCACACAGCTTTTTTTAAATTCTGATATATTACAAAATATAATCGGCAAGCATGGCAATTAGACATGCGAGATTTCCTGTTACTTCAGTGGAAGCAAAGCAATTGTATTTTCGTCCAGAAACGCTTCCTGGTAGTTATGACCTCAACTCTTTATACTTAAAGCAAGGAGGCTGGCCTGCTTGTGCTCAGTCATTCAGCAAGCCATCCATACTGTTTTTGGCAACATATGGTGTACAACCAAGGTGTATCTCAATCAACAGGGTATGACAGATGTCATTTTTGCACAGGTAACACCATTTTCTGCATCCAGTCCTCAATGGATAAACTGAACTTTCATATAAGACAGCAAGGCGCAGCAAGGCACAGCAAGGCACAGCAGGGCACAGCAACTCTACAGTCTGTCATTGGCCTCCGCGTAAGGTATACTCTTCTTCCACACTGTAAATATATATAGGAATATATGTTCAATACTATATAGAGAGAGATACGTGAATTCAGATATGTATTGTGTGTATGCAAATGGACAGATACAGTCAATTTGAGTAAAATATGTTTCAATCCAGATCTAAAACAATGCTTTAAATATTAACCCAAACCCCATAAAGGTAGACAATTATCATATGTTGAGTAAATCCACAAAGGGCATATACTCATCCTATTGAAGGACCAGTCATAGCCAGTAACTAAATGAATGATAATTTATTCCTTCAAAATTATTGAAATTTTACAATTGATCATCCCTTTCAGTAAGCATGACAGTCTTCCTCATAGAGTACCATGTTTTATAATGTGCCCCAAAATGAACATGAAAAACTTAAATTCGAATTGGTTATTACTGTATTTCGTCGAAAGTGAAAAAGATCTGTCTTGGGACTTATGAAACATAGCTGTAAACTATGGTCAAAATTAAAACCTTATCACACAAGGTGAATATGAAAGACACGTATATTTTAATTCACCCCCCCCATAGAAAACTGAGTCAACAGCTTTCCTCGGCACGCTCTGGGCGCATTGCACCCACAGTGTTCCAAGGAAATCTGTTGACCATGGGCATGTATTTTGAAATGATCTCCCAGGCAAGTTTCATCCGAAATTTTGAAAACTAATCCCTAAATTAGTGAAATACAATAAGCAGACGACATTTAGATATGAGCGTTAAAAAGCGTCACTCACGTGGAATGAGTTAAAACACAATCACGACAGTATATGATCATTGTAATCACCATCGAGTCAGAAAACTGGAGCGGGCTCAACCATGTGAAAACTTTGGTTTTGACATTTTTTTCGGAAAATCAACTTTAAAGAGACAATTATTGCATGCCTATTTGTTTTATAACATCTGAATGTTTGGTTAACATATGACTATTATGAGACTGTATGAGGAAGTATGGAGTCAAATTATATAAACCAATTTACAATACACATTATATGTTTGGCTGATATAAGATTTGTCAGTATATGAGTGACACTGAGTGAAAAATTACCTTTTGTGAGGATAACTGTGCCATAATGGAATGTCTGAGATCTTTCACCATCTGCGAAACCAAATGATACCAATGAAAACACAATGATTATAATAACTGCAGAGGAGAAGACATTTTGACAGATTTAAAATGGCAGACTATTAAAGACGGACGCAAATTCCTGATGGCAACATTAATGTTGATCTGATGATGATTTGATCTCAGCCCTACGGACTCTATGATTTCGTTCGTCTTGAAACATGCTAACCGCTTACTTCTTAACGTGTGGTATTTTGTTCCTATTGTCGGTGTAAAATAGGAGAGATATGCATGGGTCCTATAATGAACGTGATTTTTCATTGTTAAAAGGACCTCTATTTTAATCTTAAAAACCCATCTTAAAACGTATCCATCCCATTTTACACAGTCAACAGCCTTCCTCGGTGTACTTTGGGCGCAATGAGCCCAAAGTGCACCGAGGAAGGTTGTTGACCTGGTCCATTATATTCTGTGTAACTGCGGGCAAGCTGGGACTTCAGTGAAAGTTTTTTTTTACAAGGAACATGAATCTAGCACCCTAATTATTAATCATAGCAGTCCGTTTTAAGCAGTTCCACTTGGCACTGAAGGAGATAAATTATAGCATATTTATTGCACTGAAGCAGACGTAAAAGAACTAAATGAATTGTGAAATATACAGACTTTCATATAACTTTCAAAATGATCAGTATTTTACACAAAATATTATGTGTGTCTTTGGCCAACAAATTCATAAATGGAAAGCTGAGAATCTCGGACCGTTTATAAATCGTAAACAAAAAGTGTAGAAATATGAAGTCTGTAAAACATCTGGTCGTTTATGTTTCGACTGCACTCTAATTACCGAATGACTTCTGATGTCTTTTGCATCCGACACTAATCGGAAGTACTTTTTCCTAAATCTGGAAGTTTTGATATCCTTCCCCCAATAAAGAAAATTTGTCAACGATAGTTGGGGATACACATTACCTTCAACCAATACAGAGTGCTCTTGTCGACACTTCACTGTGGCCAGGAGCTTTTTATTTGCAAACTTGACGCGATTAATTTTTTTTTTACCTTACATATTGATGGGGGGGCGGTGCACAAAGGTTAGAACATCTGAGTCGTTCTTGCCAGCCGCTGTTCAGGTGTAAACGTTCGGTGTTTGGTTTACACGGAATGTCAAAAATTCTTTCAATAACATCACGGTTAAGTAATATCTAATATCATGTATTTTATGCCAGGGAGAAGTTAACTCCTGCATTTTAAATTTCAGCTGCCTTGACAAAAATCAAATTGTGACGGAAACCTGTCTTTGGACTCTCTGTGCTCACACCTACAGGCAGAGTGAAATTAATCTCATCAGCGGCCGGCCGTGACAACCGGTAAAGTGGTTCCTTTTTCACAGATGCAGCTAAGCACAGGTAATAAAAATACGCCGGTGGGAGACCTACAACTGATCCCCATTGCAGGTCAACCCCTGACATATGGGCGCGTGGGTAGGTTTCACCGAAATCACTATTTTGAGCTTCTTTAGTTTTTCATGTATGTGTTTATCTCGATGAGCATAAATCGGTGCTTGAGAGACCAATCTTCACTACAAGGCGTTTACATTTCTCAGGTAAGTTTCATTGAATAGCGATTACACAGTAAATTATTTTCTTTTATGCACAAGAAGTTAATAAGCGCGGGTACAGGCATTCTACATTCTTTAAGAGTTCAAGCTCCGTATATTCCCCATTCCAGTCGCTGTGAGAAAACACGGAACCTAGTTGGACAAGGATGGGCAGTATATTTCGCACGTGCAATACCTTCTGGTTCCAAGTGCTCTTGGTCTTCCATAAGGCTCTCATAGTGTAAGGCAGCACACTTCAAGGCACACTGGACGGCTTCCAGCCCAACTTTCTCAACCCAGCACTTCACATCAGTTTTGCACTCGTGGTACCATTTCAGGATGTCTGCCATGTCTTTGCCAAGACAATGGCCCATGCACTTCATAAAGGGACTGGCACGAAGATCTGTAACTGCAACAGAATGAATCAATATGTAATAACTGCAGATTGAAACATGTTTCCCAACCACACAGATAAACCTTGTTACAAAGGAACATATAGCATAGGTCTTGGTCTACTTCGATTTTTTTTTCTTTTCAAGGTCTGCTGTTCAAATCAAACCATTGCGTTTTCTGAAACATGCTTCTTCCACGATGTGTGGCTTGATGAATAAATAACAACTTGGTTCGGTATAAGCTATGACGCTTATGTATAATGTTGCACATTAAAGCATCATAATGAGCAGATGTGCGCTTTCAGATCAAAATCTCACCTTCAGTTTCCAAAATTTTGTCACTGTCAAGATTGTTTGCTGGAATGGATGTCACTACGTCTCCCTTTGGCTTTTTACACTTTTTCAAACATTCGGGTGCCTTTTTGCCTGCCTTAGATTCCCAACACTTCACATCTGTCCTACATTCGCTATTCCATGCCTTTACCACAACGTACTTCTGACCTAAACATGTCGCCACGCACGTCAAGAACTTGCTACGACGGCGGTCAACTGAAGGAGAATCCGCTAAAGTAATAAATGGAAGAATAAATTGAATAAAAGGACTGTGATTCTCATGTGCTTAGCTGATCTTGGATGTACCGACTGAAGCGGTCCAGTGATCTGCAGAATTCGATCAAGGTCACCACTGTTCAAGACTAGCATCATGTTTGACTCATCTTTTTACACTAAACAAACTAGGTAAAGTTAATATTATTTCTTCTTCATTTTAGTAACCAGTTTTTATAAATTAAATGTTTAGGCATATTTCCTGCACAGAAATAGACGCGATAGCAATATTGTAAAAATTGATTCAGTTTTCTGAAAATCTGATATGCCTCTTTATTGATAATTATCGAATGATTGTTTATAATCTTCGAATAAAAAAAGCTTTTTGAAGACTGTTTTATATGCATCGTCATATTTGTTTACTTTGCCATCAATACACTTACCTGCCGAGGGGCTCCTGTCCGTGTTGCCCTCCTCATGGGGAACGGGGATGGTAAAAGCACATTTAACCATACATTTGAGGGCCGCAGTCCCAGCTTTTTTCTCCCAGCACTTCTTATCCCTCCCACACTCTTTGTACCATTTTATTATCTGCATCAGTGACTTACCAAGGCATTTAGCCATGCACTTTGGAAAGCTTTTGACAGCAATTTCACCTGAAAAAATGGATTCAGTTTGCTAAAAATATGATATGCTTCTTTATTTATAATCATCGGATGATTGTTTATAAATTTCGAATAAAAAAGCCTTTTTGAAGACTGTTTTTATGCATCTTTATTTTTCTTTACATTGTCGTCCGTTTTATGAGCGAGCAGATTTGATCTCAGCCCCACGGACTCTTTGATTTGGTACGTCTTTAAACATGCTGACCGCTTACTTCTTAACGTGTGGTATTTTGTTGCTATTGTCGGTGTAAAATAGGACAGATACGCATGCCTCCTATAATGAACATGATTTTTCAATGTTAAAAGGACCTCTATTCTTATCTTTAAAACCCATCTTAAAACGTATTCATCCCATTCTACTCGAGTAATACTAACAAATTTCCACACGTTAAAAAGAAAGTCACTTGTGTTCAGACTACACGGTGTGAAGAAAAGATCACATACAGTGGAATCTCCCCATTAAGACTACCTAAGGGACTGAAAATTGTGTTCTTACTAAGGGAGTGGTCTTAATGGGGATATAGCTTCATTAAGCATCAACAGAGATAGGTTTGTAAATGGGTGGTCTAAATAGAAAGCTCTCTTTATGGAGGTGGTCTTAATTGGAGATTCTACTGTACTTCGTCTGACAGATAGAGCCGCTTGCTCCTGAAATGGATGACGTCGTTACGAAATATAAAGAGTAAAAAAGCAGCCGTTAAAAAGGCTACTTCATTCGAAGATATAAAAACAATGATGGGTATTACAAAATCAAAAATAGCAAAAACAAAAACCCACCACAACAGAGGAAATGAAAAAATCCCCACTGGATCTTTAAGAAACGTCTACTCGGTGGCTCCAATACGTGCGGATCATTCATTTGGGTTGCAGTAAGTTCGTTTACCAACGCTATTGCAATTCAATACACATTTTTTTTATTGGAATTTCTTGTGATTACAAATCACAGCACTTGTACAAATAGTGGCTTGAATTGTAATATTTTGCCAGGTTATTGTATATCATTATTATTATTATTATTATTATTATTATTATTATTATTATTATTATTATTATTATTATTATTATTATTATTATTATTATTATTATTATTATTATTATTATTATTATTATTATTATTATTATTATTATTATTATTATTATTATTATTATTCCAAAACAACGTGGTATCACAATTCAAGTTGTAACAGGCCTACCATCAAGTTTACCATCACCATACCATCAGATCAAAACTCACCGACTGTTTTCTCTGTTTTCACGCCGCCAGGTGCATGGGCTGGCGTAAGGGTCACCATATCGATTGACGGTTTCCTGCATTGTTTCAAACAGCCTGGCGCCTTTTTGCCTGCCTTAGATTCCCAGCATGTAACATTTTTCTGGCATTCTGTACTCCATTCCTTCACGAGTCTTTTTTGCTCACCCAAGCATTTCGCCATGCAAGGTACGAACCTCCTTCTCGAATCTGAAATTCAAAAAATAGACACCCTGGAAACGCGAATTGACCGGCGTTCGACTGATCGTTGGGGGGGGGGTTGTTTTTTTTTTTTTTAATAAGTAATGCAATTAGGCAAATGTAAGACTGTCTTTCATTTAAGTATTAAATGTTTGTACCAATTAAAACGTTTTTTTTTTTCAGTGCCAGATTTTTGACTGAGTCAACAGCCTTCCTCGGTGTACTTTGGGCGCAATGAGCCCAAAGTGCACCGAGGTAGGGTTGCTGACCTGGTCCATTATATTCTGTGTAACTGCGGGCAAGCTGGGACTTCAGTGAAAGGTTTTTTTTTACAAGGAACATGAATCTAGCACCCTAATTATAAACCAAAGCAGTCCGTTTTAAACAGTTCGACTTAAGTCGCAGTTGGTACTGAAGGACATAAATTATAGTATATTTATTGCACTGAAGCAAACGTAAAAGAACAAAATGAATTGTGAAATATACAGACTTTCATATAACTTTCAAAATGATCAGTATTTTACACAAAATATTATGTGTGTTTTTGGCCAACAAATTCATAAATGGAAAGCTGAGAATCTCGGACCGTTTATAAATCATAAACAAAAAGTGTAGAAATATGAAGTCTGTAAAACATCTGGTCGTTTATGTTTCGACTGCACTCTAATTACCGAATGACTTCTGATGTCTTACCATGATATGTTACCATATACAAAGGTTTTATATAAAGCTCTCTCCTGTTTTGCGTCCGACACTAATCGGAAGTACTTTTTCCTAATCTGGAAGTTTTGATATCATTCCCCCAATAAAAAAAAAATTGTCAACGATGGTTGAGGATACACATTACTTTCGGCCAATACATAGTGCGCTTGTCTGCACTTCACTGTGGCAAGGAGCTTTTTATTTGCAAAGTTGACGCGATTTATTTTTTTATTACCTTACATTTTGATGGGGGGTGGGGGTTGGCACAAAGGTTAGAACATCTGACGCGATTATTATTATTATTATTATTATTATTATTATTATTATTATTATTATTATTATTATTATTATTATTATTATTATTATTATTATTATTATTATTATTATTATTACCTTACATGTTGATGGGGGGGGCACAAAGGTTAGAACATCTGAGTCGTTCTTGCCAGCCGCTGTTCAGGTGTAAACGTTCGGTGTTTGGTTTACAAGTAATGTGGAAAAATTGCTTTCAATAACATCACGGTTTACTAATATATAATATGATGTATTTTATGCCAGAGAGAAGTTAACTCCTGCATTTTAGATCTCAGCTGCCATGAAAAAATTCAAATTGTGACGGAAACCTGTATTTGGACTCTCTGTGCTCACACCTGCAGGCAGAGTGAAATTAATCTCATCAGCGGCCGGCCGTGACAACCGGTAAAGTGGTTCCCTTTTCACAGATGCAGCTAAGCACAGGTAATAAAAATACGCTGGTGGGAGAACTACAACTGCTCCCAACTGCAGATGAACCCTGGACATATGGGCGCGTCGGTAGGTTTCACCGAAATCACTATTTTGAGCTTCTTTAGTTTTTCATGTATGTGTTTATCTCGATGAGCATAAATCAGTGCTTGAGAGACCAATCTTCACTACAAGGCGCTTACATTTCTCACGTAAGTTTCATTGCATAGCGAATGCACAGTGATTTATTTTCTTTTATGCACAAGAAATTAACAAGCGCGGGTACAGCCATTCTACATTTTCTAAGAGTTCAAGCTCCGTATATTCCCCACTCTAGTCGCTACGAGAAAACACGGAACCTAGTTGGGCAAGGATGGGCAGTATATTTCGCACGTGCAATACCTTCTGGTTCCAAGTGCTCTTGGTCTTCCATAAGGCTCTCATAGTGTAAGGCAGCACACTTCAAGGCACACTGGACGGCTTCCAGCCCAACTTTCTCAACCCAGCACTTCACATCAGTTTTGCACTCGTGGTACCATTTCAGGATGTCTGCCATGTCTTTGCCAAGACAATGGCCCATGCACTTTATAAAGGGACTGGCACGAAGATCTGTAACTGCAACAGAATTAATCAGTGTGTAATTACTGCAAATTGAAACATGGTTCGCAGCCACACAGATAAACTTTGTTACAAAAGAACATATAGCACAGGTCTTGGTCTACTTCGATTTTTTTTCTTTTCAAGGTCTGCTGATCAAATCAAACCATTGCGTTTTCTGAAACATGCTTCTTCCAAGATGTGCGGCTCGAGGAATTAATAACAACTTGGTTCGGTATATAACCTATGACGTTTATGTACACACACATACATAACAAGTAAGGATAACAAATCAGCCAATTCTCCTCATCCAACGTTTGGTATTTTTCTTGCACTCTGTGCACCTCCTCTCTCAACCCTCTTCAAGAAATAAATTGCTTTGTCAGACCAGGGACGTTATTAATAGTATGTCCCTGGTCAGACTTTGGGGAACTTGTTAGTTTTTTCATTTTGAGGTTCACGTTGTGTTGTATTTTTCTTCATTCCATCGATAGGAAAGCAACCTTTGGGTATGAATAGATAGTACCGAGCCCAGACAAGCGCGGTCTAGAGGGACCTCCGTATTTTCGGAGCAACCATCATGTGCCCAGGAAATCGATTGACTAATAACAATTCAGTTTGACTGATCTCCTGTTATGCATTCATTTGACCCTTTTTAAAGCAGACAGAATGCAAAATGGTAAAGCAGGTAAAATTGAAAGTATCGAATGTTGGCGAGACGTCTGATTGTTTGATCAGGAAATCAATGCATGTTCTTATTATAAGAAGGCTGGCTCGTTACAGGACAACCGTATATGTTTGAGAAAACTGAACCTACATGTCGGTCCATATTTTTTCATGGAATTTATACTCACCAACTGTGTGCTGTGTGGCTTCATGCGGCATTTTCTGCTCCAGGTGAAAGACCCCGGTGACTGGTTCGTTAACTTGTGTTGTCATCAGAAGGCACCCTTTCAAACACTGCAGTCCCGCCTTTCCAATTTTGCCAATCCAGCAACCAATACTGGTTTTGCATTCTTTGTACCACTTCCGGATTTGCATAATATCATCGCCCAGGCATTTAGCAAGACATAAAATGATGCTGATCGGGCCTTCTGAAGGAAAATGGTCATGTGTATTTGGTAAGTTAATATCACAAATAAAGCTGTCAAGACATGATAATTTTATTTTGCCATTACGTGCTTCTGTTACTGATGCCAATATCCGCTTCACAAGTTAAAACGGTCTTTTCAAAATGAAGATAATGTACTGTTAAGATGTTCCCTATGCGCGATGCGAATGCATTTGGCATATTTAATGTTCACTTTCTTCTCATTCGATGTATGATCGGGTCGAAAGTATTAAACAATACAGAGAAGTAGTCCTTATAATTCTTGTTGCGAGATTCCCCAGAGATGACCATGATATTACAAATCATGCTATGATTAATGAGTGCCGTTACTTTCATGGCAGTTTTGTACAAGTCATGAATAGAAAGCTGCCACCGTTTGGAATAGCATCTTTTAACTGAATTGGCTACCGAGCTACAATATGAATAAAGATGACTAACCAAGATAGTGTGTATCTGCTGTATTTTCACGTGTATAAATGTTCACGGTTTTCTGCATTTCAAGCGTATAATTATAGTTTAACTTCATTAGTTTGGGACATAGCTCCTATTAAACCTATTGAAAATAATAGGTTGTGTTTTTAGTTTCATGTTTTGTGCTTGCAGTGAAATAAGCAAAAATTAAAACAACGAAACTAAGTACATATGTAGTACTTATTTTTCAAATTACATCACATATGACCATTAAATGGGGGTATCTCCACAAAAATAGGCTATCATTTGTGTGTATATTAAATCCGTTTCAAAATTATTATTTCTTGCTGCAAAAAAAGCTCACGGAGCTTAGTATATGACGTCGAAGCATCGAACCCCAAATGCAGTCCAGTGATATGACATGGTCCCACCGTGAAGAGATAATAAAAATCGTAATAATGCTCTCTCTTTACACATTGAAAATTAACTGAGCGAAAGGTCGGTATATTTATGAACGGCTGACACTTTAAGGATGAGGCTTCGAGGTTATCAGAGCACATTCTTGCCTCAGGAACCTTATATTAACCATGTTATTAGTATTATTCTTATCATCATAAAACTATATTTTCCCAAAGAGTAAAGGCATATGTCTGTATCTCATTGCTCCCAAGTATGGCAATGGCTGTAATATGTTTGATCTCTAAGTTTTTTAATTTAATGGTATCTTATCTGTTAGACTATTTTGTAAGACTATGAATTACGATATGAGTCAAACAGGTTACGCGTATAACAAATACCCTGTGTCTCTTGGTATTGTATTTGTGTCTTTTTGCCCAGAACCATTTCCTAGTAGTCAATATCCTATTCCGCAGTCCGAACTCTTTACTCTCCATAAGCCAACCTGTCCCTGTCTAATCTATATACATATGGAATTACTATTGTCCATATTGCACACGTTCCTCTGTAAAATTTTGACATAGGCTGTATCAGCCCAAATGAATTAAAGGGTCTTCAGCGGGTAACTACTCAACATGTTTCGGAGCCTTTTACCCGTACATGTCTCTCTGAGTAGCGGCTCCTTGTCTAAGTTAAATATTCAGCAAAGACAACCCACATAATAAAAAATAAATATGAACGTGGCAAATGATGAATTAGTTAAATACGTGAAGTTTTGCTTATAAATGCAGAGCTTCATTATGAAAGAAGAATACCTGTCAAACAAACCATAATTACTAAATTTGTATAGTACAGGTTCAGATAAGAACAATTTGACTTACCCCTGAACCAATATATACCCTTTCTAGCTGGACAGCTTTACCTAGTTAAACCACCCGCCAGTGTATAACTGAACTGGAAACAAGCTGGGGCCTTACATTCAGTCCCAGTGATAGTAAAATAAACAGTTGCAACTAGACCACCTGTACAAACCAAGGGAAATCCCAACAAGGACTGCAACAATGGACATCCTGCACCAGAAATGTAAAACAAACTCTGTGATGACACCTACCCCTCAAACAATTAAGCTCCATTTAACTGCCAACCCTGAGTCAATGTATCAACTCAATGTGTCAGGTTTGTGACATTTGAGAAAATACTGTCAATTTTGAGTAAATGTGCATTTAGGCATGTCAGAAAAGAATGAAAGTCATTAGCATTTATATCAAAAACATGTTATCAAAACAATTTTTCTTAACAGGATTTTGAGTACAATCAGGCAAGCTTGTAACTGTCGTCAGTAGCTGCTTGCTACCTATAGCCCCTGGGGGTTTGACCTGTGTAACAATTTGAATATACTGAGAATGCAGAGAAATATTAAATGAGCAGAGCACAGATTAGAATATCAATATCAATTGAACGTTGTGCATGTTAATGTATGTTATTTTCAGAATGTTTGTTTCCATGGTAATGAAGTGGCATCACGTGTAACGTGTACATTTGTGCGTGTAATTGATTTTTATTTTATTTTTCTTCTTGGTGCATCGTATGATGGAAAGCTTGCATACAATCTGGATGTATGACTAGATTTTATGATATAGATAAACAAAACGACAATGCGTAGCGCTATCGCTTTTACTTGATTAAGTTTATCATCGTAATTAAAATGTACTTCTTACAGTCATGTGAATGGTCAACTATTGTGCTGTATCGGAAGGTCGTACAAACGGACTTACCCTGTCGTTTTTCGTATTCCGTCATGGTGGTATCACGGGGGCTGTTTACTACATGGCTGTCTGTCAATAGCATCTCTTCCTCCCATGGTAACATACATTTCGACAGACATTTAATAGCTTTCCTCCCGGCTTTTTTCACCCAGCATGATATCTTCCTTTTGCATTTCTTTCTCCATTTCTTGATGTCTGGTATTGATTTGGCCAGACAGGTGGCCATACAAAAATTGAAATGTTTCTCCACGGCTTCTTTACTCTGAAGTTCTCCTGCAAAATAACAAATTATTATGGTGACGATCGTCGGAGATGTTCAGTGAAAGCTGGTAATAACACATGTATCCATTCCTGTGAATAAAGTTCAGCTGACCAGATGACCAAAAGACTGCGACTAAAATTTTATAATAGGGCTATGTGAGCAGACGGTTCTCAGCTGACCTTGATACCGTCAACTCAAAACTGAGCCTCCTGTTGTTGCGTGCAAAAACCCACAAGTGGTTGTCTGCAATTTCAAGGCTATTCGCAAAGTGGTTTTATAAGAGATTTTTGTAAATTTTTCCCAAACAATTAAAAAATCATTTAAAAAATTAAAAAATCTTTGAAGCATGGCCAATTAAAGATTAAAACTCATAAAAAGTAGGGAACAGAGCAGCACTACCTGTTGAAAAAATACTGTCTTATTACATTTAAAACGATAAGGTCCACACCCGGATTGTCATGGCCAATTGCGAATATGGTCTCCGCTGAGTCCAACGTTCCAGAAGGCGCACTGCCCTAGCTTATGGGTCTGTACAGAGTTGTCTGTGTGCAATTTTGAATCTGAAAACTCTTTTTGATTAAAAGTAGCAATTGGCACAATTTTTTTCGTGAGAATGCGCTAAATGAGTTGGGACACGGGGTCATTAAAGAGACGCACAGGGCGAAAAATTTTTCCCAAACGCGCATTACAGTACAACTGAAGGCTTTTTGCACGATCCTAAACAGAGTTGGCTTTCACTGAACACTTTTGTTTGACGCTTCCACAATGTATATTCCCATCAAGTTTCAGTGCAATCTGAGTGACGGTTTCGGAGCAGAAGTCAAAACTAGCAAAAAAACACAAAAACTCGTTTAACAAAATGAAAAATTGCAGCGCCAATTATAAAACAAATTAGGGTCTACGGGTCCCCAGAGGTGTTCGATACAATTTTGAAGCAATTGGGTTTGCAGTTTCGCAGAAGAATTTTTTTTCAAATGAACGAAAACACATTTTAAAATCCTAAAATAACTGGATCGTCTCCCCTGCCGTTTCAACCTTTCCTGTCAAAACATTAGGACTCGAAAAACAGAATCAAGCATGCGAGAGTTGAAATCCCCGATCCGTTTTAAAGGGAAAGTGCGACGCTTTGACAGCGGACAACTGACAAAACTATAGGACTTTACGCTGCAGTCTCTGCAAATCCTTTCACAGTCACTGTTGCGAAAGAACTTAGTATGAATGTTTAAGTACCAGCTCATGGTGGGTTTTTTGGGGGGTGGGGGTGGGGGGAGGGGCTCCTCTTAGTTATCTACATGTAGGTTAACCCGCAAAGCGAAGCAAAGAATATGTGTCGCCTGATGAACACAAGATAAAACTTAATGATACTGAGCAGTGCGCATGCGTTTATGTAATATTCATTGTGTGATAACTTGCTCACAAATGTCATTAGAAGGATTCAAATACTTTTTGCGTCGAACAAAAATGTCTTGCACTGCAACTTGTATGGGTTATTTTGTCGAACATGACCCCAGATTGCCATGAATATTATGCATTTCTTGGCTGCCTACACTGTATGTGCTTTACGAACTTGCATATAAATATTACAGATCAAGTTACCACACGATGCTCTTGTTACATGGAGGCCCACCTGCTGGGAATGGCTTCTGAAGGACTGTTTCGGATCGCATGATCTTGCGTGATTTACAGCGATGGTAACACTTTATTCCATCGAGTCCTGCTTGCCTGTGCCAGCATTGCTCGTTCCAGCGGCATTCTCTAAACCACTGTGCGACTGTGCCAAGTGGTTTGTGCAGGCAGACATGCATGCATCGAATGAATTCATCCTCATCTCTCCCTAGTGATCCTTTGTAGCCACAAAAATTTGAGTGAGACATGGTTCATCATGTAACCTCAATTAACAGGTCAGTGACTTACTGGGACTGCTGATTGTTTTCCCTATGTAATTGTTTCTGCTTATGTGTGACCAAATTAAATTTCAGCCTGTCAAAAGCTCAGTCCATATCTTTCAAAAAGTACAAGGCATTACGTAATGTGTAACTGTACAGTATGAGAAAATTTAACATGCTTCCAATAACAGGTTTTAAAGTGCGTTCCTCCAATTTCAGGTATTTTAACCAGACCGTTTATGGATCATCGAAGCTTACTTTATGTTTGCGACCAGATGGTTCATGAATGAAGACCTACAATAGTTGCGCAGAAAACGACAAAGCAGAACACTGAAACCAGTAAAGCAGAACGACCAGTCGCGACAGGTGTGTCTTTGTTAACTTATTCCATACCAGTCCCTAATTTTTCCGTATAATTATGTAGATTTAAGACGACAATTGCATATTTAAATTCTTCATGAAAAAGAGCTTTCGTTCAAGTACCAACATGCCTCTAGTCTCAAGTCAGTGGTTCTGACACTGCCTGGCAAGTCATGCTGCAGGCAGCTGCAGCATGACGTGTCAGGCAGTGCAAGAGCCACTGACCAAGGCCCGTAATCGTCATCATAGCATGGAATGAGTTAAAGCCTTTCTACTTACAGTATGTTTTGAAAGGCTTCCAGTGTTCGGTTAGTTAGCGGTAGATGGTTTATCTGTTTTGACATATGCAAGCAAACCCTAGTCATAAATATTTACTCTTTCTCCCATAGTTACCCATGTGGAAACACAATCATTCCCGACATATATAACGATTTTACGACTGAAATGAAGTAAAAGAGAAAATCCTATTGGTTGTTGTTTTGTTTGTAAGCCAATCAGATTACGTAAGATAGAAAAGAGTAACTGCTCAAAGTTCTTTCTTGAGTGACGTACCTTAGCAGCGCAATGTTGAAAGAGAACAAAATGGAGACGAAACGGCTGCTGCAAGCACGCTAAACCAAGTAGAGTTTTTGACAAAAACATATGATTTAACGCTTTATGGGAGAAACGAAATTCCACATGGGCGTGTCATGGTGAATAGATTCAGACAGCACTCGTTTCAAACCGTTCACTGCTAGTCAAAGGCTCGCAGTAAACGGTTTTAAAACTCATGCTGTCTGAAATCAATTCCCCATGACACGACCATGTGTAATTCTATATATCTTGTTTATTGACTGTTTAGCTCCAATAAAACATTTTGACTTAAAACATCAGAAGGAATCTTCCCCCAGCCAACCGGTTTCCTGGCATGCATTTGGAACCAACAACTTATAGCCTAGGATAATATTGTTTCGAAACCGCCATCTGCTGAACTTTGCATTCTTGATATCTTTCCTCTTTGAACTATTTGCTCATCAGGCATGGAACGCCAAGCTAACATGCTGTCCTACCGAACCCAGCCCCCTTAAATTTAATTATACGGCTTCTGAAACGTTTGCGTCATGCACTGCTGTACATATGTCATTTAAAGTGCAGGTACCCAATTCTGGTAAGTATTGCTGCTCATCAAGGCTTGCCAATTGCTCTTCCTTCTTCCGACACTTGCTAAAACAGTTAACTCCCTTTGAAAACCCAATTTTCCTGATCCAGCATGCTTGTTTGGCGCCACATTCTTGATACCATGAAGCAATCTGGTCCATGGGTACACCAACACATTTGGCCATGCAGGAGAAATCGAGCACTCGAGGCACAGAGAGAGCGGTACGCTCTGAAATATTGTAAAACCTTGCACACATGTATGATTGTATATATATATATATATATATAATGGGCGGATGGATGTGTTATTTTGAACTTCAATGATAGTTATAGTTTCATTGACTGCAACGCAACGCATTCTCTCCGGGTAAACACAGGATAGCGAGGCAGACGGACGAAAAAGAGTTGGCAGACGAATCATTTTCAAGTAAGATACAACAGGATTTTCAAGCTTAATACCAAATGCTGCTGCTAACTGAAATAAACTTTTGTTAAATTACTGAAGGTAAAGCCTTGCTTAACTTCAAATTGATCGTGGTATAATTTTTTGTGTGATCTACATCCATTACTCTGCGCCCTTGCAATAATGAGAAACAGTACATTTATTATTATCCATGCCAGGTGGTTTTTGACAGCTATACGATGGAACCTATTGACACCCATGGACTTATCTATTTGGTATTTATATCTTCTACCACTCTTCTGCTGCTGTGTCACTTCATACATTTTAAATCTTTATGTTCTCAACGAAACAGTTATTTGCCAAGAAGCACGGCCATTCCCCCGTTTTAGTGGCAGTCTTACAAACACGTAAATAACTTTTGTTTCGTTCCGTACCTGTAATTTTTCCCATGTCTGATTGTGTCCTATCATCTTGCGCTTTGCATGCAGCCAGGCAACGGAATACCACAGGCAGTCCAGTGTGTGTCCAACAAGTGATGTTAAGATGACACTTGGAGTACCATTCCAGAACTTTCGGGGCTATCTGAAGGATACATTTCTCGAAGCACTGCCAAATGGGCCTTGCCGTACCAGTATGCACATCTGACTGGACTTCCGCAAAATCCAATGGCGCTCCATCTGAAATGGTTATGTCTCAAAAGATACCATGTTCATGACCACACTTGTACTGAGATCGGCAGTAAAATGCAATGTTCATGAGAGTTGGGGTGGCAAACGGGTGTTCTTATGATTAAAAAAAAAAAATCTTCAAAAAAAAAAAAATCCGAAAGAACAAACCGGCCTGCAACGGTCTTCATAACTTTTAAGATCAATTCAATGAAAGGCAGTTTCTCTGTTAGGATAATTACCGAAAGAAGTAGCAAGAGTTGACGAATTCAGGTCTTTTGAATTGTGATTAGATAAGTTGTAAAGGTTTTGCTCACTGGCACATTTGCCCCAGTCTCTCCCCTGTGACTTATCATTCTCATGCTGAGGGAGTTAAACTTGTACCAAACTGAGATGGATCTCCGTTCCTGATCTAATAGTTAAGCAAAATTCATCATAAACATAACAAAAACCTGCATATCCAAGAGTCTTGAGAATCCGTTGAGGCGAAATAATATAAACAATCGAACAAACGTAATAAAGTTGTTAAAACTGCTTAAATCAACAATTGCTCATGCATCTGAAATATTATTTATGAATCATATTTTGCGATTGGATCTTATATCGCAGAAAATTAATCTGTGCGATTGTCTTTTATTGTCTGCGTTGCCCTCCCAATTGCAAACAAAGATGAAAACTGACACGTTTTGTTGTTGCGGAAAGTACAGAATTTTCATGTTGAAAGTCTCAAATTTCCTCACCAGTCAATTCATCAAAAGCCGTTGTCAGTTTTTTTTTTTTTTTGAGGGGGGGTTATTGTTTTCTTTTTATTATTATTATTATTATTATTATCATCATCATCATCATCATTATCATTATTATTTTTCTTTCTTGAAATCACTTGATAGATATGTCTCCAATAGATTAAATTCTGACCATCAAAGCTCCAGATACATCCAGTTGAAGCTGAGTTTGTCTTTACCCCTATCAATGTCCCCATTGTCTGCTATCAGTATTTGAAAGTCAACATGACAAGTTCATGTCGTACCACAAACAGGTATCAAAAAGGGCGAGTTCCAGCAACATATTGGCAAACTCTCAAAGTAAATAACATATCTTAAAGAGTTGAAGGTATTATGAAGTTTAAACTTTGTGTTCAAAGTTCTATGGCGGTGAATTTAAAAGGCTTGTTTTCGTTCAGCTTTTATGTTGTGGCCTCTATTTCCAATGCACTGTACGCTGAAAACTTCGAATTTTAAGGACAGTTAAGACACCAAAAACCTTTGCATGGCCGATTTTGAGATTTTAACGGTTTTTACAAGATGAATGTCCTTTCTATTAGTTGTCAAAATTTTAAGCCTTTAACTTAAGTAAAAATGTGAAAAAAACACCAAAAACTACACAGGCATGTGGACATCCGAACGTCCCTGTGTCATTCTTTTGGTTTTTTAGCCGCCAAACGGTCAATCATACTTAACAGCCTGTCACGTGGCTACAGGTGGCAACGTCCCATGGCAAAAGGAGAGTGGTATCACGGCGGCAATGCGAAATAAGGCAACATGCCGAAAGTATGTTTGTGGGCAGGGAAAAGATGCAAACATGCTAACATATCATAGCCTTAGTGCTTTACTTTATAGTCATCTTGCTTGTTTTGCGTTCTAATGAAGGGAGACTTTAAATGTTCAGCAGGAGCGGGAATGGTCAGACTGTGTCCCTTCAAACTTCAAAGGCCGTGCCGCGATGGGTTACCTTTCACACCAAAGACAGGCGGGGAAAAACAACTGGCACAGCAATACCCACGTACATAATAATATCTTAGTGAAACCCAGGGATGAGGAAATAAAAATACAAATAAACACATCGAAATAAGCATTAACGTGAACAGCAGAGAAAACACACAAAGTAGCGTTACAAAACTCAGGTTGGAAAGAGAAATGAAACTCATTGAGAATATAACTATAAAATAATGACAAGCTAATTGAGTAAAGTGACATGTCTAACAAGCTAACTACACAAAGTATACAGATAGGGGTAAATACAATAAAATACTATCCCTAAAAACGGGATGAAGAGGTAGGGGGCGAAAGACCAAACCCGCCATCCGTGCACTGGCCACGAGCGGCCGTAGGCCTCCCCACCGAAGCAAGGCAACACAACTTTCTTTTGCCAGGCTCGAGGTCACGGGGTCCTAAGGGCCGCCTCCATGACGTCACACTTTGAAACCAGACTGTCGCTGTCGCCGTTTGACAGATCGCTGAATAATGTTTTCCGTACTTCAAAAGCTCTTTTATTCATGTGATTGGCCCAGAATTGATTGACAACCTCCCCAAATGTTAAGGGACGATGTTTACTACGTTTTGTACAAATATCAGCTCAACTTGAGCAAATGGTATTGTTTCAGAGGCAAATGATCAACATCAAAGTCCTTTGAAGCTTGTTTTCTCAGAAAGGATAATAGGACGAGAACCACACCTAAGAATGGTTATTCCAAGAAAACGGCTTGGCAAAATTTAATCCGCTTAACGGCTTTTGATTCTTTAAAGTCTGAACTGCAAAAACGATTCAGCGATTTTGTAAATTTTGCTTCGTTCTTTTTCTATGAAATGAAGAAAATGGACATCCTGAATATCAAAGGGAAAATTGAAATGTCAAACTTTGAGGATGGATAACAGAAAAATGAAACCAAATATAAAAAATCGCAGGATCGTTTTTTGTTGCCAATATGTCAGGATTAAGATGCAAGTGTAATTATGATTTTATCACAAATAATTAGTGACTTATATCGACATTCATGGGGGTGGATGCTTTGTGGTCAACTTTCAATTGTTTATTCAACAATTAACATGACAGACACCCAAATACGAGGCATATAAGTTCTTTGGACTATGACGAGTACACACATATATAAGATATGTTATCCCAACGCAAATACATTTTGAGCTAGGATTGACTGAAGTGGGATTTATTTTTGGTGTCATACCTGTCCTTAAGGTGATATTTCAGATATCAATAAGTACACAGCGTTTATTGCCATCAACTGACGAACGTATGCAATAAGATGTGTTTTATTGTACCTAGGGAGTCCCATGTTAACTGTTTTTTACGCACTTAAGCTAGGACCTTTTTGTGGATTTTTATTCATGAACATGATAAACACTGCCTTAAGAAAAAAGAAACGAGAGGGCGCAGGCAAGTACATGCGATGTCTGGAGTTGGAATATTCATTTCTGAGCGCTGGTTTTCTTTAACATTAAATTACAACAGTTTTGGTCGCAGAATACACATAATCATGTTTTAAGATTCGCTAAGTTTTTCATATCTTGGCTGGTGTATTCACAAGTGATCTAAATTCTCTTATACCTCTTGTATTCAGCAAACTTTGATTTCTCTGTGTAAACTATATCCGTCAATTGAACCTCTTTTTGGTTGAGCATATTTTTAAGACACAAATGGTGTTGAAAAAAAGCTTACAAGTTTACAAAACAAGCTATTTCACTCCACACGGTTTCCTATAATGTAATTCCAGAACCATGTTAGTTTTAAAAAGGGAGGAGGGGGCCGGGGAGTACCATCCAATCATTTTTAAGATTTGTGAGATGCAAAAACTCTATTTTGGCACAGTTCTATCAAGAAAGGTAAAATTCTTTACAAACGTGCGTATTCCATTTATCACAAAAAAAAAATAAAAACAAAATTAAAAAATGAAAATAATCACATGGCCACAAGTGAACTACAACTCAGTTTATAGGGGTTTTTTTTAATTTGTTTGTTTGTCTTCCTGTTTTCTGTGTGTCTGTTTTTCTTTCTTCTTTGCATTTTTCTTTGCTAGTTTATTTTCGGTACATGATCCTTGTATTGTTCCCAAAGATGTGTCAAATGCTGTGTTTGTACCGGGTGTTGATTACAGATATATATATATCTGAATGATATGATCACTATGTCCTACATCAGTACAAGTGGAAACGGGTTTTTTTCAACTAGGTCATGCGTTTGTCCGGGTATGTAAGCAAATATCAAAATAAAATATTTTGTGTCGGAAATACAGGCGCATGTTGAAGCCTCTTTTACTTTCGGTATTTTTAAGGCCCCACATATGACATTCATGATGACAACTGGTGCAGCAACCCAAAACAAACAGTAACCATCACTGCAGAGTTTTATCATATGTGGAGAAACATGGGAATATACAAAGATGACTTCAAAATGAAAGTCATACAAAGGCACACTTTCACTTTCCATTCCATAGCTGCACTTTTATGACTTTATATTCACTCGAGCGGGGGATGTAATTCCACAACAAACACTACTTCATGTGGGGTCCGCAGAAGGAGTAATGAAAGGAACTACTCCTATTCTTCCGACTTATCCTCACAAATGCACGAGATTCTTATTTGAACCCACTTGTTCTTCCATGTTTCAATATTTTGTGCAAATGGGTTCCGTTTTCGATACAAGCAGTGTTTGATTTGGACGGGCTTTAATACCAAATAAAGGGATTTGAACAACAAATGAAACCAACAACCTATATTATTTAGGCGAGTGACGTCATTGTGATGACATACAGAGCTACATGTATATTTTATAAAACAGAGAAATTTCGAGAAGTCTCAAAGACATACATGTTGGATTTGTGGTGGGACCTTGTGCAGACACACTGCTCTACTTCAACACAAATGTACGTCGTTTCTCACGTTGTACCCGTGACTTCCATATCTGTCATATTTATGTCTTGTGTGCCTTTATTTTTTAACCAAGGCCGGGTGAACGCCATAATCGACACGACCCAATTCACTGCAGTCAAACCAATACAATTACTGTTTTCTGTATTCGAAGGTGTCCCAGATCGGACACTGTGCATGTGCATGCCCAACAACATCAAAGGAGAGCGGAAAATATATATATCTGTATTATCTTATCTACTAGTATATTTTTTCTGTACCATGATCGGCTGGGTGTTCTTCCTTCCTTATGTGATTTTTTTCAGCAAGTGGAATACTTTCAATGCGACAACCAAGCATATGACAACACATGATATCGACACATGCGGAAAAAATCGTACAAAATACTTTTTCGTGCATTCGTGTTAATCAAATAATTATTTTACTTGCAAAAACAATTGACCAACAGGCTCAATGCCTATATGAAGGCTTCTTGTAAATGAATTGCCAACACAACAAAAAGTGGATAACATCTAGATAACAAATAGAGAACGCACAGGATATAACAAATATTATGGGAAAGGGGAGAGAGTAAGCAAATGGGCAAATGGGTTGGCGATTTCCGTAAATACATGAATATATAGTTGAAAGTAACAATAAGTACAAATAGTGTACACATTGAACGGTTACTTCTAACATAACTTTTCGCATGAAAATACTAGTCTCATCATGGACGTACTATGTGTGTGTGTGTGTGTGTGTGTGTGTGTGTGTGTGTGTGTGTGTGTGTGTGTGTGTGTGTGTGTGTGTGTGTGTGTGTGTGTGTGTGTGTAAATAGCTGAATCTGCTTATATAGTCTTAATACAGAAATAGTTTCTTTTGGAACTGGTCTTACTACTTAAGATTCTACCCATATACATGTGTATATGGGTCTCTCTCTCTCTCTCTCTCTCTCTCTCTCTCTCTCTCTCTCTCTCTCTCTCTCTCTCTCTCTCTCTCTCTCTCTCTCTCTCTCTCTCTCTCTCTCTCTCTCTCTCTCTCTCTCTCTCTCTCTCTCTCTCTCTCTTCTTTTGGTTTGTTTGTTGGTTTGATTTTTTTCAAAACTCCACCTTCGCCCCTCTCCCGGTGTCTGTCTATGGACCAGCTATGACGCCGACATGGGGTTCCTTACCACTGTGCCTTATAAAAATTGATATTTCACGGAGTAAATTAAAACTTGTATGTGTCAACAGGGACGTCAGACTCATTCTACATCCCTGTTATTGGAAAACAGTAAACTTACCTGTAACAACAGTACATATGCCAGCGGTTAGTATGACGACAATGCCAGCTGTAAACTTCATGGTTGAAGGGTAGATCTGGCTTTACAGCTCCGTGTGTGACTCTTGTCTGTGGCAATGAGTACATACGCCTCTCGCGGACAATTTAATATAGCTCTGTCCAGCGCGCATATACTTCCTGTTCATCAGTTTCCTTATTATTAGCCCCGTGATTTAGCACATCTGCAAGCAAATCGGAACTAATAGGCCATGTTCGTGTGGAACCACTCAAGTTCATTGTATATGACATTCCAAGTGTGTAAGTGATGTTTATTTGCTTTTGCTTTTTTTTTTTTTTTGCTTTATTTAGAATTTAAAATAAACTAGATCGCAATGCTCTGTTAATGAGTGAAACGTATTTTCATTATAAAGACATCCTTATAATGATGTACTTGCAATTTTTGATTGGGTTTATAATTTTAATTGTGTTTATTTTTAGTGCTGGGAAAATACCCAGTCCTCACACATCAGTCCTTTACTTCCTGGTTTGTTTTCATGCTGTCTCACATGACCCAAAATCAAAATTGAACATACAATAAACAGTTATTTGACCAGACAATCTTGACAGAAGAATGGCAAACATTATGCTAGTATAGTGTTATTCTTATCTAAAAGGGAGTTACACTGTGAGACATGCAATGTTTAATGTATACAAGTGCCTCGAGCTGTGCCCAGGTAACAACTTAGACTGACGTCAAAAAAGGTAATGTGTAAATAGGGAAAAGAACATCCATTTTCAACATGTTTCAACAAATGTCCAAGTTACCCAAGGCCTAACAAAAATATATATGTATGGTTCCGGTTACCTGGGAGACCCTACTAAAAAGGTCCAACCCTAAAATTAATGGAACAAAAAAAAAAACAAACAAACAAACAAAAACAAAACAAAAGTACTTTTACCATCCCCCCTTCCCTTATGAATACTGATCGACCGAGGCCAGTGCTACAAATTTAGTCAGAGACCCAAGTGGCCCCAAAAAGTCCGTAATTTGTTTCAGTGGCCCAAATGTGATCTACACGGCCCAAAGGGCAGAAGGCATGCTGGGGGGGGGGTCTGGGGGCATTCTCGTCCCCCCCCCCCCCCCACCACGATTAATTTTGAATTTGAGCATGCAAAATGGTGTATTCTAGGGAGTTTCGAGTACTTTGCCTTCACCATGTTCACTTGGATGACGAAATCACAACATTTTAGTCATTATTGTACTGATTTGGCTATTTTCCCTCAGATTGTACAAAACTGATGAAAATTAGCAAAAAATTAGAAAAAATTAAATTAAAAAAAATCTCCATGTTATCTATTAAGACAAGACAAATTTGTATTCATACATGTAAGGCTTTAGAGAATTTTTGAACACATATAATGTTTATTAATTTGGGGAAAATTAACAGATAAATTATCCCGCAATTTGTAAGTCGTGTATTTTCTCTAAAAAAAGCAAGAAGAAAAATACGTTAAGATAATCACCAGGCCTGGATGTACTTAACTTTTGTCACTGAATGTTGATTTGTAATATTTTATGCACACAAATGCCAGGATGGTGCATTTATATTGCTGAAAGCACATCAAACTATGATGCATGAAATGGGAGAACCAAATGCCTAGGGAATCTTGCCTTGGCTTATTTCCATCGTGGACCACAACATGAAAATAGCAAAAATGAAAGTATGAAAAAAATATTAAGTTGCTTTGCACAGGTTTGTAGCTGATATGCTTTAATTATTTATGAATTAAATGATTGATCTAAATTTTCAAAAAAAATTAAGATATAAATAAATATAAGCACCAAAGTCGTATTTTTTATAACTCCATGGACCTGCTACATATATATATATATATATATATATATATATATATATATATATATATATATATTTCAAGTCCTTGATAACACTAAGATACTAAAACTTTAGATATATAAAGCAGTCCCTCTGCAGTACTCCCGATATGCTTTAATTATTTATGAATTAAAAGATTGATCTAAATTTTCAATAAATTAATATATAAATAAATATAAGCACCAAAGCTACACACCCTGATAACACTAAGATACTGAAACTATAGATATGTAAAGCAGTCCTTCTCCAGCACTCCCATCTCTTGCATCAAGAATGATTTCACCTTATTTGTAAAAATGTTCTCACATTCACTCTTTTTATATGCCCTGGCAGGTTCTGCATGGGAATAGGTAATCATGGTAGAGTAGTACCTGCAATTACCGACCCCAGTCCCCACCTGGTCAAAACAACCAGATTTCATCGGTACGGGCGCTTTTGCCATGTTGAATGACCTGACGCGCAAGACCACGGTGCTGTCCAATTGCAGCAGCAAATTTACATTCCCTGGATAATTTTCTCAATGAACTTCTTCACAGGAGAAACACTTATTTTGGATAAATTCTGTAGCATTTTTCAAAAACTGTGATGCAAAATTTTGCTACAATGCTCCAGTTGGACAGCCTTAGACCAGCTGCAACACGCAACCGACCAGCAAAATCACCCCCACAAACAACCACCCATTAAAACAACGGCCACTGAAATCAACCGTAACCAAGTTGTAAGACAAAGTTAGCAGAAAAGCTGGCCAACGTGTGTCGTTATTTTGCAGTAAAGTCAACTCAAACACAGCATTTTATTTCAACTTGTCTGGATGGTCAACGTGGGCCTGGGAAAAAGCATAGCTGCTGCATATAGCGACGATGGGTGCGGTATCGGTATCTAGTATTGCTAGGTTTAGGTGTCCATTCTCCGAGTTACCAGAGCAAACGGTCGTCAACGTATCTTTAAAAGAGGACTTACAATCTTAATTTTAATCTTCCCGCTAGGTTGTGTCTGAAGCAGTTATCATCATTAGTTAAAAATCCAAATGCAACACAAAAGCATGGATGCACACACGGTGAGCGCCATTTTAAACATGGCACAATGCATTGCGGGAAAGGAAAATCACAGTGAATCGTGGCCACGCGTTTTCAGCACGGTTCCAAGTGCCCTTTCTCCAAGCAAGGACAAACTGTCATTAAAGTACTTTTAAAACAAGATTTACTATCTTAGCTTTAATCTGCCCGCTTGGTTGTGTCTGCAGCAGGTATCATTGTTAGTTACAAATCCAAATGCGACACGGCAAGCTCGATCGCCATTTTGAAGATTGCGCAATTAATGCAATGATTGCACAACAGTCTCACAAGGTACACATGATTTGGATATCAAAGTGAATCGCGGCCACAGCATAAATATTATTATTGATGCTCTGAAATAATTTCAAAATAGATACTTTTGGTTTCATATATTACAACCCTCTTCCCACCCCCACTCGGCATGATCGTCCCAATGCCCATTTACAAACCATTGGCATTGGGTGTGGAACTCACTATTTTCACAATGTCAGCCAAGTCGATTGGATGTTTTGAAGAGGTAGTATTCAAAATATATATGTGTGATTAGTCTTAATGAAGGTTAATTTGTCAAATAAATGTAATGTACAATATACAATGGGACTTTTCCAGAGTGAGCATTACCTGAAAATGTCAATACAACGTAAACAGTGACCAGTTGTAGCCCAGAATTAGGATTTTGTATCAGACAGTGAAGTCGCCCTGAGGCAATGAAATAAGGGTCAGCAATAGTCTGAGTGCCAAGCGCGCCACTGCGTCAAAGACGCAGCTCAATTGAGAAGGTTGCCCCTATAGCGGATACAGGTCCGATAGTACTGGGGAGTTTTTATAGAAGTAGTAATAATTTTACTTTCTGAAGAAATGAAAAACACACACAAAGTATCGTTATTCCAAATATAAGTTCTATCATCATAGTTATGTCGTTTATATCATTACTATAGAACTCACCACCCATCCTTGACGCTCACAAAAAACTCTTTACATGGTTTGGGGGCGGCAGGTTTGCCGTATGCATGCAAGTACCTTTAGGCCAGTGGCTCTTGCTGGTTTTTTAAGTTCAACCCCAACCATCGATATAACAAAACACAACTTAATTTTTCTTATTCAGGTATATGTCTTCTTAGAGAGAAAAATTCTTGTGGTCGAATCAAATCGTTTTGTAATGGTTTTATCCCGTTTACATGGCACCCGCCTAAAAAAATTAGAAATGACTTTAAAACACTATTTTGGTCACATCTTTCTTAGAATTAAAGCTAGAAGCATGTAACTGGTGTCAAATTAAAGCTAATCAATTTTTGTATATTACCCAATATTTCAATATGCAAATTAACAAATTACCATATTGACAATTCTGACCAAAATAAAATAAAGCGTTAAAATTTATATATATATATATATATATATATATATATATATATATATATATATATATATATGTGTGTGTGTGTGTGTGTGTGTATACATACATACATACATACATATATATATATATATATATATATATATATATATATTAATGCTTCTTTATTGAGCCAACACGACAGTTATAAATAATGTTCATAAAGCCATTCTAATAACAATGTCTGTGCATTCCAGCATTCTATTTCATACAGAATAATATTATTGAAATAAACTTATGAAAATATGGCAAGCATGATGTCTCACTGTCAAATATTTTTGCATGAATTTGTCAGAATGAACATTAGCATTTTCACGGTCATGATAAGCATACCACTTAGCACCCTTAAGATCTTTAAAGGTCACAGGGAAAAGAATCAAAGAACTACGCTAAACATAATGCACTACTGGGAACATTATTATATGCACATGGTGAATAATAGACATTGGTAGCATGGTCATGATAAGCATACCGCTTAGCACCCTTAAAAATTTTAAATGTCACAGGA
The DNA here is from genome assembly GCA_964020975.1 of Hermodice carunculata. Classification (NCBI taxonomy): domain Eukaryota; kingdom Metazoa; phylum Annelida; class Polychaeta; order Eunicida; family Amphinomidae; genus Hermodice; species Hermodice carunculata. The sequence goes on from OZ026612.1 coordinate 39,427,800, forward strand.
ATGGATAAAAAAAACAACACTTCGCTTTACATAATGCACTGCTACAAACATCATTATATGCACATGTTTATGGTTAATGCAAATGGATAGATAACACAATGATAGCATGGCCATGATAAGCCAACGTCCTAGCACCCTCAAGACTTTAAAAAAATAATTAAAAAAATTAAAACATGCCCACAAGAATGCTACAACTGTACAACTGGACGGATGTAACATTTAAACAAAAACTATTAAACTAATATACAGTACGTATCTGCCTAATAATATACACACACAAATGTCAAAATAGATTGATGTAACACAACACAATCTGATGAAAGCACTCGGCTAGTGATCAGGCAGAGATCAAGTTTACTAGTCCCCCATTTCAAACGCTGTGCAAATAAATTTACCCAGATGAATCATCAGATCAATGTCACATGAGGACATAATTGTTTGAAATTGGGAATTGCTATTCATTAATCCAAAATCAGGGAAATGCAGATTAGCATGTTGCAGGAAAATATGCCTGTGGGAATTTAAGACTCCTCAGTTAAAAATGGATTTCATCTGTGGGCTGACCAATGCTATAGTTTGTACAGATGTTTTCGTTTGTAGGGATCTTATGCCTGCCATGTCTCCCAAGCTCAATCTCGAGACTGTGTGAACTAAGTCGGAATCTAGTTAGTGTAACGCGATATCTGGCATCACGTACATGAATTAAGCATGGCTCAAAACTGGGCTTTCAAAGTTTTGTAAAGCCTTAGCTTTTCGGCGTCATTACTGCCATTGATTCTGGCTAGACATTGATTTATCTGGTCATTTTTAATTTTTTCACCCACTTCATAAATATATATGATCATTCAAATGCACTTGCCTGAATGTTCATCTCAACTCAGTCAAAGCAGTGAGCTATTTTTGCGTGGGGAGAGATTTAACCCCCTCGACCTTATCCGCCAACGGCGTATTGTTATTGTTATGCCTGTGCGTGCATGCGTGCGTCCATCCATCGATCACTCGGTCCATCCGTTACTCATGCAGAAGCAATAACTTTGGAACAACTTCAGCCACAATCAGGAAAATTGTACTGTTGAAGTATCTTATTGCGCCCTTGGCTGAGTTTGACATACAGCCACCTTTTGTTATTTTCAAGGCAACCAGTGTTCATCATATTTTACCCTTACTGACGCAATAACTTTTGGACAAATTGAGCTACTACCACAAAACTTGTACGGTAGAAGCGTCTCATTCAAATTTTGGTTCAGTTCAGCAGGCAGTGACCCTGACCTGTTTTCAAGGTCATCACCATGGGTCATTCGTTCTCTTTTGACAGCCAAGGGGTCTCAAGGTCGCTTCAACCGTTTTACACACACACACACACACACACACACACACACACACACACATACATACATATATATATATATATATATATATATATATATATATATATATATATGTATATATAATTGCTCTTTATAATATTTCTCATACATAATGTTTCTTTGAATAAATACATCAGAGAAATATGAAATTCCATCCAAATGAATACAACAAAAATATATATGACACTTCATCCATAATGTATCTCCGATACAAAAAACAACGTATAACGGTTTCAAAAAATATATATGCATCAAGCAACTATAAAATATTCAACTTGTATGACGATTGATAATACCAGTTTCCACTGCAGAAAACAGTAAGACAGTATAACCTGTTCCAGCGAGTTCATATTTAACCATATACATTCAGAAACACTTTTTATTTCCAGAGAACACAATATGTGTTGCTCAATAGTAACTTTAAATGTGAGGAATTTCAGGAAAGCTTAAAATAGTATTCTGTTTAAGTCATGGTTCTCTATAAATAACATACTTAGGTTGCGTAAAGCAATCAGTTAATAATATTTACTTTCGAAAGCAAAAAGACCAACAAAAGAAATCACCAACTCTGCAGTTAGAATTAAATTTTCAGTAATTGTGGATAACAGAAATCCGTGCAGGTTTGAAGCCCTGTCTCCAAAATGAATGAATATTGTGACATTCCTAAAATCGATAAGATTGGTTTCTTTACTGCACGATAATCACATGAATCACTTTGAGCTAAATTCGTTTTGAGTAATCTAGAATTGTGAGAGATAAAAACGACGAAGAACAGAAACTTGGAACACTTGTAACAATCCGTTTTCTTTGGCTCACGCATAAATGGCACAGTATTCATTTTAGACCACTTTCCAACTTTGATACTGGTATCGAAAAAATTCTGCCCTGCTCTCAATCCCGTGGTCATTTTTATATTCTGAAAGTTCATCGTTTACCTATAAAATCTAGTATATGTTATGTCACAAAGTTGGTCTTCCCATTAATTTTACATTTCGGCACAATAGGAAATACAATGACCCATATTCTTGACCTAAATAATACAGCTCCCTGGTGACCTGGAAAAGCAAAACGTAAAAAAAATACTCTAAAGAATTTGCTCTAATATTGTTTTTCTCTCTTCAACTCTGTTTCACTCCAGAAGTTACCTTATTCATTAATAATATCGCCGAAAAACTTTTTATTCCAGCTTTATACCGGTGTATATGAAATGCAACGTTCTGATCAAGAGTTCTGAAGTGGTTAAACCATAAAAAGTTATGAACTATTTCACGTGCTAGATTTTAGAATGTTTATGTATCTTACTTGCATTTATCACATTTGTATAGAGTTGGGGTATACGCATATCTCCCAATGTCCTCACACCGTAAAATAAGTGCTGGACATAGATGTATTTACAAACTATTGAAAAACCACCTTAAATCCATTTAACATCATGTTCACTGAACAATCGTTTAACCCAATTAGGGCCTAAAGCTAGTAGATGGGTGTTATGGCCTTCAACACCGTCTCAAAGCCGATGAGAAGTAAACCTGTTAAGTCACTACTTCCTTGATATTTATAGTAGCAATTAAGACTTTTGTAATGCCATTAATTCACTTTACGTTTTCCCCAATAAATCTACCCATCTATCCATTTATGTATATATACAATATATATATATATATATATATATATATATATATATATATATATATTATATATATATTGACATAAATAAAATCTATCTGTCGATCTATCTGTCTCTCGACCTTCATCCAAATGACAGGATCAATGTTGTATATAAAAAGTGATTTTTTTTCTACATATTATATTGACGTCAAGTTTCCAACATTCTTGACGTACATAAAAATGTACTTACGTAAATTTCTGACGAGCCCGTAAGGTCACAAATATGATATGTTACGTTGATGTTAGTTTCTTACGTTATAGAAGTGATTCATATGACACAAGTCGTCTTCATGTTATAAATTACACTGTTGAAATTAGAGGTTCATTGTAAAATTTTCAAGTGTAAGAAATAGGCTGATTACTGTACTTTTTCTCTACTGTGATAACATGTTTGTGTGTAAGTTATGTGTACGCTGTGTTATTTTTTGAATTGTATTGTAAAACCTGTGTTCTGTTGTGTTGCACAGGCAAAAACCCTAACCATTGTAAATAGGTGCAGCCAATAAAGATTTACTCATTCATGTCACTTTCCTACGAGTCATAGGCGTCATTCATATGACAAGAAATAGAAGTTGTTATGTCTGTATGCCAACACAAAAATATTGTTTTTCTAGGAATTTTTTCTTAATTTCTTCTTTCTTTCTTTCTTTCTTTCTTTCTTTCTTTCTTTCTTTCTTTCTTTCTTTCTTTCTTTCTTTCTTTCTTTCTTTCTTTCTTCTCTCTCTCTCTCTTTCTTTCTTTACAGGCAAATTTGGCCGACATTTCATTTAAAAAGCATTATACGTAGAAACTCAAAACTTGGCACAATCTTACCTCTATAGATGAAGTCTCGCCTTTTTATAATGAAAGGTCGTGCTTTTCAAAATTATGCAAATGAGGGCCAATTAAAGTTTGAAATCTTCAATATCTTATTTACTATAGTAGATGTGGTTCCGAGTGTATTGGAATTCGATCATAGCAAGGCAAAGGTTATCTCAAATGTCAAAATCATGTCAAGGTCAAAGGTCATGTCAAGGTCAAAGGTCAGTTTTAGATCAAAATGTCATTTAAAAGCCAAAATGTCATTTCAAAGGTCAAGGACCACTTCAGGTATAGGTCACCTCAAGGTGAAAGGTCACTTTCGATGGTGGCTTTCTTCTAGCCATAACTTGGTCAAACTATACTACACATTTTTACAGTCTCGCCTTTTTAAAATGAGAGGTCATACCTTTCAAAATTATGCAAATGAGGGCTAATTAAAGTTTTAAATCTTCAATATCTTATATACTATAGGAGATATAGTTCCAAGTGTAAGGAGTTCGATCATAGCAAGACAAAGGTCATCTCAAATGTCAAGGTCATGTCAAGTTCAAAGGTCATGACATGGTCAAAGGCCAATTTTAGGTCAAAATATAATTTTAAAGGTCAAGGTTCAATTCAGGTAGAGGTCATCTCACGGTCAGAGGTCATTTCTAGTTCAAAGGTCATTTTCGATGGTAGTTTTCTTCTAGCCATAACTTTGTCAATTTTCATCCAATTTTCATGATATTGGGCTCAAATTGTAGCTATTGCAAGACTGCACATTTTGCAAATTACATGTTGACTCCTAAAGGTCAAAGGTCAATGTCATCTAAACCATTGAAGGTTTCAACCAGCGATAACTCGGCCAATTTCTATCCAATTCTAATCATGTTGGACTTGATTTGTGGGTATTCTCACACTCTACATTTTTGCAATTTACATGTGACCTGTAAAGGTTAAAGTTCAAAGGTCAAGGTCATTTGGACATGGAAATTTTCTTCCAGCCATAAGCTTAATGACATAATTGTAAAGTCCGGTAAAATAGCAAAACGATACACATGAATTTTCTGTCGAGCGGTGGTCGGAAAGTGTACTTTTGAAGCTTTTTAAACTCAAGCAGATACTACCTTCATTGAGAATTGTCCACAAACAGGGACTCACACATTTCCCTCCTGCGATCCTGTTTACAAAGAAGCTGCCCAGCCATTGTTCGGGAAGATTTTGTCACTGTTACTGGATCGCGCCAGGTCACACCAAAAACTGCAAAAGTTATCAGCATTACACCTGTAGACAACATCGACCGGAGCAGGGGTGCTATCTGGTTCGACACTCCTCATTTCCAGACGTCACCCGTTTACGATGACACAGTCGTTGCACTAAGATCAGATTTTTACGAGTTCAAGGCATCATTCTTATGACATTATACCATGCCTCCTTTGTTTTCTCAAAGGATATATATGTCACCTGCTGACACATATATCCCTGCTTTAATTTCCGTGGCTAAATTTAAACACAGGACGGATTTGCTTTGGTGAATACATTTTAAAATGCATTTATATTCATGAAAACAAAGAAGGCATGGTATAGAAAGGATACATCCCTTGTTCTCGTGATTTATCTGGAATCCTGCATTTTTAAACCTCGGAGCGAAGCGTAGCAGGATTCCAGATAAATCCCTTGAGCTTGGGATGTATCCTCTTCAGAAATAGGCTGGGACGTTCTGTAGAGGTCAGTTCCGTCTCCAACGAGTTTTAGATGCCATCCGTATAACGTGGGAAGCAGAAATTTTGAATGCAAGCAAAAATAATTGTCATTGATGTATCCCCCTCTTTCTCTTCTTGCAGGAAATTTATAGTTTTGATGGGGTTTCAATTTAAATTTGAAGCGGATAAAACAAATGAAACTATGGAACATTAGATAAGTCTTCACTACATTGCCACCTTAATACTTGGATTGGTATCAAGACTCAGAAATAGACAACCACTGATTAATTATATATTTCTGTTGTAATTTCAAGTGTGTGTACTTTCTTGGTTTTCTATGTTCCTTTATTCTTACTTTCATGCTTATTTGAATTATGTAAAAACTTTGATTGCATGGGTATTATATAATACATGTATTTTGTCATTATTATTTATATTCTATTTTCTGCAGGTTAGCGTAATTTAGGCCAAGTCCGGTTTTAATCTTCAAAATGTTGTACTTATAATTTATTCAAATGTATTATTCATTAAAAAACGTATTGTGTCATGTTACCATACACAATACACAGGTAATCCCATTTTAATAAAAACAATGAAAGTAAATTATAAAGGACTAGATATCTACTATCATAAACGGTCCCTGAAAGTAAGGCTTCCCCACCGTACTCCCACTTTGGAGTTCCCACTGTTTTGCAGGATACACTGTAATAACCTTGATCTTCGGATGTCAAATATACGTAACAAAACTGTCCATCCTTTCACTATAACCCAGCGTAAACCTGCGGTTACATAGAAATCTTTATATGCCCAAATGACTTTGGCCTTTAGATGTCATGTGCAAATTACAAAAAAAAAAAATGTGCATTGTTACAATTCCTATATTTTGAATCAAACATGATTAAAATTGCATGAAAATTGGCCGAGGTATGCCTAGTGAAAATCGTCCAATGGCCGGATGATCAGGTCATTTGAACTTCAGAGGCCATATGAAAAAGTGCAAAGTTTGGCCTTGAGGGAACTTGTGGCAGCCTCTTTAATTTTCTCAGCTGCAGAGGTTGCCTCGCAGCCACCTAGTTGCTCTTTGCCTTTGTTCTTCCCTAGAAACTTAGTTGCATTGCCACAAAACAGGCAGACAAAACAGACCAGTTGATGATTCAATAGGGAATATTGTCTCTGATCTGGTAATTCTAGATGCAGTTTGTTTTTTGTTTTTTTCTTGTTTTTTTTTAGGAGCTGTCTCTTTTCTGTTTTTGGGAACTGCAATGAAATTGCAGTAACATTGCAGGTGATAACCAATGTATGTACCATCATATGTTTGTGTAAGTTCTATGGCAAAAAACTTGGATGTGGCATATAAGTTTCGTCTTTCTTTCTGACAAGAGAGCACTTTTGTCCAGGTTCCTTCAGGGCTGGACGTCACGTCCTCTGTGGTCTTTCCCTCCAGATGAAGAATGCAGGTCTTTCTTGATCGATTGGAAGTAGTGTTACATCACCTAAAATGAAGAAACATGCATCTCATGCAAATACCAACACAATGAACCACTACCACCAAAGCATCTATATGTGTAATATATACATGCAATGTTAAACACTCTGAGCCATATTATTATTATTATCATCATCATCATCATCATCATCATCATCATCATCATCATCATCATCATTATCATTATTATTATTATTATTATTATTATTATTATTATTATTATTATTATTATTATTATTATTATTACACCCCAGCAAATCTGGCAAACAAGGCAACTGAAATATTAATGGGTGAGATTCAAACAAGCCCTCTTATATGAAAATTGACTGGATGATACTTTATTTAGTAAGTTCTGCAACAACCAAAAAAAGACTTTTGCTTTCATTTACATAGTATATTCAAGGATGTTGAGCTTTTTTTAGAATAATTAGATAGGCTGTTTGATTCGGTGATTATCCATTTCAATTCCAGCATTAATCATAACTTTTGAAAACGGTAAGATAATAAAATTGATAATATCAAGGAGTCTATAATGCCCATTATAGACTCCTTGATAATATATATAAATAACTTAGATTGAGTCTAAGAATGTGCAATATATCTACATCATACTGTAAAAACGTCAAAAAGTGTTGAAGATTGACATTGTTTTAAACTAATATTTGAATTTTTGGGAACAGATAGGTGTACAAAATTTGCAGAATCAAAATTCTGAGATTTTTTCCTTTCAAAACCAGCAATTGAGAATTTTGGCCTCATATTTCTGGTAAGCTACTGAAACTGTCAATATAGAAACCTTGCATTTAATTTGCGTTCAGATTGGCTGCCATCTTGAAATGATAATTAGGCGCCTATAAACATTTTTAGAGCATAAAAACCCACAGATTTGAAATCAATACCACAAAAATTGTCTTAGGATCACCTCTTTTGTGCCATTTTCCACGGATAATATGAATTTAGGCAAATATTCTGTGAAACCAATCTCAAACAAAACTGAACACCAAGACGAGGAGGTACCCAACTTTAAATCAACATTGTGAATTTGTGTCTACCAGGGTGTTGTAACAGTTACATTTTTGAAATTCTCAAAATTTTTCTGCAGTAGACAAACCAATTGAACCTTTGGGGCTCGATAACATAAATACCCCCCCCCCAGCTCTGGGACTAGCATGTCCTAAAGTGATCACAAGAAGAATGAGGTCCTTCATAGGAGGTAAAATAACATTTAAAAAAAGACACAGGGACTTGGTTTTTATGGTCTTTAAGGCACGTGGTCTCTCAATGGAGTGCTGCCTCAAAAGAGGGCCAACTGTAAAAAGTAGAATCTCCAATTCAGACCATGTCCATAAAGAGACCATTTCTATATTAAGAGCACCAATTTGCAGACCCGTTTTTGTTTATCCTGAATTATATTATATCCCCATTGAGATCACTCCTCCATCAAGACCACATTTTTTTGCGTTCCTAGGGTGATTTTATGGGGATTCCACTGTATATGCATCCCCTGTCATAGGGATACATATTTATTGCACCCTCATCTCTTTCACAATTTTGATGAAAGTTCACCCGGAGATCATGTTTGTGTAAAAGCAAACCGTTGCCCATAAGAATTTTCATAGTATTGCCACATAATCAGTGCATTGCAGCTGCTTACTTGTGCAGTAGTAGCACACATGGTTCCAAAGTTGGATATCCCATAATTTTGTCAAAAATCAAAACATCCGATTATTTTACAAACTTTTATCATCTTAAGTGAGATTGTATCTTGGCCAAATTTCAAACAATTCTGGTTAAGTCTTCTAAAGAAAAAGCCTAAAATAGCCACGAAGCACAAAACTTTATCCAAAAGTTGTTTTTAAAACTGTAGCGCCACCTGGCATCCATAAGAACCGGTAACCTGGTGTACAATGTGAAAGAAGTTGTTCCTGAGAACATTTTGTTTCAAATAAACAATTCATTTCAAAAACAGAAAATGCGTCATCATCTCCTTCGCAGAGATGGTAGAAACTCACCTGGCAAACATCTGGATGTAAAATCACGGCATTTTTTACAACCGTTGTGACAAAAATATAAATTGAAAAATCATTGCATCATCTTCTTTGCACACTTGGTGGGAGACTATCTGAGAAACATCTGTGCGCAAAATCAAAATATTAATAGCATCAGTTATTGGGGACTCAAAAATAAAAAATAAAAAAGTCTAATAGACAGACAGATAGACACCCACAAACGGATTCCCTGCTTATTGATGCAGCCCCACCTTCTGGTCAAAATACGAGCTAGGTGACCCCAAGTGACCTGGTGTACAATATTAAAGCAATTGACCTGGTACTTCCTGAGAAGAAGAAAATTTACCAAAAGAAATAAACAGATATACTAAAATAAAATAGAAAATAGAAAAACTATTTCATACGTCTCTTTAACAAAGCTGGTAGAGACCCACCTGGAAAACATCTGTTTGTAAAATCAGAACATTCCATATACCCGTTTAACAATATGACATTATATGCACCAAATTGCTTTACATTTACAGCTGCAGCACTTACCGAAGAATTCTATGAAAGTTTGATATCTCATAACTTTATCTTAAATCAACATATCATTATTAGTTCCACACACTCATCAACTTTAGTCAAAATACATTCTAATAAGAACTTATGCAATTATGTTCAGTTGTTCTGGAGAAGCCGAAAGCAGCCTAAATGTGAACTTGCTGTTCCAAGATTACCCTGTATGCTACACCAAAGCCATTGGTCCAGCGTTCTTGTGAATAAATTGTCAATTTGTTCAAATATTTTTTTTTTTAAATCATAAATAAATCGAAAAATTGCATCATATTCTACTTTGCAAACTTAGTAGAGGGACACCTGAGAAACAGCCATGTGCGAAATCAAACCATTTTCACGCAACAGATTTTGAGAAATCAAAAATGTAAAAAAATCCAACAGACGCATGGGTAGATGGATGCAAACGAATTTCATTAGCTCTGCTGACATGGCAAGTCAATTATGTGACTTCACTTTGGATAACCTTGATCTTGGCACACTTTTTTTCAAAACCCGTCACTTTGCTTTGGTTGCTTGAAAAATTGAGTCAAATATTTCCAACTCCCAACCATGGTATCACAAGACTATGGCCATGGAAACACAATGTTCAACATGCCTGTAATTAATGGCATATTTCAGGCATAAAATGAACATCATTCTCCTCACTGAAAAATGTTGGCGCATAAAAGCCAATCAAGAAAACAAACAAACATGAAAAACGAAGAATACTGTGACAATCCTGTGTTGAGTTGCCTTCACTGGAGCACAACCAGTGAAGCATAAATATATTCAGCGTTTTCAGAGAATAAGATGCTAGACCTATTGGCCTGGTCTCACTAAATGACATGTACTTCTGTGTATGTGTGGTTTCATGACAAAGCCAAAACAGAAAGAAACTACAAAAGAGGATTTGTTTAACAACAAATCTGCCTGCGTGTCTGCTAGGAAGAACTGTTTGTAAATGGTAGCAACCAGGTATGGTCATGCATTAAAGCCGCCACAAACATACAGTTTCTCTGTCCATCAAATTTGGAACTACTTGTATCAGGAGAATTTCAAATTTTAAAAATAATAATGGAAATGACATACTAGTTACTACTGTTCATTATTTTTAGGTGTGCGTTTATCAATAATATTTGACATTGGCCCCCTCTTTTTATTCACCCAATATATCTTTAAATGAGGATGAGAGTTGGACTGGAATCAACATAAAGTCAGGAATTGGACAGGAAGTGTGTCGGGTATTGAGCTGCATATGGGACTCTACTTGCCGGAAGCACGTGGGACATCAGCGACAGTCAACCTGCCTAGGCGTGGGGATCACTGATACTAATTTTTACTTATTTTGCAATGCTCATTATTTGTGTAAAAGGCGAAAGTTTGAGAAAGATAAGATCTTTGAATAAGTAGCAAAGATTGTTCGATTAAATACATCAGATATAATTGGTAAATCATGAATGCAGTTTATTGTATTTGTGTCTTTTTGTCCATAACCACTTCCTAGTACTCATTACCATATTTCGCACTCCGAACTCTTCGCCCAAATAAATTAAAGGGTCTTCAGTGGGTAACTACTCAGAACATGTTTCGGGGCCTGTACCCGCACTTGTCTCCCTAAATAGCGGGTCCTTGTCTGAGCTTAACATTCAGCAAAGGCAACCTACTTTATAATGAATAAATATGAACGTGGCAAACGATGAATTAGCTATATACGTGGAGTTTTGCTCAGAAATACTTAGCTTCATTATGAATAAAGAATACCTGCCAAGTACTGCAACAATGGACATCCTGCACCAGAAATGTAAAACAAACCCCATAATGACACCTACTTCTCAGTTTGAAAGTCTCCCAACAATGAAGCTCCATTTTAATGCCAACCCTCAGTCAATGCTTCAACATAATCGGTCAGGTTAGTGACATTTTAGTAAATGATGTCAAAAATGAGTTAATGTGTACTTAGGCATGTCAGATAAGAATGAAAGTCATAAGCATTTAAGTCAAAAACATGTTATGAAAACAATTTCTTAACCAGATTTTAAGTACAATTAGGCAAACATGTAACTGTCGTCGGCCGCTGCTTGCTTCAGATAGCCTCTGGGGCGTTTAACCTGACAGAAAACATGTAAGCCTAAAATGTCTGAAAGTAATATTAAAACAGCATGGTGCCAGATCATCAAATTAGGTAGCAAAACAGACAAGTCTAAAATCTGTAAAATTATTGCAGCCAAACTGTCTAACAACCTTTGGATATTAATAGCAAAATTTGTAGTGCAAGTCAGAATAGAATGACAGTTATTAGTTTTTAAGTCAAGAAAATGCAATCAAAAAAGAATTTTTTTCTTAACCAGATATCAAATGTAATTAAGCAAGCTTGTAACTGTCGTAGGCCGCTATTTGCTACCGATAACCCCTGGGGGTTAAACATAACAGAAAACAAATTTCCTATCTTTAAGTAGTTTTTCAGAAATACCGTCATGATCACAGCTAGTTTTCGGTTTTAACAAACCTATTTCTTTTTTACTATGTCGGTCATGACAGGCTAAAAAGTAAAATTTTCGATTTCGCAAATGATATTAAAATTCGTGATTTTCAGTAGGATTTATTTATTTTAAAAGATTTTATCATACTTTTTGCCGAAAAGAAGAAAAAAGATTATCTGCAATTAATTGTTTCTTAGGGGCTGATTACCTTCTAGTTTGAAAAAATCCGGAAAGCTTGACTTCTTTTTAGATTTGGTAAGGACTTCTTCCACAGATTACCAAGAATTTTTGTATCACCCCTCTTCCCGTTGAAACAGAGCTTATGATATCATTTCTCTTTGGTGTTGTTTTTCAAGATATTGTAGGCAGGCAAACGGATTTTACGTACATTGCATTCATCATAAAAAAAGGGTTTTTTTTCAATCTTTTGTATAATCTATCCCTTTGGAATAACGATACCTTGTGTTATCCAGTTAGACATCTTGTTTATTAAATCATATTACTCTTGAACGAAATTGCTTATTAAAAACTTCCTAACAAGTTCGCTTCATTATGGCATAATTTTCAGTTGGAGCAGCATTATGGATGTTTATCCAATATATGGTATGTATTTATTTCCTGCAGGAAGTGGCAAATGAGGTTTTTTTTGTTTTGGGGTTTTTTTGGGGGTTTTTTTTGTTTTTGTTTTTTGTTTTTTGTTTTCTTGGGGTTTTTTTTTTTTGTTTTGTTTTGTTTTTTTGGGTTTTTTTTTTGTTTTTTTTTTTTGTTTTTTTGTTTTTTGGTTTTTTGGTTTTTTTTTTTGTTTTGGTTTTTTTTTTTTTGTTTTTTGTGTTTTTTTGTTTGTTTTTCTTTCTGTTTTGTTTTGTTTTTTTCGTTTTTTTGTCCGTAAAGATATAACGGAAATGATGTGGCATATTAGAAGTCACGGCGCAAGCAAATCGAGACTTTTTTGGAAATCGATACATCTCATTTCTAAACAAAATTATCTGTTATAGACTCTCGACGTTGAGAAAGCTTTGTTGGAAAAGTAACCTGAGGAAAGTAACTCAAAGAGTAATTTGACATGCACGACTGTTTAATGAACTAAGTGCACAGTTAGTTTTGTGACAGAATGGAGTTTCTCGGTCATGTAGGATGCCCACAATAGGACTACAATTAAAACCCTGGAAATTAAATTATGACCGGCAATTTGGTATATGGACATGCCATCACTGGCTGATTGCCAAGTTTCTTGAACGCAGATGACACTAAAAAGTTAAGGGTTTGCAATCTTACTTTATTATCAAGAATGAGTACATAAACACTATCTTAGCCATCTATAGTTTAGATAAAAATCCAATGGCACACCTTTTATACCATGTTAGCTAATTTATCACATGTAGTTGCTGCTGACAGATTACTTTAATATGTCAACTACAAATGTTTTGGCAGCAACGTTTGTGATGAATTTTACGAGAAATGAGTTCCAGATTTGCTTCCAAATAAATAATTAGTGCGTGACATCTGAATGTGTCCTGTTATGCAGTCCATCTAGTTCGTGAGGAGATGAGGAAGTGAAACTTCATATTTCATAAATTTTTTTGGAAATTGAATACGGTGGATCATGTGACAGACAAATATAAGGACAGATGATAATTATTATAAATTCTTGCATCATTAGTTTAGTAAAGTTTAATGGAAAACATGTTCATTAGCTCAGCAGTCAGGAACATTAATAAATAAAGGGGAAATCAACTGGTGCAGGAATAAATTGCCAGATTCTGTGCTGTCAAGTACAGAAAATGATCAATGCTTTTTTAATTCTGGCACCCCACATTGAATAACACTATTTCAAGTTATTTTCTAACCACCAGTTTGTAAACAAACTGATAGTGATTAAACAAGAGGACTGCTACAGTGCTGTGTTCAAATGACTTTGGTTGCACTGACTGGTATGATCCTGTAACCTTCAGAATAACACCAAGGTCACCTTTCTTCAAAACCATCATCACTGTTTTGTATTTGTGTCTTTTGTCCAGGACCACGTCCTAGTACTCTGTCCAGCAGTCTGAACTCTTTACTCTCCATAAGCTAACATGTCACTGTTTAACCTGTATATACACTAGAAGTACTATTGCACACGTTCCTCTGTAGAATTTTCACATAGGCTCTATTAGCGCAAATAAAGTAAAGGGTCTTCAGAGGGTAACTACTCAGAACATGTTTCGGAGCATGTACCCGTACATGTCTTTCTGAGCAGCAGCTCTTTGTCTAAGCTAAATATTCAGCAAAGACAACCCACATTATAATGAATAACTATGAACGTGGCAAATGATGAATTAGCTAAATACGTGAAGTTTTGCTTATAAATACAGAGCTTTATTATGAATAAAAGATACCTGTCAAACCAAACATATTTTCTAAATTTGTATAGTACAAGTTCAGATACGAACAATTTGATTACCCCTGAACCAGTATGTACTCTTTCTAGCTGGATAGCTTATCTTACTTACACCACCTGCCAGTGTGTAACTGAAGTAGAATCAAACTGGGGCATTATATTCAGTCCCAGTGATTGTAAAATAAACAGTTGCAGCTAGACCACTTGTCCAAACCGAATGAAATCCTAACAAGTACTGCGACAATGGACATCCTGCACCAGAAATGTAAAACAAACCCCATGATGACACCTACTCCTCACTTTGAAAGTCTCCAAACAATAAAGCTCCATTCCAATGCCAACCCTGTGTCAATGTTTCAACATAATCGGTCAGGTTTGTGACTTTTGAGGAAATACTGTCAAATTTGAGTAAATGTGTACTTAGGCATTTCAGAAAAGAATGAAAGTCATTTGCATTTAAGTAAAAAACATGGCAACAAAACATAATTTTTCTTTCCCAGATTTTAAGTACAATTAGGTAAACTTGAAACTGTGGTAGGTAGCTGCTTGCCAGCGATAGCCCCCCCCCCCCCGGGGGGGGGGGGGCTGACAGAAAACATGTAAGCCTAAATTGTCTGAAAGTGAATATTAAAACAGAATGATGCCAAAAATAACATCAGAATAATATAAGAATCTTCAGCCATACCGTTCTGGAGGCACTTTTTTCAGATGAAAAGTGAAAAGATCCACTATCACCAAGATAAAAGCTGATAGGTCAATGCCCTGTTGAATTGGCTTCCAAATTGCTAGAATGTACTTTGACTCAATGGCTAGTAAGCGTGTTTGCTACATTTCCTGATTTTTAATGATCTTCTCTCAAAAATTTCGACTTATGGATACGGTTACCAGTGTATGGTAGCATTGTTGCTTTTGAGATACGGCAAATCTGAAATATTGACTATGCCTCCGCCGTGGTGAGAGCACTTTTACTAGTTATGTTACTTACCATCCAGAAAAAAACATTTTTCCACCAAACAAATGGAATTTTCTACATTAATTTAGTATGTTGTATTTTCAAAGCTTCGTGAATGATTTTTCAAAAATTTTCTGCGTTTTCTCGTTGTTACCTTTATCATATAAGTTAATTTGGTCCTCTTTAAGGTAGTGTCCAACCTGAAAAAGTGACATTAACTTTAGGCCAACTATCACAGAAGCATGCATCCCAGACATAATAAAACCACATACTCACTTGACAACAAGATGAATATGTCTGAATCAAAGATGGAACTCAAAATTCAGAGTTATTCTATAAACACAAGCATTCTGAATGAAAATGTACTTTTGTAAAATTTTGGATATTTCTAGATAAATACTAATGGTAAAATGGTCCAATCTGTGCCATTATAATTTTAACACATATGCAAAATATATCAGGAATTTTTCATAACTGTAGCTTTTTCTTTACAAAGGTGATAAAAAAATTAGAAAATGCTTGTTTTATTTGCGAAATTGATATGGTTTGTGGGAGACTTCATTTTTGACACGCATTTAAAGAAGAACTGACCATTTGTTAAAAAACCCATGATAGCCTTTAGCTCTGGAGAATTTTTGGAGTAAACCAGTTTTTATTTGATTAAAAATAAGAGAATTCGTTTCAGAGAAATACCCATATGAAACGGACAGATACTTATTGTCAGTTGTCAAGATCCAAAGGTTATGATGGTCCATTGACTATCATGTTAACATTGAAAGTATTTTGTTAATTTCTTCAGATTGCACATATATTGGAGCCAAAAACTGCTAAATTTGGACATATGAAAGAGAACATAGTATGTCTACCAAAACGTCTCCATATTTCAAATTGAATAAAATTATCCCAAATCGGTTGGACGTTACCTTGACATACGAATTTCCCCTCCTTCCTGTCATGTTTCTTGCAATGTGATAGGGGCAGCACAGGATCCCAGTTCATATGAACACTTGATATTATAGCTCAGGCTGGACTTGAACTATGTGTTCTCCGTTTTTATTTGTTTATTTTATTCGTCCATTCATTCATTCATTCATTCATTCATTCGTTCGTTTATTTATTTATTTATTTATTTATTTATTTACTTGCTTACTTACTTACTTACTTATTTATTTATTTATTTATTTATTTATTTATTTTCACAAGCTCAAGGACACTTTCATTTGCATTGTTACTCACGTCGTGTCCCATGACTTTCGGAGGCCTTGCACTGACAAAACATGGTCTTGCTTACGATGCACGTGCCCGGAAATTAAGAACGAGAGGGTGCAATTGTGATAATGGAGATTGAAAAGTAAATAATACAAGAAAACCAACAGAGGATGTCACAGACAAGAAATGTGATGCTGTAAATTTTACAATCAACAATGTTGTTGCTGGAATCCAGGTTGGTTCTGTGATTGAATTAACTGCAATTTAACGACACTGTGTACAAACCAGCTAAATTTCATTCGAGACTGGTATTGCTCATATCGATGAGTATTATTGGTCTGTTTGTCCACATTTTTCGACTCGGTGCATTGTTACCGGGGGTATCTGTGGTTCTCGTACCAGTAATCATAAATAAATGTGTCATGATAAATCGTAAACATAGTGCTGGTTAATTACTTTAGCAGGGGTACTATCAAAGGTAACTAAAAAATAGGTCCTTCTTGATACCGCACGGCTGAAGCCAGCAGACAATTGTCAGCAGCCGATCAGTGTAATAGCCAATCAGAAAAGTCATCGATTACTACTGGCTGGAAGTGTGTTATATTCTGCTGATTTGCATGGGGTGTTTTTCAATTCTCGGATCCGTCAACGCGTCATAAGCTGCTTATCAGCTGACTGCTGTTGTTATGCAAATGAGCGGGACCTGTGAAAACACGTTCCACATTGCATATATTCCCATGTAAAATTAGACATTTTTATCCAAAATTATATCCATGTTGTCGAGCGCAAATCAACAAAATAACTCTGAAGGCAGTATCATTTTGCCGAATTCTGCCGCTGAATAAAAATTTGGAGAGATTTTGACGATCATAACTTGGGGTTTTGGCGCTGGTTTTCAGGTAACGCTTAGTATACATTAAATGGGTATCCACAGACGCTTTCAGGGAGATTCACCGAGTAACACGGGCATGTAAACTAAGATTCCCGGATGTGCGGAGCCGAGAGTGGACTTCCAACACACTCGACTGCTGGTGTAAAGGTTTAACACATCGAGGAAAACTCTGGCTTGTTGACTAGGGGGGGGGGGGCATTTAGGGTGTCTTTGCAGTTTCATATGCTGTAGGCATAGCCTAAGATGCGAGCGTCAGCATTACAAAGTATCGATAATAACGTCGGTGGATCAGGTAGTAGCACCTGGTCGTTAGGTCCCTCTAGCGGCCATTTACTAAACCAGTCTAGAGGGGCGAGGCCGTACTATCTTGAACAAATGAACGAAATTATCTGCCATAAAGCCTTTCTTTTTGTTAGACACTGTTCCCCAAATTTAAGTATTGTTCCCAAGATATATCGCCATTAAACTAGTGCCGTAACCTGTGGCAGAGACGTAGTGCGTACGGAGAGTGATTGTTGGATTGTTGCGCGACAACATCAAAATCGGAGCAGGCTTTGGCAACATGGCGTTTTGAGGCCCCTGGGGGGAAAAGTGTGACTGAAAGCTGTGATGGAAGGCCCCAAGAAGCGACTTGGTGACTGTACAGTGTGCAGATATTTGTCACAAGGTGAGACGCAACATGCACAACAAATACTACATACTTTGGGATGTTTATTTAGGTTACCCTCACACCTGTCAAGTTTTTTTCTATTCCTCAAATACCCACTTCCAGCCCCAGAAGCGTGCTTGCCAGGTCCACGTTCCATCGAGATGTTAACGATGCAAGTCGGTGAACTATTATCATTTATTACACTCCACCGACAACGTTGTCTGAAGCTCAGTTGTGAATTATTGACATGATTTTCCATAAAAACCGGTAAGTTTGAGACTTTGATGCAAATAAAACTGCGAAAATTACCCGGGGGGCCTAAAAAAACGCAATGTCTGCGCCCATGTGCGCATGCGCAGTAAGGGAAGACGAAGAAAATCAACTTCGTTGGATAGATACTGAGTACTCTTCTGATTGGATAAATTACCGTTCTGTCATATCTTATATTCACATGTGTTTATGGTAAGAGCTCGCTGACGCTCGCTATCATTTTCCACAAATTTCCATGGGGAATATATGGAATTCCCCGTGGTGTGAGGCTAGTCAATTGACGTCCAAGACACAGGACTACTGGTGTAAAGCGTCAACACCTCGAGGGAAGCTCTGGCTAGTTGTCCAAGGGGCCCCGGTTAGAGGGTATATGAAGTCTACAGCCTGCCACATTTGCAAATTTCTAAGTGAATTCGCCGAGGTGTGACGGCCAGTTATGGACTGCTATGGACTCGACACCTCGAAAAAAAACTCTGGGCAGTTGGCTGGGGTGGGGGTGCATTTTGGGGCCCTCTCGGGTCTACTGTCTGCCATATATGCAAATTTTCAAGGGGATTATATGGAACTCCACGAGGTGTGACGGTCACTTATGGACTCTGATGATACTGCACTTTGCAAATAATTACAAATGACAATAGCGAAAAATCAGGAAATAAATTTATATATTTTTATTACAAAGTCAGCAGAAAGCTGATGCACATACTGTTTTCCCTGAAAGACTCGAAGACATGTATATAGATACACGCCTAGATATGATCCAGGCATGTGATAATACTAAAAAGCTCCGACTTTCTAAAACGTTTAAAAACACAAATAATTTGGAACCCTATCTACTACATATATGTGATACTAGATACAGGGTTGCTCTTTCCCGATTCCGTCTCGGTTCACACAACCTGGAAATTGAACTTGGAAGACATAATAGAATTAAAACCCTAGTTGAACAATGAATATGTAAAAAATGCAACTCCAACGAGATAAAGGATTAGTACATTTTTTGTTAAAATGCCATAAATTTGAAAACCAAAGGTGTATTATCATGAACTGTGCTAGCCCTTATTATCGAAACTTTAGTTCACCCGAAACAAAAGATCAGTTTAATCTGCTTATGACAACTGAAAAAGATTTATTAATAACTTTAGGAAAATGTATGCACGTGTGTTTTGAAATAGCTTAGTAGAGGAATCATCCGTTTTGCTATCCAGTCACAGCAAATACTTATTCACATATACTACACTTTACTCGAGACGTGCCGAGTTGAGGTACAAGTAGTTGAGCACATATGTTTGTGCTTGTATATAAAGACATTGGTATAGATCACCTACGGTGTGTCTGTATTTACCTAGTATGTTTGTATTTGTGTATTTGTATTTATCTAGTCTGTCCGTATTTGTGTACTCACTTAGTTGGTGTGCAGGAACTATAGTAGATTTGCTCAGTTTGTATGATATGTATGCTCCATTTCGATGCTTTATACAACTTATGTACTATATATTGTACCTGTTACATTCTCTCAATTTCTATATATGTATGTATGTATGTATGACCTCTCTTTTATTGTCAATAAAATTACTTACTTACTTACTTATTTTATACATAGGTTGCAGATACATATGGATTTCGTGGTTAAGTTAAAATGCTTTGTTTTTAACCAATAAATGATTGATAGGCTTACATGTGGATTTGTAGGTTTAATTATCAATGCTTTCTTTCATTGATAATGCATATTTGTTTTCTCAAACTAAATTATGTTAATGTACATCAAACACTTGGATATGGAAGAACAAGTACTACAGAAATATGTCAAACCTTATCTGCTTCCAAGGTGCAAATCTTAATTTAATACATCCCCAACATGCATAATCGTACGAAGTCAATATAAAAACAGACTTAGCTGCAAGTTTGCATCATGACACCTGCACTCGGACATTTTATTTGGAAGCAAGCAAAAGACACAAATATATGAGGTGCATGATAAATTTGATGAAAACCTGATCACATGATTCCACAATTTGTGTGATTCCAAGATATTTATGCCATGATTCTAATACTCTTGACCATGCCAGGTCATTCAGTGTTGGAGCTAAATGTAAAGTCAATGATATCCAGTATTCTATCTGCCTCCCCCATGTTATTGCAACAGCTGCAAAAGGACAAGAAGTTTGCCAGGCAATTGGAAAAACTTTCACAAGGCATCTTAATTGTAGTCAGATGAAAACTCACATTCCTGATAAGAAATTTGATAATACAATTCACACTGAATGATAGTAGTATTAGTCCAATTATATCAAACCATTTAAAGTTGTAGAGTTTTTCTTCCAAGTCTGTAGAACAAAATAGTTTCCAATCAATTAAATTTCAGTCTCAAAGGTATATGGGCGTGCAGCAGTTTCCCGTTCGGGTGAATACACAACTGTAGCTTGCATTTACTTCAAAACCCCATTTTGAGAGTCCACCTAAACTTATTGATCTTGACTTTTCCAACTATGTTGCATGAAACGTGATGACATCATCCATTATACTCCCTGATTTTCAGAGACCACTGTTTGATCTCTTCATGCACTATATATATTGTACATTATGTAATTATGAGAGTGGTTGCATACCAATTGACGTGCATGTATTAATAGCCTTTGACGATTTGGGTTAGTTAACGACCCAAGTTTTGATCAGTATCACAAACATGCACTTTCTAAGGGTTTTCTAAATGAATTATCATATGCCTCCTCTGCTCTCCATTTCATAGTAAATATCCCTGTGGTTCTCCATACCAAACCTTTTTGTCAAACCATGCATTTATCAACATGAAAAAGTAGAGACATTGCAGCAGTAGAATTTTGCAAAAAACATATGTACAATCTGTTCTTGCTTGTTTCCTGTACATTGTAGTGTCACGAGCGTACCCAGTCTCTTGAAGAATGGTTTGTCAACAATGGATTCTCATATTCTAATGGAAACTGTACCAATGCATTGGTTTCCTTAGCAGACTTCCTGGCTCTTGATACACTGGGTAGAACCTTAAGGCTGTCAATCAAAATCCAACAAGGCCAAAGAGTTGCTTCAGTAGGCAAGTATGGCCAGGAGTCCTTGTTTTTTTGCAGTTGCCACATTCATATCTACAGTGATGTCATGATTTCTACACAGATAAAAGCCAGATGCACAATCGACATATGTTTAGCAATTCTATGTCCAAATATTCAATAATGTTCCATTTCCTGATTCAGACAATGAGATCTAATAACCATTTGTTATTAGATAAGTACCATGACATCTTACTCAGATTTACGGCAACTGTGGACATTATGTGACAACACACATCCAATTGTCACCATTATATTTTTAGCACACAATGTATGAAGTACTGTTGATGAAAATGACCAGGCGAGAACAGTGATGGAAAAATCCTAGCGGAGAAAAGCCAGACTGGTTCAGTGGCAGTTAAGATCACTGTGAACCACTATATACAAACAGGGGTAACGTCACTGATTGACTTTAGGCTCACGTCATGGATGTCATGCGTGATGATGCATACCGAGTTCAGTCTACCAGTAGACTCACGAAATATTAGTTCATTTCAGTCTGTCTATTTCTTGCCAACATAACTGTAACATTTCTAAAACAATGTTACCTCATCTGCACAGCAAGTGATGCCAATAAAACATTTTGTTTTGCAATAGAGAAAAAAAGTTTAGAAGAGCAAACCCAAACAGACTAAAGTAAATCTCATAATGATTTGTGTGGACTACTTTCTATGAGAAGCACATGTGTACGTAGATGAAGATAACCTATGTTACATAAACCATAACATATATTAAACACTCAGATATGTCATTTGCAGCAAAATTATAAATTTTACTTTCACCCAGGGTGTTGTTGATAATTTGAAAGATCAACATGAACCATTCATAATGAAGAGTCAACATAGCTTCCCTTTATGACTTATATAATAAAGTTACTGCATTTCGACTTAATTATCTGCTGACCTAAAATATTCAGCATTATAATGCAATGGTTAGACATCCTACTCTAGTGCCCTCTAGTTTTGAAACCTGCAACCTACGTACTCTTCACATGTATTTATACTACACTGTCCCAAAGATGCTTGACAACAAATCAGTTGCATGGGCTTTCAAAATCTTATTTGTCAAACACACATACATAAAGATATATTTGACACACCTCCTGCTGTTGAAGAGTGGCAGTGTCACCGTTCAACAACAGGAGGTATATTATGTCAATTTACCTACATATGTCTTACACCTTAAGGCTATGGGATTGTAGCCATGGCCAACGATAAGCAGCTACATTTCATCCCATAAACTTATTAAATCGGAACCCATTTTAAATTATGCAAGTAAAAGTTCATGTTTGAGACCTGTTTATCATGACACTTTGTACACTTTTCACACAATATTAGGCAATTTGGTATTTACAATGGTTCATCATTCAAAATTCTTATTCGCCCAACAAAAACATGCAACATGTTCATCTGACGTGCCAGGTATGGTAGTAAATTGAGAGCACTAGCTTTCTGGAAGCGCCATCAGTCTTGATTGCACTCTCTTTTGCAAGCTTCATCAGGCTTCTCCAACAAAACATTTCATTCTTGCTGGACACTTTGTCCAGTATTTTTTACTGGCAGACCACTTTGCACCCAGTCATCGTAGTTAAGTCTTACCGGTTAAAAGCCGAGGACTAGTGACTTTTCAACCTGCTCCACATTAACAGTAATATCTTTCTTTATCAGAAAGTACGTTACAGTTACATAGGACAAAGTATCATGAATTACTTGAACTTGGACAAAGTATCATGAATTACAAGAAATTTCTGGCTTCAATTACTCTTGAAGATATCGCAGCGAATCAAAATTGTGACTGTATGTCTAACAGTAAATATTCTAATTTTGTTGATGCATACCACAAACATGTATTTGCAGGTAATTTGAATATTATACATAATTCAAGTTTAAAAGAAATTATGAAAAAAGGTACAAAATTTCGGATGTGTCCTAAGTTGAACATTGACAATATTTTTCAGGATACATGTGATGCATTTGATTCGTATTGTATGAAATGGGCAAAGAAAGAAAAAATTGAATTTCAGAAATTTGAAGGATGGTTATCAAACTTGAAACGAGTCTTTAGAAATAGAATTTTTCGTTACAAATCCCACATTAAGAATTTCAATACGGTTAATCTAAAACAACCTGAAGTTTCAAAAGCAGTCAAAGAACTACAAGAAAGATTTGTAGTCACTAACACAGATAAGGCAGGGAACAATTTTGGGATCATCTGCAAAAAATATTATCTGGATGTTTTGAAAAAAGAACTTGGTATAAACAATATTTCAGACATAAGAGGAAATGACGTTTATAAATGACACAAACAATCCATTGATAATTTGATAGATACACATAAAGATGAGATGAAAAGGAATTTTAATATCATAATTTCTGAAGAGGACTCCTCTATTTCACTTTTGTTCTGGATACCCAAATTGCATAAAGACCCTTTTAAATCTAGATTCATAGCTGGTGCTGCAAAATGTACAACAAAACAATTATCAAAAGAAGTAACATTGTGTTTGACTGCAATTAGGAGTCATTTTCGTAAATACTGTAATGCAATGTCTAGAAACTGTGAAATAAATTGTTTTTGGAGTATTAGCAATTCTTCCGAGTTTGTACCTAAAATCAAAGATGTTAAAGCAAAAAATATCAAATGTTTTGATTTTTCTACACTGTACACAAATCTACCCATAGATGAGGTCAAAAGTTCTCTTTCAGATAATAAGGAACATGTTTAAACACAATGGTAAACCATACATTAATATCAATTCATATACAAAGAAAGCATATTGGTCACACAATAAATATTCAAAAAGTAGCGTTAAAAGTAGCGTTAAATCTTACACTGTTGAAACTTTGATAAATGTTATAAAATTTCTTTTGGATAATACTTTTGTTCAATGCGGACCATTGGTTTTTCAACAAATAAAAGGCATTCCAATGGTCAGCAATTGCTCCCCTTTACTGGCAGATTTGTATTTAACCTGGCTTGAATTTAAGTATATGGATAAATTGATGAAAAAGGACTTTCAAATGGCTATAAAATTATCAAACAACGCAAGATATATTGATGACATTGCTTGTGTAAATGTACAAAATTTCAGTGAAATTGCTAAAGAAATTTACCCAAAAGATATCCCTTTGGAGGGTAACAATTCAGATGGTTTCAGAGATGTGTTTTAGGACTTGGATATTCAGGTCACTAATGACAGGTTTTGTATTAAAGTTTATCACAAAATAGATGAGTTTAACTTTGAAGTAGTTAATTATCCTTTCCCGGACAGTAATATTTCGGATAATATTGGATATAATACATTTTTGTCACAGATTTTGAGATTTGGTCGTATTTGTTCTAAATTTCAGGACTTTGCATCAAGAACCAAATTTATTTACAATAAACTTGAGTCAAGAGGATTCAAAGGTGTACTTTTGATCAAATATTTCTATAAATTTTGCTGTGAATATCCTGAGATGGTTAGAAAGTTTAGCTTCAATAATTTTAGAGATTTTAGACTTGCCTCTTTTGCTACTTAATTTTATCTTTTGACACCATTATGTTTAAATGTTCACCTTTCAGACACTTTAGGCTAGCTTGTTTTCTGTTAGGTAAACCCCCATGGGGGCTACAGGTAGCAAGAAGCGGCCTACGACAGTTATAAGCTTGCCTAATTGTACTTGATATCTGGTTAATATTTTCATGCATTCTCTTGACACAAATACAAAAGACTTTCATTCTTTTCTGACTTGCCCTATAATTCTACTATTGACATCCAAAGATTATTAGAAAGTTTGGCCACAATAATTTACAGTTTTTAGACTTGACTGTTTTGCTACTTAACTTTATCTTTTGGCATCTTTCTGTTTCAATATTCACTATTAGACATTTTAGGCTTACATGTTTTCTGTTAGGTAAACCCCCAGGGGCTACAGGTAGCAAGAAGCGACTGACGACAGATGCATGTTTGCCTAATTGTACTTAAAATCCTGTTAAGAAAAATTGTTTAGATAGCATGTTTTTGGCATAAAAGCTAATGACTTCCATTCTTTTCTGATATGCCTAAATGCACATTTACTCAGTATTAAAAAATTACTCAAAATTGACAGTATTTTCTCAAGTGTCACAAACCTGACACATTAAGTTGACAAATTGACTCAGGGTTGGCAGTTAAATAGAGCTTAATTGTTTGAGGAGTAGGTGTCATCATGGAGTTTGTTTTACATCTCTGGTGCAGGATGTACATTGTTACAGTCCTTGTTAGGATTTCCCTTGGTTTGTACAGGTGGTCTAGCTGCAACTGTTTATTTTACAATCACTGGGACTGAATATAATGCCCCAGCTAGTTTTCCACTTCAGTTAAACATTGGCGGATGGTTTAACTAGGATAAGCTGTCCAGCTAGAAACGGTACGTATTGGTTCAGGGGTAAGTCAAATTGTTCTTATCTGAACCTGTACTATGAAAATTTGGTAATTATGGTTTGTTTTACAGGTGTTCTTCTTTAAAATGAAGCTCTGCATTTATAAGCAAAACTTCACATATTTAGCTAATTCATCAATTGCCACGTTCATATTTATTCATTATTATATGGGTTGTCTTTGCTGAATATTTAGCTTAGACAAGGAGCCGCTACTCAGAGAGACATGTACGGGTAAAAGGCTCCGAAACATGTTGAGTAGTTATCCGCTGAAGACCCTTTAATTTATTTGGGCTAATACAGCTTATGTCAAAATTTTACAGAGGAACGTGTGCAATATGGACA
The DNA here is from genome assembly GCA_964020975.1 of Hermodice carunculata. Lineage (NCBI taxonomy): Eukaryota > Metazoa > Annelida > Polychaeta > Eunicida > Amphinomidae > Hermodice > Hermodice carunculata. The sequence goes on from OZ026612.1 coordinate 39,454,008, forward strand.
ATAGAACTTCTATGTATATAAGTTAAGACAGGGATAGGTTAGCTTATGGAGAGTAAAGAGTTCGGACTACGGAATAGGGTAATAACTACTAGGAAGTGGTTTTGGACAAAAAGACACAAATACAATAGGTACACCAATGTGGACATAATTTCTCAATGGCATTGTTAAGCTACTGGCATATATAAAATCACTGCTGTACATGTAATTGTACTTCCTGTTGGCTGGACAAATAGAACACAGATTGTGCAGTCTGCTGAAATAAATGTAAAAACACAGATCTTGTATGCAAGCTGTGACAGTTGCTTTTAAAAGGTGTTTAATGTTTGTCTAACTATTCACAGGTACACAATGGGCGAATTGACAGTTCTCATGCTTGGGTGATAATAGGTAAGGTAAACTTAAACTTGTTCGTGTGAGTTCCCAGTAGAGGGCTCTGATGGCAGGCGGGCCAGCTGTGTGATTTCCATCAGTTTCCACTGTAATTTGCATCTGTGTAACTTTACAACCGCTATACCAAGGCACATAAAATTGGTGGTAAATGGTTGTATATAGTTAAAATACCCCTGTAAATTTGATAACTTTTGCTGCAAAACTATTCAACGTAGTAAATGTTACTTTGAGGATATATTACGTTAGGTTAGCATTGACAAATTGCTTCATGAAACATATGCCGTGTGATGTTTACAGAAGGTACCATAAAGTATATATTAATGGTACGAAACCAAACGGAAGGTTGGGGGGGGGGATTTTTGGCTTTTTTTTTTTTTTTTTTTTTTTTTTTTGTCGTTTTTGTGGCTTTTTGTGTTTTGTTTTGTTTTGTTTCGTTTTGTTTTGTTGTTGTTTTTTGGCATCGTCGCTTGTGTCAATTGTCCTGTATTTATACAGCAATTGTGCAAAATGAACACATGATTTTCATGGAAATGTGGGATAAAGTCATTTTATCTTTTCATATATTGTTTTAATTTTTGTGAAGATAGAAAGAAGCCATACATTTCTGAAAAATATAATCTCATTTTTTCCAATTTTTGTCCCTGTATGGACTTTTCGATATTTCACATTTAAAGGATGACATCTCATGCAGACATCAAAGAGACCCGACGGTAGCTCTTTCTGGCGAGAAAACTACCACAAAGGTGAAAAATCAGAGCTTTTGTCATTTACCCTTTTGGCATGAGTTGGCCGCAAACCTGACATTTCTGGGAGCAAAAGTGAGAAAGTTGATTCAATTTTAAGTTCAGGTATTGTCCCAAGTGTAAACAATAGATAACAGCCTTCAAAGGTCACCTTGAAAGGTCTCTTGGCTCACATGTGGCCTTAGATCATTAGGACACTTCGCTAATCCATAGTGGCCACTGGTCTACTGGGTGTGTTTACATATTTCATGACAAAAACTTCAGAAATACACGGTAAATTTTGAGGATTTTCATTCACAAAAAAAAAAAAAAAAAAAAAAAAAAAAAAAAACCCTCAGGTACTCAAAAGTCTGCATGGCCGCGGGACGTCTGGTTTCGGAAATTGGAGCTGAAAGGTCATGATGGCACATTGACGCTTGGAGCCAGAGGGCGCTCAGACGAGCGCACGAACACACACTTGAACAAGGGATATACATATAAGATATTATATACCCCTTGTTCAGGTGTGTGTCAGTGCCCTCGTCGGAGCGCCCTCTGGCTCCAAGCGCCTGTGTGATGGCACCAAACCTGGACTACGCCTGATGGACAGCTGGGTGCTTGGCAACCAGGTAACGATGCCAGAAAAGTAAGCGATCAGGAAGATCTATACTCTGTTCGCGAGTCTGAACATCATTAAAAGTGTCCGTAGACCTTCATCTCAGTTACAAAGACATGCCTAAGAAAAGAAGAGTAGATACAGGGCAATACCATCAAACGTAGCGGTATGACCAGTGGTTAGCTAGAAGCGCATCCCATCAGGAGCCTCACTGCCAAAGCCAAGCCAAACACACACCACTGGACGGCAAAACTCTTCCAAAATTCGCTAATTGCACTGCAGCTTGAGACAATTTAATCATGGCATGTGAAACTTCAATAGGTGTTACATCGTATGTGAAAAAAAAAATCACGAAAATGTTCTTCTGAAAGCATTTAAACCAACATTTCACTTATTTCACATGATGACGTGATCATGCAGTCAGGTTCTGACTATCTGTTATTATCATCCATTTTTTTTCAGTACAGTTCCATGACTGCAAGACTATAGTGACTTGTACCATGTAAATTGACTTAATTTCACTGCGTTGTCATTTTCAATATGCCCACAATGTATTTAACACTTATTTATTAAGAATAGTTTAACAATCATGTAAAGTCATGTTTATCGTGCATGTTTCAATGCATAGTGTACTGTTACACATTAGGAATGCGCTGAATGAATAATGACATGCAATCCTTAGACTAAAACTGTTTTAATACCTTCTAGGTGGATGAATTAAGCATTTAGAAACTTATTTCGGCCCCAAAATGCACCATTTTGCACTTCGAATCTCAAAATTATCCAGGGACATACCCCCGACCACCTTCCCTCACCACGGATTCGTATCCTTTGGCTGCTTGCAGGTCCCTTCAAATGGGGGGGGGGGGCGGGAGGCGTTCAGATGATATAACTCATTCTTTATCATTTGAACACCCCCCCCCCCACCACCACCACCACCAATAAAAAATCTTGCCTACGCCCCTTCCAGTGTTGGGGGGGAGGGTTCTTGTTTGGGTTTTTTTTTTTTTTTTTTTGTTTTTTGGGGGGGAGGGGTGTCTTTTTTGTTTTGTTTGTTTTTTGGGTTGTTTTTTTTTTTCAATCATTTGCCCCCCTAAAAATTCACCTGAGCCTCGGAATGCACAAGTAATCAGAGTCTAGGCAGTTAACTGGGCCGCCACAAGCTGGGAGTATTCTCTTTTTATTTGTTAAGCATAAAAGTTCAATTCTTTCCAGGCTTAGGACACCCATGACCTTTTTCTGTAATAGTGCCTAAAAAAACAAAACAAAACAAAACAAAACACAAAAAGCCACAAAAAAACGACAAAACAAAACAAAAAAAACAAAAAAAACAAAACAAAAAAAAAAGGCCAAAAAGCCCCTCCCCCCCCCCCCCCAACCTTGCGTTTGGTTGCGTACCATAAATATATACTTTATGGTACCCTCTGTAAACATCACACGGCATATGTTTCATGAAGCAATTTGTCAATGCTAACCTAACGTAATATATCCTCAAAGTAACATTTAATACGTTGAATAGTTTTGCAGCAAACGTTATCAAATTTACAGGGGTATTTTAATTTCCCAGTTAAATGTATTTTGACAACGTAATTTTGACAATGAGGAGGGTTACAGGTAACAGGAATTTTGAAAAATCAATCCAATTCGATTCAATGATTTTATTTCCGACCTAAATCCCATAATATATGTGTGTGTGTGTGCGTGTGTGTGTGTCTGTGTGTGTGTCTGTGTGTGTCTGTGTGTGTGCGTGTGTGTATGTGTGTACATTCTACAGAATAGTTTAAGGGTCGCCTATCGTATAGTATTACTTTGATAAAAACAGGGTGCGTCGAAACATAAGTTCCTATTTTTTCAATCACAGTGACAATGTCTTCCTTTTAAAAAAATATCTCAATTCGATTACAATAGCAGACAATAAACATAAGCTGATAATTGCGCTGCTTGTTCAAGTCTCAGTACTTTTACGCTAGTAGACAATATAAAAGTTCTAACGTGAACCATAGCCACTGGGTGAATGAAGCCAGCCGACCAGGGTCAAGCAGACAACTTTGAGCAGACAATTACGATACATTTTCCAGCATAAGTAATCGATGACTTTTCTTATTGGCTGCTTCACTAAAGGAGTCCATAACTGACCGTCACACCTCGGTGACTTCCATGTATTCCCCTTGGCAATTTACGTATGTGACAGACGATAAACTGCAATTACCCCATAGCCAACTAGCCAGAGTTTTCCGCGATGTGTTGCACCCTTTGCACCAGACGTCCAGTGTCCTGGGAGTCCATTGAAGTCCATAACTGGCCATCACACCTGGAGGAATTCCCTCTATTCCCCTTTGAAATTGCATATGTAGCAGACTGTAGACTGCAAATACCCCTAAATGGACTCCCCTAGCCAACTACCTGGGGTTTTCCTCGAGGTGTTGACCCTTTACATCAGTAATCCCGTGTACTGGGAGTACAATGGAGTGCATAGCTGGCCTTCACACCTCGGGGAATTCTATATATACATATATTTCTCTTGGAAATTTGCATATTTGGCAGACCACAAACTGCAGATACAAACCTAAATGGGCCCTCATAGCCAAATAACCTGAGTTTTCCTTGAGGTGTTAAGCCTTTGCACCAGTAGTCTAGTGTCCTGGAAGTCCATTGGAGGCCATAACTGGCCGTTACACCTCGGCGAATTCCATATATTCCCCTTGGCAATTTGCATATGTGGTAGACTGTAGACTGCATATTCCCTCTAAATGGGGCCACCAAGCCAACTATCCAGAATTTCCTCGGGTATTGACTGTTTACACCAGTAGTCCAGTATCCTGGGAGTCCATTGGAGTCCATAACAGGCCGTCACATCTCAGGGAATTCCATATACTCTCCTTGGAAATTTGCATATGTGGCAGACTAAAAACTGCAAATGCCCCTTAAATGGACCCCCTAGCTAGAGTTTTCGGTGAGTTGTTGACCTTAGCAACAGTAGTCCAGTGTCCTGGGAGTCCATAACTGACCATCATACCTCGGGGTAACCTCATGCTGATTGGCTCAAATACTGTGGCACTGGTGCATGGTAGCCCTGCTCCCTTGACCATCTGCCCCCCCCCCCCGGTATGTGCTGCAAGGGCTGATGATGAAGGTGACCAAGTGGCACGTGGGAGTCCATCGCAGACAGGGAGCCCAAGAGGGCTTGCCATGATTGTGCCAAGAGAAGCATGCCAGTCAGAAAGGCTCTGAGCATGGACTTAAGTTTCTCCTACCTGTCCTCCAAGGGGCGACAAATGTAGGCAAACATGTCGAACTGGATGCTGAGAAAGATTAAAGTGCTTCAAGTGTAGACTGGACCTGCTTTGGTTCACTATCAGTCCCAAGCTTTGGCAAAGCTCCAGAATGGTCTGTGTGTGACGCTGCAAATACAGGCGGCAAAGAGCCTGGATAAGCCAATGGTCCAGGCACACGTGAATGTGAACTGAGGACTGGTGGAGGTAAGGGGCAACTGTCTGCACAAACTGGGCAAAAACCAGCGGAGCCGTGGCAAGGCCAAACAGAAGTGCCCTGAACTGGTAAACTTGGCCCAAGAATGCGAACTGCTTCCTGAAGTCTCCATCATTGGCATGTTGAAGAACTCTTCCTTGAGATCCAGGGACATCATTCACTCCATGGGCCACAGGGCCACTGCCCCAGACTGAGAGGTCTCGATCTTGAGAGACGGGACTACCAAGAAGGTGTTCATCATCAACAAGTCTATCACCAGGTGCCATCCTCTGTCCCACTTGGGGACAAGGAAGAATGGGCTGTAGCCAGAAGAATGATGATTCTCCACTGGCTCTATGGCAGGCTTGCTCTGAAGCCTCTGGACTGCCTCTAGGAATGCCTTGCTTTTGGTTCCGCTGTAGGTGGCGCGAACCACTTGGGTTCATGGCTTAATGGAGGCCTGCCTTTGCTGAAAAGCAGCCAGTATCCATGTCTCAGGATGTTTAGGCTGAATGGATAATCTGTGAAAGACTCCCATTTGGTGCAAAAGGCAGAGAGGCAGCCACCAACCAGGCCCTGCTTGGAGTCTAAATGCATGGCAGAGGGGGGATCCTGAGACTTGATGGTTGAGCATGCCAGAGTCAGGAAGACCTGAGGCTTGCTCAACTTCTTGGGTTTGCTGAAGCACTTCCCCTTTTTGATTGCTGCCTGTCCCTCCTAAGGCATCATGTCACAAAAACGTGTAAGAGCCAAAGGATGAGTAGGCATCTGAACACCACATTTCAAGGCTGACAGCCAAGGTAGAGAGTGACCAAACAGAGACAGTCAACACCTTGTTGCATGTCTGATCAGCGGAGTGGGCTTAAAGGTCCTTTGCCTGGTGATGACTTCTGATATCTCTCTTCCAAAAAAGTTCCGAAGAAGAGAGGCCCCGTTCAGGCTCTGCAAAAAATCAGGTCAGACAGCTCCTGAGCCTGGAGTGCTAGTGACAATGAAGTCCCAAGAAGTGATGCCTGGTCTAGCCAATTCCACACAGCCTCTGTGATATGCACAGAACCCTTGAGGTCATCCATGAGAGACCTTAAGGTGGCCAAAGAGACATCGGAATTTGAATGACGACATAAGGAATGATTCCCAGGCATCCTCTTCCAGTCGTCTGAAGGCCTCGGCAGACATAGTGACAGACTTTGGCTCATTGGAGGTGCAGGAGTCAAAGCCAGCGCTGCAGCTGGAGGCATTGAAAGTGGCACTTTGGTCACTGGAGTTGCCACTACTGCAGGAGCCCAGGGCCCATGCATCGCATTATTAAGGTGCCACCACAGACTTTGGTACCTTCCTTCTATCTCCAGCTTGCCTGGACTTACAATCCAAGCTCTCAAAACCAGGAGCTCGGGCAATTCATCCTGGCTTCCATGGTCCAGATCACTCGGACTTATGATCCGAGTACTCGGACTGGTCCAGGTTCCAGGATGCCCTGAGGGAACCAGTAGGTTTCCATTCTGCTCACTGACTTGTGGGATTTTAGCTCAGAGCACTACGACCTGGAAGACCAAGATCTAGGAAGCTTTAATCTGCATTTGGCTGACTTCCAAGGGGACTCCAAAGACAGCCTGAGAGGGGTCAAAAAGGGCATGCAACATATCAGCCTGAAAATGTGTACTCTGGGCCATAGACTCCAAGGCAAGGCCAACCGTCAGGTCAGTGGCCAGAGATGCACTGGTCGTCTTTGGGGTGAGCTGGGTGCTCATGACCTCTCGAAGGAGATTTCTTGCTGCCCTGCTTGCTGAGGGGGTTGTGGTGTAGAGATGGCAGCCACCTGAGTCTGCAAGCAAGCCATGTGGGTTCATCTTTGCTTCTCTAGTGGTGTGCTGATTAAGTAGAGTCAATGGAGTCAGATTCTAAAGCTTGGCGTTTGGCAGCTATGGCTTGATGCCCACACCCCACTCTATCACTCTTTCTTCATGTCTGCTCGTACAGCAGCCATTTGCTTTCTCCCCAATCCTCACAGTATTTGCATGTTCATTCGCAAGAACATACATGACACAACTGTAGGTGACAACCATAGCAATGATGCTGATCATCATCCCAGTATGCCACATAGTGTTTCCACGAGTCCAGTTTTTGCCCTCTATCCACCAAACTGGGCAAGTGGTCACTGACTCAACACCTATCACTCGCTGCTGAAAAGCAACAATTGATTGGTGTGGACTAGCTGTCTTCATGTTCTCTGCAATCTCTACATCACAATGCCATCTCGAAAATCTAGGTTTCAAGCCAAACGGTCTGCTCTACTTCCATCTATTTCAGAGGTATGCGCAGGACAGATATCAGCTATCTAGGTTTCCAAAGAGTCCCGGACTGCTAAGAAATGACTTTTAGCTGAAGGGAACATGCGTAAAACATTAGAACAGTGATGGTGAACAAAAGTTCTAGCAAGCCAGTGATGATGCCCAAAAGTGGATGCATTTCGGTAGGATTTGGTGGTGGAGAGGTAACGTTAGACAACTTACTAATATGGCTGTAAACTCACCAATGCCCTGGGGTGCAGATCTGCATGCCAAACATGTTCGCCAAAATGTAACTTCAGTTAAAGCAAGAGCCGGCATTTGTATGTACGTCCCTGGTTACAATGGTGAAGGTAATGACATGTAGATGATGCACATAATCACAGACGCATGAAAATATTTTGAGAGCGAGAGCATCGATGCTCCTTATCTAGTATTTCCAATAGTAACAGTGATATTTCTACATAAGGGGCATCGATGTTCTGGCACTCAAAATATTTTCATACACCTGTGATTGAAAGTGCATTTATGATTTGTATGCATGCGTTGGGTGTTACAGTTCACCTGATTTTCACAAGTAATGTGCCTTGCTTCATGTTACAGCACACATAACTGTGACAGACAGCTTGCAGATTACTTTTGTAATTATTTCCATGCCATGCAGCAGGTGACAACTCCGATATGGAAAAATGTGAACGCCAAAAAATACCTATGCAGTTACGCACGGTGCCAGAAATAATGTGTGTTATATAGAAAAGCGCATATCCCGGTGACTGAATGGAAAATTATACTTCTGTGAATGTTGATGTTGTGACTCGCCAAGCACGGGCGTATTCCACGTTGGACATTAGAAAAAGTCACCAAATAAAGGAATGTCTAACTAGAAAGTTACTACACACCACATCCTGCCAGAAACTGCATGATATTTGCCTGGTAAACAGACTTTCTGAAGGGCGATAGACTGTTGGCCCCCCCGGCGACCAGAGAAACCACAAGACATATGTTGCAATACACCCAAAAACAGGAAATTACAAACAATGCTTACATGGGTAACGCTCGGAGAACATTACCCTCAGACACAGAGAGCAGAGAGCAAGAGTCTCTCTCTCTCTCTCTCTCTCTCTCTCTCTCTCTCTCTCTCTCTCTCTCTCTCTCTCTCTCTCTCTCTCTCTCTCTCATACACACACATGCCACACTTAGTTTCTACCTGTCGGCTAAACTTTGGCGAAAGGCTAGTTGTTGTCATGCTGTACATCTGTCCGTCCGTCGATCTTTTCATCCGTCCATCCACTCTTATTCTCATTGCAACAACGAAAGCAAAGGGCTACATAAACCGAATTTTGATGTGTGCAACCTTCTTTATAAATAACTCGGATGGGATTTCATATCAGTGACCTTGACTTTCTTTTAAAGTCACGGGTGACAACCTTATCAGTTTTATAGCATTCCATTCTCATCGCGATAAGTTAAGAATAAAAAAAGCTACCCGTTCCAAATTTAGTATCAGGAACCCTCTGATGAAAGGACTGGACAGAATTGCATAAAATTGACCTTGACCCTGTTTCAATATAACGGGGTCAATTGTGTTAATTGCAGCAATGTCTCATTTTTCCAAAGGCTAAGCATTTTCAGCAAATCGAACATATGGCTTATAACTTGGTTTTCGTGAATACTAAGCCTATGGGTACTACGAAACATTGATAGGAAAGTACGTGTGGAGCTTTATTTGGCAATTTTGACCTTAAATCGACCTTTAAAGGTCAAACTGACATAGTGGTGACCTCACATTTGTAAAGCTAAGAAGTACTTTGGTCGAGTTGTAGTCAGAGCGTAGGCCGGCAAAAGGGGCCGGGCGGTTTTAGCTAGCTTATTTGGAGAAGTGTGTGTGTGTGTGTGTGTGTGTGTGTGTGTGTGTGTGTGTGTGTGTGTGTGTGTGTGTGTGTGTGTGTGTGTGTGTGTGTGTGTGTGTGTGTCCAAATATTGCAGGGTTGTGCGAAGCAGCTTGTTGTATGTGAAGGGAAGCATCTCAGGAATGATATGTATCCAATTTTGAAATTGATGGAAAACACTGTAAAATATTTAGGGAGTCACATCAGCAATACCTTCTGGGATGACAAAGATATATGAGAGCACACCGAAGATTGTATGCCTAAGGAAATACGCTTGTAACATGGACCTATTAAGCTTAATAGGCCCATGCTTGTAAGGAAGTTTTGTTCTGTAAATATGACGCTAAACCCAAACTGTTTAAAACATGTACGGCTCTTCGCGTACATTACCCAGCTGTGGTGGAATTCCGCCGTGATCAGTATATACAGAGCACATGTAACCTATAATAACGTATTTGTAATGCCACTGTTAAACTTTCAGGACGCCATAGTATATGTGATGTGTTTTGCTCTAAAAGATATATCAACCTCCCTTGTCGTCATGCGGAAGTTTGTATACATATTCATACACACACCAGATGCATCATCAGATCATAATCTGATTAGACGTAGTCTGAAAAGTGACATGACAGGATTGTCACGAATCAGACGTACAATCTGTGTTTGTTTACAACAGACCATGTAGAATATTTTGACTGGTTGATTCAAATGTATTACTGAGTTACTTAATATTAAATCGTTAGAAAAGATTCACTATTTTCATATTTTTCTTTATTCTCTAATGTGGAAAATAACTCATGCTGTAATTGCTGTAGAGTGTATTGGATATTGACCGTTGGCTTGCATGCATATAGTTGTATTTGAAATAACATGAACTTGAATTCGTGAACTATACAAGTGCTTGAACTTGCCTTTTTAGAGTTGTACATATTTATACTACATGCTATTCCTGCGGGCACGTAATTAGGAGGAAAGGGGAGGGGGACCAAGTGGCCGAGATATGGAATTGTTTTTATTAACGGGGAGGTAGAGTGAATTTTGAAGATCTAGTTGTAAAATTGTCAAATCTAAGCGAGCTGGAGACAAAAACACCGCGAAATATATCAATGATTTAAAGAAGAGTCGGAGTAAAAACTTCCTTTCCAAATAATAATAATAATAATAATAATAATAATAATAATAATAATAATAATAATAATAATAATAATAATAATAATAATAATAATAATAATAATAATAATAATAATAATGTGGTGGTGGTACAGCGGAGCCGCCACTAAATCAACCTCTGTGAATCCATTGCATTATATTTCAATATGGTGAGTGGCATGTTTAGGAATATATAGGCTATTTGAGATGTTTACATTTGGTCTAATATTTTGGATGGCCTTTTGAAAATTGGTTGAAAATGGTTCAAATTACATGGTATTTTGGTTTGGTCCAAGGTTTGGACGTCAATGCATTTAACGCGAACGTGTGGGGTTTTTTATGCTGCTAGCTCACAACGGGGAAAGTTACCATCAATACATTGCATGCAGCTGGTATGAATAGTGCGGTTTTATGCGGTATATACTCCTGGCAAAATAAAAAAGAAACAGGCACCCTCCACTGATTTAACATGGGCTGCTTAACATATTAGTTTGTGTAGAAAATATGAGGGTCACAGGGACTGTTATGTAACATGGACAGGTTAGTGAAGAGTATGCCTTGGCGGGCACAGAAAAAAATATTGCTTTTGAATTAACCTCTGATGATTGTGGTCAGAATATTTCAGCAGGTAGACCTTTTGGTGGTCTCGCATTTCGCGATATGAGTTACCATATTAGTTTAAAATCACTCGGGTTAATGACAATCGTATTTTAAGGCTGACTGTTGAGATGGGAGACTCTACGATGTTGATACTTAATGTGTACCTGTCATATTTCTGTAAAAATAATAACGACGAATTCTTGATGTACTTGGGTAAGATCTCGGCCATTATACAAGATACTGATACCAGTACCTCCTCCATTTGTGTGTTGGGAGACTTTAATGCAGATTTTAAGAAGCAGTTTGGCGTGGAGTTGGAGATTATTTTTTTTACGGATGAAGGTCTTACTATTGTACATGTAGATGGTGTTGTCTTTCAGGATGGTGATACTAATACTTTTATTAGCGATTCAGCAAGTATAACATCATAGCAGGATCATTGAACGTGTATGGAGCAAATTGTAAGATACATCCACAATGTTGTATTGCTTAAGGACTTTGTTTCATCAGACCACGTACCGTTATCTGTTTGTCTTTAATTTGATTGTGATTATACGGATGTTAGCGAAATACAAGTGGCAGAATGGTGAAAAAAAAAACATATCGGATAGATTGGGCACATATTACACCAGCTGGTATGACGAAATAAAAAGAGTTTTCCGAACGGTATCTCAGGAATAGGATAGATTGGGCACATATTACACCAGCTGGTATGACGAAATAAAAAGAGTTTTCCGAACGGTATCTCAGGAATATAGCTTCTCCGACTTTTTTTCTTTTTTTTTTTTTTTTTTTTTTTTTTTTTTGTTGTTGCTTTACGGGAGGCTGGGAGAGATGCAATTGGGGAAAAAGCACTTATGGACACAAAAATAACATTGTTCCTGGTTGGAACCTTTGTGTGAAAGAGAGGCATGATTTTGCAAGGGAAGCCTTTTTATTGTGGTGTAGTGCTGGTAAGAGCTCGCCGCGGACCTGTGTATACATTCATGGGGATATTAACAGAATACAATTTAAATCAGCATTACGGGTATGGTAAAGATTTCATGAAGAAAATATCAAAGCTGATGCTTTGCTTCAAGACCCCTGTAAGAAGTATAATAGAGGCTTTTGGAGAAAGATACAACCTGTAAACAACAGTAAGATGGCACGTGCTAATAGGATTGAAAAAGCTCATGGGGAAGAACAAATTTTCAATTTATGGCAAAATTATTTTTGAGAATTGCTTGGTGAAATGGAGAAGCATAGGATATATGCTTCTTCCCATATAGGTTGACCCAGCAGATGTTTTAGTGAGTATGGAATATCTGAAAATGGGAAAAGCTGGTGGGTATGATGGTATCTGTGCTGGGCACTCGAGGCACGCAGGACACAGTTGTAATGACCGATTAGCCTCGTGTTTCACGGTATGGTTCTACATGGTTACCTGCCCAGTGGTTTTATGAAAACGTTTCTGGTGCCAATCACTAAGAACAAGACTGGAGACTTACATGATGAAAACAATTATCGTCCCATTGCTTTGGCAACCATGACATCTAAAGTTCTTGCGAGGATAGTTTTGGTAAGAAGCAGAGAATACTTTAAGCAATACATGATATCAATTTGGGTTCAAAACAGGTCACGCCACTGATTTTTTTCCCCCAAGCAGTTTCTACATTCATTTGAATTAAAGAGTAGTCTAATGTTCATTTGTTTCTTGGGTGCATCAAACAAAAAAGCGTATGATCGAGTCGGACATGCAAAGTTATTTCAAATTTTAGAGGAACGTAAAGTTCCAGCTTATATTACAAGGTTGTTGACATTTTGGTATTGTAGTCAGGTTATGTGTGTACAATGGTACAATAAGAAATCCAGCTACTTTTCTGTTTTTGAGGGAGTCTTGCAAGGTAGTTTGTTATCTCCGGCTCTTTTTAAATGCATAGGTAGATAAAATTTCACAGATACTGAATATAATTGATGTTGGTTGCTATCAAACGGATCATATTGTTAATTATCTCATTTATACAGATGATATGTGTTTATTTGCTTCGTCAGCTAGGGGTTTACAAAAGCTTATTCATGAATGTTAAGATAAAGCAAGTTTTCTTGATTTGAGATATAACACTAAGAAGAGAGTATGCGCGTGTTTACCTCCTAAAGGCTGGAAGTTAATAAGATTACCAGAGTTATATTTATATGATAATGTATTGACTTACGTAAATACTTATAAATAGCCCGGTGCCTTTAGTAGCGAAAATCTTAGGGATGATGATGATGATGTACAGAGACAAATTTGGAGTCTTTATTGTAGAGCCAATATGCTGGCCAGAAATTCGGCAACTGTTCTAAAGAACTTAAAAAAAGTGAGCCTTTTCATGGCATATTGTTGTAATTCATACTGTAGCCAACTGTGGTCTAGTGTGAAAGCCCAACAAGTAAATGAGTTAAGCATTGCTTATAATAATGCTTTTCGAATTGATTTTGGATTGTCAAAGAGAGGTAGTGCAAGTGAAATATTTGTGGAGCATGGTCTTTCTAGTTTTGGAGAGTTTATAAGAAAGGAAATATGTAATTTTGCGAATAGAGTGCTGAAGCCAGAGAATGTTTTGGATTATAATTCAGTTAATACAGTTTGGGGATCTGTGTCATTGTTCACTTATAATAGATGGGTTTAGATACTTTATACAAAATTTGACCCTGGACGAAATGAATCAACGCTTGAACCACCAACTGGTCATTGTTATATATTAAAATGGAGGTAAGGTGCTGGTTGACATCAGAGCCAAAGGCCTCTAATGGGGATGTAATCTATAGTCTAGAGTCTACATCTTATATTATTTTGGTATGGACCCAGGGTGGTCTGAAATAAAACTTTACTTACTTACTTACTTACTTATTTACTTAAAAACGAAATGTCCTGGAAATGAGTTAACAGCCACAAAGGTGCAAAAAGTGTCTTTGGTATTTGGGTGTCTGGGGGCTTTATAAGAGGGCCTGGCAATAAAGGGATCAATGTGAATCCATAATGTCACAGTGCACCAGTCACTGACATCTCTCTGTATTCGACAAAAGCACGATCATTGGCATTTTGGAGGCTGGACGTCTCCCCCTGTGTGAGGTTGCCAGGAGAATGGGGTCTTCCAGGTCAGCGCTACGGAGGTGGTCAGAGACCGTTTTCAAGAGACGAGAGGATGATGCAAGAGGAAAGCTGGGTATGGAAGACCAAGACTTTTCGATGGGAGGGACGATAGTTTCCTGGTGCAGTACAGTACGGGCAGAGACACAGGTCCCTTTCGGCGGAGAGGCTTTGTCAGCAGTGGCGCCAGAATTCACATCCCTGTGTTGCCATACTCTTAGCTATCATGTTACATAAAAATTCATGTGACACTTTTATTTTGCACTGAAACTAATATTTGGAGCAGCCGATGTTAAACCAATGGAGCGGGGGGAGGGAGAACCTGGTTTTTTAGGCCAAGAGTATATATTGCTTCGTGTTTGTGGGGCACATTGTGTTCAATGATGTCATTCACACATTAATTTGCTGCTTTGCATGACCTTGAAGGATAATGTTCGCCGACGCACTACCAGCTGGCGGACGCATTGTTTAATTAGCAATCTCACGCTGCACACTACCGATAAGCGTTTGTATGGACGGCGAATTTATTGTTGGGACAGCAGTGGTATCAAACTGGTAATCGCGTGAAGCCCCAAAGGTGCATTTCTGTTATATTTGTGTGTGCAAGCACAGACACTTTTTTTCCACAAAATTCTCTGTCTCTACATTATGTCTGTGTGCTCGCACAGACATATTATTTTTTTCCAATATTTATTTATTTATTTATTTATTTATTTATTTATTTATTTATTTATTTATTTATTTATTTATTTATTTATTTATTTATTCATTCATTTTTTTTTATTCATTGTTTAGAGACAATTTTGTCCGGAGTTTTTTCTGGGACACCACGTTACCGAGAAATACTAGATTTTGCACAGTAATTGATATAGTAGTGAAATTACGCACCTGGTTTGGAATGATCAACATGTTGAAAATCATACAAGCGAGGTCCATTTGTAATTTTAAATGTTTAATATCTTCAAAACTATTACAAATAGAGGTACCATTCCATCTTTAAGTCATAGGGTTGTGCTGTAGGCGCATCCACTGGACCAGGAACAAAAGTTGTAGAATTTTAATTTATGCAAATTAGGGGCACGTGAAAAGTATTGATATTGAATATCTTCAAAATTATTAAAGGTAGAGATGCCATTCAATCTTTGATTCATAGATTTATGCTCCACACGTATCCAATGGACCACATATAAAAGCTGTAGAATTTTAGTTTATGCCCATCAGGGACACTTGAACACGTTAAAAGAGGTAGACGTAACTACATTACGGCCCGTTGGTGAGTACGTTTTCTAAAAATAGATTTATGCAGTCGTTGGGGTGAAGATTTCTAAAATTAGATTTATGCTGTCATTAGTCAATCAGCATGAAGAAATCTTACGTCAGATTGCAGATTGATATTGATTGATTGAATTGATCTGATTGATTAAATGGATATGGATGGATTTCCCATGAAGTGGGGACTCTGTGTTTATTGTTTGACAGATTGATATTGATTTATTGAATTGATCTGATTGTTTAAATGGTATGGTTGGATTTCCCCACGAAGTGAGGACTCTGTGTTTATTGTTTGGCCGATTGATATTGATTGATTGAATTGATCTGATTGATTAAATGGATATGGATGGATTCTCCCCCCTCCGAAGTGTGGGGGACTCTGTGATGTTAGAGTTAGCAGGTAGGTATAATAATTGATCTTTGATCGATTGGAAAATCCTGTCCATCCTCCCCAACAGGCCGAAGGCCTGGAATATATATATATATATCGAATCTCACTAATTGATATGGATTGATCCCCCCCCCCATGAAGTGGGGGACTCTGTGGGTTTACGATAGCAGATATAAGATCAATAATCGATCTCTGATCGATTGGAAAATAATGTCCTTCCCCAAACAGGCCAAAGGCCTGGAATATATAGCCACGGTTTTGAATCTCACTGCATTTATTTGTGATTGGAAGCACCCCTAGATGAGAAAGGTAGAGACCGGCAGGTATAATGTCTGGCTTTGATAAGTCATATATTAATGATAATTGACAGTCGAGAAATAGCTGATAAATCACAGGTGGTCTTGGGGTGCCGACATAAGAGTTCATACATAATTAACTAAATCTGAGAATACCACCTTACAAGGTTTTTTGCTGTCTGGGCGATATTGTCTTGACTCTTTTGAAGTTATATCTGGCTGAAGTGCCACTTAAATTGAGATGAAAGTACCAAAGGTGACCTAGGGATGTCGACAAAGAATTTATAACCTGTTTAATGATTTGTTTTTCTACCAAACAAGTGGCTGCCAAAGAAAGTCATTTTTCTAGGTATACTAGAGTGCCAGGAGATGTAACTCCTATAAATATTTGATAAATAAACAAACAGTCTTTAAGATTTGATATGCTAAGATATGTGCTGTAAAAAATTACTATAATTAATGTTATATAGTCAGCGACAGGACTAATAAAGCTTACAATGAAGTAAAATTTCCAAAGCATTTTTAATACATACATATTATTGTGTAATATATCTTGTTCATTTTTCTGTATTTAAAATTCTTATTTACTAAAATCAAATGTGGTGTTTATTTTATGAAGCACTATTTCTTTGAAGATATGTTTATTATCAATTACTTATCGTTAAACCAAAGAGATCTATTATTATGAATCGTTTAGTGTGTTTTTTAATTCAGCTCTACTTATATTTTAACAGGTCAAAATTGTGTTATTGCATACAACAGCACAACACCACTTACAACAGCACAGAACAGCACACAGAACAGCACACAACAGCACAAAGAACAGCACAACAGCACACAGAACAGCACACAACAGCACAGAGAACGGCAGAACAGCAATTTCTCTAATGCCCAAATGAGTAAGGGACCCACACCATAATGCTGAAATGCTATATGTATAGTAGGAAGAAGCATGTGCCTGGGCTATCTGAGCCCGCTCTTGTTCCCAAGAAACCACAGGATCTTTGGGTAGAAGCCTGTGATAATGATATCCCCATCACAAATAGCATAGCACGGGTTAAAGTTGGTTTGACCACTCAAAGCATAACAGTCTACCAGTCCATAATTGGTGTTTTCAAAACTTCGAGGATTTTACGCTTGGAATGGTGAACAATTAAGTGTGTGAATCAGTGTGATCCATGTGATTTGCCTAAGTCTGCAGTGGTCGACTTTCAGTGGGGTGGGGGCTTTTTGTGTGTGTGTGTGTGTGTGTGTGTGTGTGTGTGTGTGTGTGTGTGTGTGTGTTTTGGGAATTTTTTGTTTTTTTGGGGGGGGTGTTTTTGGGGGGTGGTTTTGTTTTTGGTTTTTGGTTTTGGTTTTTGTTTTGTTTTGTTTTGTTTTTTTATTTGGTTTCTTTGGTTTATTTTGGTTTTTGGTTTGGTTTTTTTGGGAGGTTGGGACTTTGGGGGGTTGTTTTGGTTTGTTTTGGTTTGTTTTTTGGTTTGTTTTTGGGGGGGTGTTTTGGGTGTTTTGGGGGTGTTTTGTTTTGTTTTGTTTTGTTTTGTTTTGTTTTTGGGGGGTTGGGTTTCGGGTTTTGGGGGTTTTGGGGGTTTTGGGGGTTTTGGGGGGTTTTTTTGGACCCTGTGAGATCAGACCCGTTCTCTATGGGCACTCTAGGATCTGATCAGTTCTCGACTTTTTTAATAATCCTTTCTTTTAAATACGGTAATGGAACCAATGACAATTATATTCTACATGTAGTTATTTCCCTTTGGATTGTAATATTATGCATACATCGTATATGGATTCAGAAATTATGTTTATTTCTGCATGTACATATCCATTCAAAGACCAACCTTCTCTGGAGTGTGCACCTCCCTGTGGTGGACACTTTTAACTTGGGGGGGTGTTCTATTGAGTCTTTGAGAGGTTTCACTGCACAAACTGCATAAAGACACCTTGGAAGTTGGTGTATATCCGAATGTAAGTTCTGATGATAATGTAAAGTGCCTCTAACCAGCATGATTCCAAATGGTACAAGTTTATATCTTTCATCAGATTCACCATGCTGTTTATATGTAGATGCACCCGTAGCAGTTGAAGTTATACTTCTCTCTGCTACAGGTGTGGAGATATTCAAGATTTAAAATTTGAAATGCTCCCAACATTAAGTGGAGCCAATGTATGATAAACAGCAAGATTTTCCCTTCCGGGCTCACATACTGATTTACTTATACAGTAAAGTCTGCGTGCAAACATTCTTTTTTCTCTAAATCCTTGTTTCTATCTTTCCTTTTTCTGCCCGCATCTTTCCTCAGAGACGGCTACAGCTATTTTTAGGCTGCTTTTATTTACTTTATTTATAAATGACCTGCCCTCGACTGCATCACAGTACAAAGTCTCTTTATACGTGAACGACACAGCCCTTTACTTTTCCTGAGACGACCCCACTCAGATTGAAAATATTTTCAATACAGAATTACTTGGAGTCTTCACCTGGTTTCAATGCAGCAAATAAACATTAAATACCGCGAAAACCAAATTCATGCTTTTTGGCACTCCCGACAAGGTCAAACAAAATTCACATTTGGAATTAAAATAGACAATAAGAAAATTGACCAGGTTGATATATTCAAGTATCTGGTAGTACACCTAGGTAGCACATTGACATTTGCTCTCAACACCTCGAATATAGCGGTCGCAACGTCAATATTAAGCTTGCCATCTTGGGAAGAATTAGTAAATATCTTGCACAATATCTCATAGTTACCCTGTACATATCTTTAATTATACCCCTACTTTGACTAATGTGATACAGTCCGGGGCACGTGTGGGACCACGCTGAGAAACTAACTTCAAGCCCTATAAAACAGAGCCAATCGACTGATCTATAAGCGAGAAAGATTAACCACCAATGCAGCAATTACACAATTTTGGCAAACTTCCTACCCTCGAACATAGATGCAATAACCATCTGAAAATTTTCATATATAAACTTACAACTTCTTCCCAGACCTCCTCACAGCAAATTTCAGAACCACTAATGCAGTACACTCTTATTCTGCCCGGTCAAACTCAAATGGTGCCCTCTACCTCCCCTCCATTTACAATAACTATGGCAGAAAATGTCTCGCTTATATAGAGGTTCGGTCGAATTGAACTCTCTATCCCCAGTAATAAGAGAGTTGCCCTCCCTATTATCTTTTAAATCTGCTCTTTACTGTCACACTTGCCAATTTGAGACGTTTTAATGTAGTTACTGCCATTTAAATTTTGAGCATGTATGTAACTTGTGATTATCCCATGTGTTATTTCCATGTATGAACAGTTTCTGTGATATTTTAATTCTCTGTCCCAATGCATAAATTGGGGTTTTGTGAGTGTGTGTGGGGGGGTGTTTTGTTTTGTTTTTGTTTTTTGTTGGGTTTTTTGTTGGTTTTTTTGTGTGTCTTTTGTGTTTCTTGTGTTGCTGGGGGTGTTTTTTGTTTTGTTTTGTTTTTGTATATTTGTACGTTTATTTTTGAATGCACACTCTATTTCATATATTGGATTTTATATTTTATTGTTTTGTTGCTCATCCTGTAGTCATCTATTTGGCTATATTTTATAATTATAATGCATTTAAATTCATCTCATGATTCTGTATTTGCCATTTTATCATCCAGGGCCTGTCGGGAGACCAGCGTTTTTACACTGAGCCAGTAACCCAGGTAAAAGAACAAAGTTCAAATCAAATCAAATCAAGGAAAGGACCGACCCTCTCTGGAGTGGGCACTTCCCTACAGTGAGCACTTGAGAAATGTACCAGTCCAAAGGGTGCCCTCTATTAAGAGGTTTCACTGTATAAACCTTGGACGTGGGAGTATGTCTAAGTGTAACTTCTGATGATACTAAAGTTTTAAAATATGAAATGCTTCCAATTAGCATGATTTTAAATGCTGCAAGTATATATCCTTCATCAGATGCACCATACCGCATATATATGTACCAGAATCAGTAGGAATTACACTTCCATCTGTTACAGGTTTGAAGATATTCAAGATTTAAAGTTTGAAATTTGCCCAGTATTCAATGAAGTCAATGTATGATTAACACCAATATCGTCCCTTCTGTACATACATACTCATTTGGTTATGTATAGGCATGCTTCAGAACTTTAAATGTTCAATATGTTCAAATGTATTGTACATAGAATTAACAATAGCAACATCAATTGATTGGTTTATGATATATGTGCGTCCAATGAAATGAAAATGAACATTAGAAATTTTAAATTGTGCCAATTAGGCACACCTAGAGGATTTTAATGTGCACCACTTTAAACGTTTTAAAGGTGAAGGCGCAATTTCAATTAAAAATATTGTGGTCAAGATGCATTTGATTATCATTGAACAAAATTGTGCATTTTAAATTTGATTAATTTTCAAGTCACACAGACAGATTTGCTTCAAGGCAAATCTTATATTTTTCTGGTTCGTTTTTTGGTATTTTAGCTTTGTATTGTGCAGGACGCGGGCTATTGTACGCCTATAATATGTAGAACGCACACCTGCAGCTTTGTCTTTGAAAGTGTTAAGCATTTGACACTGAAAGAGTTAATTGGGATTTTCATTTGAAATTGTGAACAATGCCAGCAATCGTATGTATGATAGGAATGTCATGGAACTGTCACTGATGATAGCTCCATGGGAATATACAGGCAATTCCGGGTGTGTCCATTGGAGTGAATTAGTATGAAGCTCGGAATTAGCGAGAAGAGCAGGTAAAGCGGTTTCCCATACAGGCATATTGGTCTTCCTTATCTACCGTTCTGGAAGCCCCTTTATTGTCCTTACCTCCTACCAACCCTTATTTCTAAACTTTCTTATTCTAACGTACCTGGGCAAACTCATTACCTGTACCAGCATGCTGAGACCTGCTTCCTTTGTGAGCTCTTAATTTTTAACGTCGTTCCATAATGGACACGTTATATTTAAAGTGTGTGTGTCAACACACACTTTTCTGTTTTTCTAGGAATTCTTTCTTTCTTTCTTTCTTTACGGGCAAATTTGTGCAACATTTCATTTGAAAAGTATTATATGTAGAAACTCCAAACTTGGCACAATTATACTTCTATAGATAAAGTCTGGCCTTTTTATAATGAAAGGTCATGCTTTTCAAAATTATGCAAATGAGGGCTAATTGAAGTTTTAATCTTCAATATCTTATATAGTATAGTAGATGTGGTTCCGAGTGTATAGGAGTTCAATCATAGCAAGGTAAAGGTCATCTCAAGTGTCAAGGTCATGTCAAGGTCAACGGTCATGTCAAGGTCAAAGGTCAATTTCAAGCCAAAATGTTATTTTTGAGGTCAAGGTTCACTTCAAGTGGAGGTTATCTCAAGGTCAAAGGTCATTTCAAGGTCAAAGGCCACTTTCCATGGTGGCTTTCTTCTAGCCATAACTTGGTCAATTTTTATCCAATTTTGATCATGTTGGGCTCAAATTGTAGCTATTGTAACCCTGCATATTTCTAAATTGATATGTGACCTCTAAAGGTCAAAGGTCAAGGTCATTTGGACCTTTGAAAGTTTCATGCAGTCAAAACTTGGCCATTTTCCATCCAATTCTAATCATGTTGGACTCAAATTGTAGGTATTGCAAAACTCCACATTTTTATTATTATCATTATTATCCGCCGCCTACGAAGTGGGCGAGGGGATATGGTAATGGGCACCGTCCGTGTGTCTGTCCATCCTTCTGTCCTTCCGTCCTTCCGTCCGAAACAAATTTTGTCCGGCCCATATCTTCTGCATTATTAATGCTACCTCTTCGAATTTTTATGGTGGGTAGACCTTAGGTAGTAGGTGTGCATAGGCATTGTTTTGTGTGGCTAATTACTTGCATTAATTAATTAATTAACAAAGTTCGTTAAGCAAGACAAATTTTGTCCGGGACATATCTTCTTAATTATTTATGCCAGCCCTTTGATTTTTTTATGGTGGGTAGACCTTAGGTAGTAGGTGTGCATAGGCATTGTTTTGTGTGGCTAATTACTTGCATTAATTAATTAATTAACAATGTTCGTTAGGCAAGCTCAAGATACAATACAAATTTTGTACGGGCCATATCTTCTAAATTATTGATGCCAGCCCTTTGATTTTTTTTATGGTGGGTAGACCTTAGAGAGGATATGGTAATGGGCACCGTCCGTGTGTCCGTCCGTCCTTCCGTCCGTCCATTCATGATTACTGTGGGCGGGGGGTATGGCTAGCGTCAGCGGCTGCTTGTTATTATATATTAAACCCCCGCGAGCGAGGAAATAAAAGTATAGACATACATCGAAGTCATAAAATACATTGATGAGCGACACAATCGCTGAAAAAGCATAAGCATACTTGTACGTAAAAAGATAATTTTGAAATGTCCGGCGATAAAAAAGGACTATGCTTTGGCAGATAAAATCAGAAGGCTTTCGTTAAGAGGGCGGTTAACAAATGCTCCGCTGACCAGGGCTTAATGTAGTCGTCAGTATATAGCAGCATGTTAAGAGTGTCCACTAGACCATTCTCTGGATAAAATACGTCCATATTGTTCCTCGGGCGATTGAACGCCACAGTAACAGGGGAATGCCCCATCTTAATAATACGGTCCAACATGGTTCCTTTAAATAGAACGCCATTTTCTAGGTATTGTGAAAGGAAAAGAATAGAAAGCTTACGAAGAGGAGAGCCCACAAGAAAAATGCGATGAAATAACGAAAGATCTAGAGTTCTGTCCTTTATGAGGTCGCTCACTGAGCATAGATGGAGCGCTTGTAGCAAATTACTATGATGGGAGCATTTGCCCAGCCCTAAACAGTTCTTAATAAGCGAACTTCGCAAACTGTCCAGACGATGAGAATCGGCAGTGGTTAAGAAAGGTAACACTGTCCATACCGCACGTGAGAACTGGAATGCACACTGTCCGCCATAAATACGTTTTAACATTAGTGTGAAGACCAGGGTAAGACATGCCACTGTTTCTCATGCTGTAAAATGCTTGTCGACACTTTTGTATCCTATACTGTGCATGGAGGGATCCCTTACATTTGGTATCATAAATACAACCCAAGACATATATATATAAGAACATGTAACCTAGAAAGGGTAAAGGTCAAGGTCATTTGGCCCTTTGAAAGTTTCATCTTGCCATAACTTGGTCAATTTTCATCCGATTTGGTTGCATGATTGTACCTCCATACAAGGACTTTGACCGTTTTATACAGAGGAATGAAGATGTTTAAAATTATGCAAATTAGGGGCATTTGAAATTTTAAAACTTGAATATCTTCAAAACTAGTGTAGATAGAGATGTCATTTCAACTTCTACTAGGGGGTTGTTGACCATTGCGCACATAATGAATCTAAAACAAAAGTTGTAGCAATTTAAATTATGCTAAATAGCACCATTAGAAATTTTAAATCTTGAATAACTTCAAAGCTATAATAGATAGAGATGCCATTCCAACTTGTACTCCTGTGTTATGGGATAGTTGTACATTGCCACACCAATATACTTTGAAGACACACACACTGATTTACTATGCAGCAAATCATCTTTTCTAGTTACCTTTTTTTTAATCTCTATTTGTGTCTCTGGTCTCTCTTTGACTGAGGTTTTACGCATTTCACAATCAGTTTAATTTGAATTGGTTTTCAGTTTCATTGACCGTTTACGCGCTGAGGGGCCAACAGTCCCATTTCTTGCACTTTCATTTTCACAAGTTACGGCAGAGGGTGGAGACAAGGGGATTCTAGTACGCTGACACAAATTACATTTTTGTGGAACGGAATACAGAAAATAAGAGGGCTTCTAGTATGCTGGTATACGGGAAACAAAATGTCCCAATTTGCCTGTACAAAAACATTCCACCCAACTCCACTTTCACTTTCACTTCCACTTCCACCCACAGAGGTTCACCCTCTGTTGGCCAAAAGCTAAATAAATTATAAATATAATACCTGTGGATTAAAATGGACATGAGCACGCATAAATCTCCAAAACAAGTCAGTTTACATACACAACAATAATGGGCCTTCACAACGCCAGTAATTTACTGCGAGATTCTCAATTCCATATCTTCATGGGTCAGGTGGCAGCAGCGCTGCTCATCCATTTATAATATACGTGTTGCTGATTGCGTGATGGGCATAATTATTTCCCGCCAATATGTCATCCCCTGTCGCTGGGCAACGGTGACAATCAGCCGCCATGATACGAGCGTACTGATGGAAAACCAAAGTACTCCTAATATTTGTTTGAACAAAGCATACTTATTCCAAACACATAACGACTTCATATGATATGTATTATATTTGGAAACCATGACTATGACTTTGTGAATTTGATTCAAGTTGGTAATTTTGCAAGTGTTTCTGTATAGCAGGTGAACATATATACTGTATACAGCAGAAACTGTGCTAATGCACTGCATGTACACTGTGTAATTTGTGTCACGGTACACCACGCAATATGTAATATAAAGTAAACAGGTAACGTTCCGTTCAGCCGTCTCGGAATTTTATCACTGCTTCCCATCCCAATTGTGCCCACGATAAACCGAGGCCACGTAACTGCATGCGGTTCATGTTTGCGTAAACCGTGATCCGCCAGCTGGAGCTATTTGAGTTAGATTATTTTCACATTTGATCAAGCTGGGACGTTCACCGATTTGTTCAAACAAGGACCCCAAGCAGTCCCTGGTTCAAATTTACACTGGAAGCGAAATCCTTTCTCTTTAAAAATTAAAAAACAAAGTTGAGCTTTTTTGCAATTTTTACCGAATAAGTTAGCTTTCTTGAATACATCGGTTCTCTTCAATACCTGTGATCGGAGAAAACCGTTGTGTCCTAAGCTTAAGTTAAGCGAAGTAAAATTAAAGGAAGGGAGGTAAACCAAATATACAACCACTTTACATTTGCAAGTTGCGATGATATATATTCTTTTATTTTACTTTACTACTACTACTACTACTACTACTACTACTACTAATAATAATAATAATAATAATAATAATAATAATAATAATAATAATAACAAAAACAATATTGTTGTTTTGTTGTCATTATCATCACGATAATAATAACTATTATACGGTTAGTATTGTTGCTTGTGCATTCATTGGCTAAAATGTCAGTTGACATAGAAAGGAGATGCTGCCATCATGAAGGTGGAGCAATGTTGTGATCAGGTGAACCTCTGGCAGTCTGTTTTTCATCATCTTGTGTCTTACTGGCCGTAAATATGTGCATCATGTATGAGGTTACTGCATAAACCATGCCCATTTTTTATTTCACTGTCGAATAATAGTGCTTTGGCGCTAATGTTTTATATGATTGTACCACTCAAAGTTAAAATAAAAGGATCACGTGAATGCATAACAGAATGTATAATATGCCATGCACTGTGAGCACTGACATGAAAGGAAGCAAAAAAGATATTTGTTAAGCGGTAATTGGGCAACGTCAAAATGGACAGTCTATGCACCAATTCATGAAGAAGCAAGACAACTCTAGCAAGCGACATGACAACTTCGATATCATTATGACTTGGACTGATCGTACTGACAACAGACTGGTTTCCATTTTGATTAAAAAGTAAGTCAGGAAATTCATTGAAAAAAAAAACTTTTTAGCTATCAGTTTAACCACCCCGCAAATGTATTTATCTCTAAGTGTACAAGGCGAATTTTCGTGGTTTTTCGATTGCAGATATTTTGACCCCGTTAAAGGTACTCTTTTGTTCTGTTTATTTATTTATTTGCTCATTCACTCATTCGACTTTGTGCTTTGTGCCATTAAGAAAATACGTCATATTTAACTGCAACTAAATGAGGTCAATTTATAGTGTATCTCTGAAATAACAACTACCCAATATCAACGGTTCCATTTGTGGTTGCTAAAAGGTCTCATGCAAAGGCCATGACGCACAATGCTGTTAAAGTTTCAGACTAGATAGTTTGGTTAAAAGTACATGAGCTGAGCACAGCTGTTTTCACCGAGTTGTGATAGATGCATAAAATGATAAGATGGGAGACATTTATAATTCAATAAGTGAGATGATGACGCATAACAAAATGTTCAAATAATACAAAAAACACATGTATAAGGTCAGAAAAGGGACTCAAAAAATAAAGTGGAGCAGAGCTCTGCTGCGCTCAGACTCTACACATCAATATGTCACAGATGAAATTTACAAAAGTTACATTTGCATTTCTGACCTTCCCAGATTTTTATATCCCTTTGAAAAATCTTTAAATCCGTGATAGTTCTTAATTTGTGAGACAAACTATTCCAAACACTTGATCAAAAACATACAAAAAAGAATGGAGGCCATTTGTGGACTCCGTCTCAGGTTGGAATAGAGTATTAGTAATATAACGTTACCTCTCGACCACAATTTGCCTAGACCTCTGTGTCTGGGTCGAACACCCATTGAAATCGAGTTGAGTTTCACTTACTTGATTCTGAAAACACACCCATTGTTTTAATGCTTTACCCACATTCCCTTCTGCAAAAAAAAACTTTTATCAGCCATCCAGGCCTCTTCGGAAACCTAGATAGCTGATATCTCTACAGTGGATACCTCTGAAATAATTAGGAGTAGAGCTTATCAATTGGCTTAAAACCGAGATTATTCAAGATGGCGTCTCGACAAACAGATTGCATAGAGTGGGAAGACAGCACACATCAGGCAATTGCCTCCTTTTGGAGACAAGCCATACATGTTGATCCAGTAACCACTCTGTCCTCATCCTTGTTGGATTGTGGGCAGAAGTTGAACTGATGGAAGCACTACATAGCAGCCTGGATGATCATCAGCATTGCTATGGTTTTCACCTCCAGGTGCGTAAAGTTTGCTATTGTGAACGAACATGCAAGTACTGTGAAAATTGGAGAGTGGACAAATGGCTGCTCTTCAAGCAGGCACAGAGGAAGTTTGTATGTACAAGGTGTAAGCTGCAAACCGTAGCTGCCAAACGCCAAGCTGGGGAGACTGACTCCATCTAGTCTTCGCCATTGACACCACCTGAGAAAAAGCATACATTTACCCATGCAGTTCATCCACAGTATCATGTGGCAGATATTTCAACACCAGAAACCTGGTGTCTGGACACAAGAGCTAGATCACTCTCAGGAGATTATGAACGCATGTCTACCTCCCCCCCCCCCCCAATAAAGACCTCCACTGCAGCTCTAGTCAATGACCCAAAGGTTGCCCTTGCTTTGGAGTCTATGACAAAGAGCATGCAGATGCAAGCTGAGACCCAGCAGGATCCCCCTGGATGGCAGACTTCTTTGGTGGTGGCTGCTAGGACTACTGTATATGGTCTTTCTGAGCCCCCTCTTTCTAGCCCCACATGGGCTGAGCAGACCAAGGTGGTGTTTGGGGCTGCGAGGACTTCTATGGAAGTCCTTGGTACTGCAAGACCTGGAGTGGTGACAGATCCCCTGCTGTCACAAGGTGCCACTCCATCGCCAACAGACAATTCATTGTGTTCGATGAGGCTTTGGGTCTCACCGCTCCCCTCATGATTCCTGAGTCTACAGACCTTGACACCAAGGCGGAGGATGAGCTGCTTTCAGATCCATTTGTGAGCACATCCCAGCCAAGGTCGAAGGCTTAACAAGTCATGTCGTTCATGCTCTTTATGAATAAACATGTCGGTGACTGCTGCACCTGTGGAACAACCTTCCGCAGCAATGGACATGATGCCTACTCCACTGACGGACTTTGACCATGTTAAAGCTCTTATTCAGAGCCTGTTGATGACCAAGCTGTGGCCCTGCCACAGGAGGTGAAGCATGGGGCTATTGCCCTGTCCTGCTGGGGCTTGTCTCTGGAGGGCACACAGCAATGTATGTTCATACCTTTTTGACCTTTTGTGGCTGACTTTTATTACCAGTTTACAGCCAGAACTCATGGAACACGGGTTCCCATAGCCCCACCAATGTCTGGGAATCTGAGGCAAGGGCAACTCCTCCCTAAGCCAGATCTCCAGGCAAGATGGTATTCTGCACCTGACCAGATATTTCCATCAGGTTCACTGCAGGTGGACAAAGACAGGGAAGATTTTGACACTTGGCAGCTGAAATCCATTACTGCATCTGCATAGGCCTTTCAACCATTGGAGGAAGATACTAGGGGATCCATTCTTAAGGTGTCATACTCGGATGTCTCATTGGCCACTCTGAGGTCTCTCCTGGATGACCTTAGGCTCTATGTACATCATGGAGGCTGTGCAAGACTGGTTAGACCAGCCGATATTTCTTGCAACTTTGTTGTGATGAGCTGTTGATCACCAGGTGTGGACCACTTGCACACTGAAGGCGAATCTTGGTTTGCTGTGAAGGGACATCTACCTCCAGAATCACAAGTTGCCTAACCCATTGTTCTGCAGGGCCTGAATGGGGCGGCTCTTCTCAGAGATGCTGTTCAGAGGAGAGATGGCAGAGGTGGTTCCTTGGGCAGAGGACCTTTGGGCCTGCTCCAATGCACTGACCCATTCCATGCAACTACTGTCTACCTTGGCTGCAACAGCCCCAAATCACAGCAAATCCCTGACCACATCACCTAACCCCTCAGCTCATGCTCACTCTGAGACTCAATGCCCTAGAAAGAGTGAACAGCAATCCAGGAAGGGCAAGCCTTCCATCAAGGGCAAGAAGTCTCAGAAGCCTCAGCACTCCTGATGCTTGCATACCAGACTGCACTCTTTCAGGATAGGCCAATGCCACACAGTGAGACTCCACAGGGCACCCAGTTGGTGGCTGCCTCACCACATATTGCACACAATGGGAGTCTATCAAGGATGATCCTTTCATCCCCAGCATCCTGAGACATGGCTACACACTACCATTCACCAAGACAGGCCTTCATTAAGCTAAGAACCCAAGTGGTTCAAACCATCTGCCATGGAACCCAAAGCATTGGCATTCCTAGAGGCAGTTCAGATGCTAGCACACCATAGAGCCAGTCGAGGATCAAGGCTTTCCCAGCTTTTTATGACTCCTAGTCCCCAAGCGGGACAGAGAATGGCTCCCATTAATAGACTTGTCGACACTGAACACCTTCCTTGAAGTCCCATCCTTTCAGCCAGAGACCCCCCAGTTGGTGGCAGCAGCCTTGTGGCCCATGGAATGGAGGACATCTTTGGATCTCAAGGACATGTTCTTCCAGGTGTCAATCATGGAGACTTCAGGGAAGTATCTGTGGTTTGCATTTGCCAGCCAAGTTTACCAGTTCAGAGCACTTCCATTTGGCCTTGCCACAGCACCGCTGGTGTTCACCAGGTTCATGCAGACAGTTGCTGCTTACCTCCACCTTTCAGCCATTCACATTCATGTGTAGCTAGACAATCAGCTTATCCAGCACTGCGGTGTCTGAATTTGCAGCATCACACACAGACCACTCTGGAACTTTGCCAATGCTTGGGCCTGAGAGTGAACCTACCCAAGTCCACTTTCTGGCTGGAGCAGACTTTCATCTTTCTCGACATCCACTTTGACCTGATTGCCTACATCTCTCACCCCTCAGAAGACAGGTGTTAGTGACTTTAGTCCCAACTCAGAGCCTTTCTGACTGGCAAGGTCCACTCAGCATAACAATGGCTATCTCTGTTGGGCTCACTGTCCTCCATGGACTCCCAGGTCCCACTCGGTTGCCTTCGCCTTCACCCATTGCAGCAAGTTCTGCAGGGTAGATAGTCAAGGGACTAGGGTTATCAGGCCCCAGGTGCCAATTCTCAAGGAGGATCACCTGCACCTTCTGTGGTGGACCATATGGGAGAATGTCACAGTGGGACAGATGCTGACGCCTTTTCAGGCCCAGCTTACCATCTACCCGGATTCTTCTCGATCCGAGCGAGGAGCCCACATAGAGAACTAGACTGCATCGTGCCTTTGGCCCCCATCCTTTGCATCTCAACACATTAACTGGTTGGTACTGGAGGCAATGCACTTGGAACTCCTCCACTTCCAAGACCTGATGGAGCACAAATGTCCTCATAATGTGATACAACAGGACCACACTTCCTCAACAGGCAAGGCTGCATGAGGTGCAAAAAAGCTGTCTGAATAAGCTGGATGCATCACTTAATGGTTCTTCAAACACAACACCCGTACACATGCAAGGCACATCCTAGGACATCAAAATGTCCTGGCTGATCTACTTTTGAGGCGAGGTCAGCAGGAGCAGAGAGGTCGTTTCCCCCAAAGGTTGTTCAGGCCATGTGGCCAGATGGGAACTCCACATATGGACCTGTTTGTGATTCGAGAATGCCAAACTGCTGGTTTATGCCTAGCCTGTCCCGGACCTCCAGGCCCTAGCAGTAAATGCTCTTGCCATGGCTGGAGCAACCTCTTGGCATATCCCTTTCCACCTTTGCATATCCTTCCAAGAGTACTGTGCAAGGTTCAGTCCTCCGATTGCAATCTGATCTTTGCCGCCTCTTGGCAGCCCTGGAATGATTGCTAGGTAGACCTATTGGAACTGAGAGTCAAGCCTCCACTACGATTACCAGCATGGCCAAAACTTCTGGTGCAGCCACGGATGAGCATGTTCCACAGGAACCCTCAAGTGCTCAATCTTAGTGCTTGGCGGCTATCTCACAGCACATCGGCATCAGATATTTGTGGGAATAGGTCTCAGATAGAATTGCCAGTGGAGGGCTTTGATCTTCTTCTCTAACTGTCTACTTGGCTCAATGGAACATGTTTTCCGACTGCTGTTCCAGTCATGGAATTCATCCTGGTCTCCACACATCGCTAACATTGGCGACTTCCTGTTGCATCAGTGGGAAGTCTTAAACAAGAGTGTGAGAATATTGGAGGGTTTCTGATTAGCCATCACCTCAACCCTCCAGATGCCCTGGACATCTGCATTGGGTGAGATCCCTATCTGTCTGCACTCACCATGTCCTTCTACACCAACAGACCAGCATTGAGGCAGGTCGTACCTAAGTGGCACCTGCTGCTGGTTTTAGTAATGTTCAAGAAGTGAACCTTTGAGTGCCTTGAGGGCCCAAGGTGGAAACACCCCCAAGTAATGGATGTGGAAAACTTGTTTTTTGTGAACACTTGCTTTCAGGGTGGGAGAAGCGAGATCTAAGCTCTAGATCATGACCGAACCTAATGGTCACCTAACCACTCCAAGGTGACCCTGAAGCCTCACTTGGGCTTCCTTGCAAAGAGCCAAGTGGCTTGAGATACTGCTGTGGCCTTGAAAGATTTGACCCTCCATGCTATGGATACTGCTCTATCCTTAGTTGGATAGCCCTTCGCTGGTACCTTTCATGCACAGACAGACTCTGAGGACAGAAGTCAGCCTTCTTTCTACCTGTGAGTAACACGCATAGGGAGCAAGTTTGCAGAAACATGATTTCTTGTTGGATTAAGCAGACAATCCTTAAGGCCTTTGAGAGCTTGCTGGTAAGGCCTAGTGCCTTGCAGCTTGTCTCAGCCAGAGCTCATGAGGTGCGAGCCTCCTGGCACACCCTAGGGAACATCATGGTTGGCCTGCCAATGGTGATCCTCTATGACCTTCGCTGAGCACTACTTGGATGACATGATAGTACTAGAGGAAGGCATGTATGCCTTTGCAGGCATCACAGGCTCCTTTACTTAGGTTCTGATACTCATCCATTAGACTTTTTTAGATCCAGTTAGAGTTGACCCAGCGATCACGCTCTAGTGGTTCATTAGACATAGTCTATACAGTCAAAATGCTGAGACATGAATGAGAGTGATTGGCTACCAGCAAGCCTCGGTTCTAAGATAAGCCTTAGGCTGGGATGTCAGCAAGACACACAAAATCCAACATGGCGGCCATGTTATTAACTGGTATCACATACAAATAAGAAATTTGTAAAAAGTGGTACAAAAGATGTGTTGTGATCTCTTACATTTATATGTCCTCTTTCCACAGATATAAATCCACATTATGGTTTATTTCCAGTCTAATAATAGGGCCATGGTAATCCAAAATGTCCATTTCATTTATGTACATGTATTTTGATTAAATTATTTGTACAAGCAATGTGATGACATAATATTTTGCCATCTAGTGCAAAAATACTTCCTGATGCAAGCAGTAAGATGTAGGTCCAAATTAGAAAGAAATAATCTTGTGACCTGACTTTGAATTTTAACCTCTAAAATCCACCATTTTGAAGAAAAAAATCCACGTTTTGCACAAAGCTTCTCTTTGTAACATGCAGTCTATTCCCAAAAACTTGCACATAGAATGCACTGCCACAGCATACAGATCCATAATCCAATGGGGTTGGTGGAAAAGTAACAACCCTGTGTCCACCTTTCAGCCAAAAAGGAAGGAACCCCTAAATTCCCTATTTAGGGGTTAGGGCCCTTTGAATTTTGATCAAATCTGTACAATATTCCCAAGAATGCTCAAAAATATTTTTTTTCACAACTTAAAATATCAATAAGTATGAAACTTGGCCTAATAAATGTTAATACTGAAAAGGTTTTATTTTATCAGTTGTTCTAAACCCCCATTACTTCTCATAAAATGGACTGTTCCGTTATTCAAATTGGACCACTTGTATCTTGAAATTTAACCCAACCCAGCCCAAATTTATACCCTCTCGAAAAGCATGAACATTTGTTGGTCAACTTACAGCTGTGAAAGGGTCATGGATCTGTTTTAAATTCAAACACCAGGGCAGTATCTGGTTGGTGGGTGTTCCAAACAGGCATCTCTTGTATCTTCAATGGGGTGTTGGATGACAGGATGCTCGTAAAATGACCATTAATCGTAATCCAATAAATGCACCAACTGTTATATAAGTGGCAAATCACTTATCACACCCCTTTCATGTCATACGAAGCTAAGAGATGAATAAGCATAGGGCTGGTCATTTTGTCTGGTGCCATAGGCACAAGGGCTCTGTGATTGGCTGTTCACTCAAGATGGACGCCATTCTCATGGTAACAAGAAACAAGCCTTCACCTTTGCTGGATGCTGAGCCAGTATTTCCTCCAGTTTTGCATCATTCTACAGAGAATGATGGAACAGCATACAATACATTTTGAATTTGTACAGAAATCATGAAACCAGGATTTGGCAGGGTCATAGGAAATAAAATTATGCCCTATTTTGTCATTGTTTATCTCTAATTTCACTGGTAAGCACATCAGAAACTATTATTCAATGTTGTAGTTTCAGAGAAATACTAGACATGATATGTTTGGGTAAATTTACATCCATTTTGAGATGATAACTGCTCAACACTCCCAAATAGCAGGGAGTAAGATGTGCCCATGCATCTTTGTTTACATAGGCACTGCCCAGCTATGCAACTGAGAACGAGGCTGCTGATTTGACCCCTAATCTCGCATCTCATTAAACCCAGGTCAGCATCTCGACTGATAGGTCAGTGTACTTCATAGTGGGTCCATAGCATTGTGCTAAATTTACCTTATCTCAGACCTATATCAGACAGTTTGTCCTAACATCCTGGCCTGTTGCCAGTTGACACAGTTGTTCACTGCCCCAGGAAACCATATACCTGCCTCCCGACAGCCCGCCAGTTTCCCTACTGGGTTCTGTTAGATCTCCAGGTCCAATGGAGTTGAAACCGATAGCATCTACCCTGGAGGCAGACAGCTGTTATGTTGGTGGCTGAGCACAGGGAGGGGGGAGGGCTTATTATGGCCCCATGCTGGTCGGTAAGGAGGGTTTCTGGTTTTGGCTGGATTTTTCTGTTGACAGCCTCAACTCCATGTAGCTCTGAGGTTATCCCTTGAGAGGTCTCCTGCTCACTTGGACCGATGGTTACCCCCAAGCTGCCAGTTCCGGTGGTCAGTATGCCTGTAACGTTACTCTCTCCACCTTTACATTTGTATGTTGGCAAATGGTGGTCAAGAGGTAGCTTTACCTAGCTAATACAAGACATTTTTAGTAATATCAGTATTAGTATGTATACTAACACTTTTCGACCACCAGATAAGCCCACCCGACCAACCCTGCTTCCTCTTACAGCTAAAGTCAACTGACCAATCTCCAAAAGAGGAAGGATGATACGGCGAGTATGCGCACCGAGAGTCACCACCAGTTCCACAAGAAACGAGAGATGGCACCATGGGACCGTCAGGTTTTCAGAATCAAGTGAGTGAAACTCAACTCGATTTCATGGGTGTTAGACCCAGACACAGAGGTCTGGGCAAATAGTGGGCGAGAGGTAAGTATACTTACTAATACTGATATTACTAAAAATATCTCGTTTTAACTGACCTCAGGGAGTACGAGTGAGATTTCAAATTGAATATGTTACAAATATAATGCTGGATTAAGCTTGTAAGTAGCTTTGAAAATCTCAATGGCAATGAGTCTGATTCTTCAGATCGAGCTCTAAAGATATTTGCCTTCTGTAGCAGTGATTCGTACTCTATGTTGTAATCGTCGTACACGAATCTCAAAGGTCTCAATTTGATCTTTTTTAAGTTTGAGAGCGCTTGAGGCATTGTAAAAGGGCCAAACTGCTGGGCAGTAATTGAAATTTGATGACACAAAGGCTTTTCATAAAAGGAGTCTGGTGTTTTGGTCCTGAAAGTGACGTACCCGTTTCCAACAATATAATCGTCTGGTAGCAGATCTTGTAATGTTAGAAATATGTTCTGAAAAGTTAAGTTTGTTATCCAGTTGAACTCCCAGCAGTCTGACACTTTGTTTACTATGTACAATGACTACAATTGTTCCTTCAAAAATGTGACACTTTGTTTACTATGTAAAATTGTTCCTTCAAAAATGATATCAGTGGAGGTTGTCTCCTGGGAGATCACTACTTGGAATTTCGCAGTGTTAACCTCCATTTGATTAGCAGTACACCAAAAAGCAATATTTTCTCCACTGGCCGAGATTTAACGAATGAGTTCCGGTTTGATAGTGGCCTTAACCAGAACGGTGTTATCGTCTGCATAATTGAAAAGAAAGACATCTTTTATAAAGCAGAAGATGTCGTTCATAAAAATATTATAAATTATTGGACCAAGAATGGACCTCTGGGGGACCCCCTTGAGGATCGCGTTCCAATAACTGCATGGTGGCATCTCCTTCTTTTACACGTTGACTTCAGTTGGAAAGATAGTGAGTAAATTTGTAGCCTCCCTTTAAACTCCATGTGCTTGAAGTTTGGCATAAATTAGCGAATAAGGAAGGCAGTCAACAAATCAACTGAAAGAATGCCAACCATGGAGCGATCCTCAAAATCCTCTCTGAAACCCTCGCCAGATCCTCTTCATACTTGGTGGAGATCTATCTTGGGTAGGTCTTTACAAAGTTTGTTCAATTAGCCATGCTCCAGTCATATTGCACTAAAGC
This sequence comes from Hermodice carunculata, assembly GCA_964020975.1. NCBI lineage: Eukaryota > Metazoa > Annelida > Polychaeta > Eunicida > Amphinomidae > Hermodice > Hermodice carunculata. The sequence continues at coordinate 39,489,535 of OZ026612.1, forward strand.
ATAGGGACACACTTTGGCCTTATTCTATTTATTTATTTATTTGTTTGTTTGTTTGTTTGTTTGTTTGTTTGTTGTTGTTTTTTTGTTTGTTTGTTTAGTTTTCATTATTATTATTTTTTGGGGAGAGGTGGCGCTGCATTTTTGTAATTTTTTTTCCTCCAGATGAATTTTTTCTGTGCTGTTTTCAACTTCTTTCAAATGGCCGGCTGGATTCTCTTCTAAGTCGGAGTGTGCCTGGACTAAATCTTCGCTTGATTTTTGCACTACACGGTGCTGCTAATTCGTTAAAATCAGGTATTTCCTGATTCTAGGGAATTTTAGTTGTCATAGAAATAGCAGCAAATCTGACACATTGGTTTATATCTCGATGGTGGTGGATGCATGTTACTCGAATAATTTTCCATTAAACGTCTAGGGGCCTACATTTAGTGACGCTATCATTTCTTGATTTTAAACAAATTTTCAAAAGTATGCAAGAAAACATGTTAGCATGATTGATATTGGAATCAAAATTTAACTAATTAAAAACATGACATTATATGTTCATGTAAAATCCTGCCTAATGGTGCACCAGATCCGCTTTAAACTTGGAGACAGCCAGCTCGAAGCTGTTTTAGTAGAGCACAGGTTGTTCACATGGCTTCCTTGTTTTCCATCCAAAATTGCAGACTTCCGTAGTTTCTCCCCCCCCCCCCCCCCAAGGTCTGACAGAAGATAACAAGAGACCAATAGGCCTACACAATTTCGAGAATTTGTCAGAATTCAAGATACGATAATAGCGTTACCAAACGTAAACGTCAAATGGAAATCATAAAAAGCAGCACCACCAGCTGAACAAATTAAATATACGGGTGTCCCTTGAAATGTTTCAATGCAATTTCAAAGCAACTGGCCAAGTGTATTAATAAAGATCTAGGATTTGGCCAAAAATTGATAATAAGATTCATAAAAAAATTCCGAAAATCACTGGAGCATGAACACGGTTTCCGAGAAGAATTCAGAAATATGGGGTAGGTTGTGATAAAGTGGAACATCAGGTAAAGTGGGACTTTAACTTTGTTTTTGTCCAACTGATTTTACATGACTGTCCCTGGTAAAAAAACTCAACCCAATAAAAATGACAGTAGCTACACTTTTGACCACTTTTCTATTTCTATTAAGTCTTAACCATGCTGTTAGGTGGAAGAGCAATGGGTTTGTGCAAAAAAAACGAGGCTTAAAAGCAAGATAAGTCCTTTATTCAAGTGCTTAAGAAAGCATAAACAATTTTCCTAAGCTTTTCATCCTATGTAACGTAACAGACGTTTCTCATATCACTTTAATTTGTGTGCTAGGTTGGAAAGTATCATATAATAATACCAACCTTTTACATCCCAAAATATTCAAAATTTTCAGCCTGTTATATGACACCTTAAATAGCTAGAGTAACCATATTTACTTCAGAAAAAAATCGTGCAAAGAAAGTTTCCTTGCCTTATATTCCCCTATGACATACAACGCCATTGGTTCTAGCTTGATTTCAAGCACAATAACTGAAGAACTAATCTAGAAAATTCATAAAATTTAGCAAAAACTTCGATGTATATGCTCTTTTGCTTTTGAAACGGGGTAGCCTTGACCAAATTCTCAGTCATTCAGCCATTAGCGTCATACTATATATTTGTGCCCCAACCTCGGAGAAACCTAATGGACCTTGGTAGATGATTATGTACTCATCTGCAATTGAAGTTGGGTGACCTTGACGTAAATACATAAACTGTGCAAATGTGTAAATAAATAAATTTCTCAACAATAAACTCCCTGAAAATCTTCAAAACAACCCTTTTATATAAATCGATGAAACATTGTAAGGTAATGTGCCTTTGCCTGTATGTACCTGGGAATGATTAAGGTCTGACTGGCCTTGACCTAATTTCAAAGGTCAGAGAGCCATGTGTACCCCTTAATGAAGTTTGTTTTTACACCGCAAATCAAGATGGATTTGAGGAAAGTTAATGAAACTGGTGTGGATTATATATCTTAGTAAGTACATTCGTGCAACAGAACTTGAGTGTCCTTGACCTAATTCTCAAGGTCATGGAGACATTTTTGTAAGTTTTTCCCACTTTACCAGAGCAAAATGTCCCATTTTATATAAAGTCTAAGCTAAAGTGGGACACCTGTTTAACAAATTTTAATCACGCATAAAAACATAATTTTAAAACATTCAGGGATTGTATCCATAGTGTTAAATAAAGTTAAAGTTTGCCTTGTCTTATCAGAGAGAAAAGTCCTTGGTAACGTTTAAACAACGACATGCTAGCTAGTTTTCCCAAAGGTGTCCCACTTCAACTTAAGTTACCCTGCATTTTGAATGCTGGGAGATGGACACCAGACGCTGGAAGCCGGACGAAAAAAGACGGACTACCAGAAAAGTTCAGCTTACTCAGTTACTGACATGTCAGCTGAGGTAAAAAAAATTACGCTATGCACAGTGTATCGGTATTGCTTGAGCTGAATACAAACATAAAAACATAGACCCTGTGTACAAGCGTAGGGTTACTCTTTCCAGCAGAATTTCTTTCTTTCCTGCTTGCTTGCTTGCTTGCTTGCTTGTGCGTCTTGCCACTTAATTTTTGAGTCGGCTAAGACTCGGACACTTCCCAAGCCACAATCCAATAAATAGTGACTGGGAACTGTCAGATTTTCATTCATGCAAATTTTGGCCAATACGCAAAATTGAAATGTTAAATAATGATCAATACTTGCAATACCAAAAACAGATACTAGACATATGGCATTCCAACTTCAATTTATATGTTTGTGCCATTAGTACACCATGAATAATGAGCAAAAATGTTCAGATTTTGATTTACGCAAATGTTGGCAAATACACAAAATTGAAATGTTTAAAATGATCAATATCTTCAAAACTATTATAACAAAGATGCCATTCCGACTTCGATTTGTATGTTTGTGCTATAGGCACATCCATGAAACATTGAATGCTGTCAGATTTCAATTTGTGCAAATTTTGACAAATACACAAGATTTAAATGTTAAATATTGATGAATATCTTTTGATAGAGGCGCCATTCCAACTTTTAATTTATATGTTTGTGCTTTGGATGTATCCAAAATAATCAATGACTAAAAGCTGTTAAATTTTAATTTATACAGATTTAATTCAATAAACAATACACAAAATTGAAATGTTGAATGGTGATGAACATCTGTAAAACTAAATTATAGAAAGAGGTGTCATTCCAACTTCAACTATAGGTTAGTGCTATGGGGGTATCCAATAAACAGTGAAGGTAAAATGTCAGATTTCAACTTACGCAAATTTTGGACAATACGCAAAACTGAAGTGTTGAATGATGATGAATGCCAGTAACCTTCAATTTCCATCATAGAAAGTGGACAAGAGGTGTCATTCCAACTTCAGTTTATGTTTATGCTATGGATGCACCCAGGGAACAGTGACTGAAAACTGCCAGAGTTCAATTTTCGGCCAATACACAAAATTGAAGTGTTAAAAAGCCTACTGAAGATGAATATGTTGAAAAACTAGTGTCAAAGATAGAGATGCCATTCCAGCTTCAATTTATATCAAATACATGTGTGTCTTGTGGCTTGTGCGTGTTTTCAATGACCAGCACTTGTCATGCTTTTGCTAATTAAGCCAATACACAAGATTTCAATGTTGAATATTTATATGACTATAACAAAAACAGAGGTTTAAGTCAAGATTTATGTTTTCGCACTACATATGGGCACATCCATTATTGCTACTAAAATGGGCACACACATGGACAGATTTGCTGTCTGAAGCAAATCGTTGTACCGCTGATACCGGTAATGCCGCGGCGTAATGGTATCGTGTAAGTTGTAGGCCTATCCAATTCGAAAGGTTAAAAAATCGACAACTTTTTTGATAAAAATATAGAACATAGATTTTCTGTTAATGACACATATCTATATAAACTCAGATTTTTTTTTTTTTTTTTTTTATTTTGGTTGGAATTATTGTGTTGGACAGTGGTGATTGCGTTGAACTTGCGGACGTCGGTGGCTGTCGCTGCATTCTCCAGTCCGGGCCGAATTGATTGATCGGTGCAACTCGGCCACTTCCGCCTGCCTGAAAACGAGGCCATGTATGAGAGCTCGACACAGAGACAGTATTTCCACCATTATTTTGACTAGGGTGTTTCAATCCCGTGGCCCTGGGGGGGGCTGGACAAGAGGGATGGAAGCGCAAACCACAGACAGAAGCGCAGAGAATGCCTTTGTGGCATACATGAATGCATGTGGTGTTTGCAAGGAAAGTTTCCTCACGAAAGAACCGAAGTTGCTGCCGTGCTTGCATACGTTTTGTAAGGACTGCATTGCCACAGATCCAGACAGTGAGTACCCTTCAAACTTGATAACTTTAGCGGACAGATGCAGTGTATGTTCAAAATGCTGAAATTTTGATACCTTTTATTTCTTTAAGATCTATTGACTGTGTCATATTTGTGCCTATGCAGCATACGTTTTGTTTAAATTCGGTATGATAAATGCACTAAACGCCAACGAAGTACTGATTTGCATGGCCGCAAGCCGCCCTCAACATGTTCAACCTTGCCTTGCCCAAACTGATCGTGTGATTTCAGTTTACAGTTGAACGTCTTGGACCATGTCGACCGTTTCATGCAACATTGCCACTTTGACACTGATATTGTTTAAAGCAATATTTATGTTTTGTTATGGTACGGAGGTTTGTGCATCATTTTCAGAGGTGTGGAAACAAAAGTAGGTTGCATGATCGATCAGCAACTTCAAACTTCTGTGCATGGCCAATAGGCCAAGCATTCAGTTTGCACAGAATTAACATCAACCACCAACACCAGGTTAAGAAAAGTGTTAGTCTGCCGGACGTTCCTCAGTTAAATTTGTCTTCATTGCCATATAGTGCTCACACAGCAGTCTGAATGACCAAGCTGAAAGGAAATTTTACACAATTTTGAACAGAAATGTGCAACTAAAATTCGTGTGGACCAAGAGAGATTCAACATTTGTTGGTCCAGATGTGCGATAATGTATAACAATGTCATTAAACTTTTCATAGGAGAACTTTGTTGACATACAGTCAGACGTGCCTTGGACATGCATGGGATGTAGGTCCATGCATGCTGTATGTACCCACATCATAACTGCAGCCCTGCACATGGCTGGGGAACACTGTAACATATTTTGAAAACAAACTGACCTGTGACATTGTCATGTGATTTATTAGCACATATGTTGATACAGGTTTATTAATCATACAAATATGAATATTTGGACTTAATTGCATTTTATAATCAGTTAAAACAGGCACCTGCTCAGCCAGTGACCCTGTTCACTGCTTGAGTCTGAGGAGCTCACTTGGAGCCACACAGTGACAGTCATGAAGTCAGATGCCATGTCTTATTTCTGTGCTGCAGCTACATTGCATGTCTAAGCAAACACAACAGTTTTTTCAACTAAAATGTTAATTTTATTTAGGCCTATGTGTTGCCAGTCTGACCTAACATCAGAGTAACTCTGTCATTGTCAAGATTTATCTCTGCATGCTCCAATGTAAATTTATGTCATGGGCAAGCATTCACAATCTAGCAGAATTTGAATGAAAGCATTTCAATACTATCCAGTAATTTCAATTTATATTCTCAATACTGCAAAAATGCGTTCTCGGTGCCAGCCATATCACTGTTGGATTGATATATGGTTGTCCCTCCTTCGGGAAACAACCCGTTGGGCACACCCAAAGTGGTCACGTAAAGGTTGATCTCGCAACGGAGGTCAAGTAAGATGTAAATGGTAGCAGTAGGGGTGTGACAACTGTGGTCTTAAAAGGCAAGTGGTCTCTCAAAAGGAAAGGCTACTGTACATTCCAATAATATGAATGTTATTCTCAACAATATATGACAGTTTTGTAGTTTATTATTCTGGTTCCACCCTCTGTCCTAACAGTATAACACAAAGACCAATATTGTCCAGCATCATGTTCTGAACTGCCTGACACTTTCCAGCAGACCTTCACCTTAAATAGGAAGAGGAAATAGTGCTTCTTCAGATTGGCATACATTATCCAAGAAGAGCTAGAAGGGGTCAATGATTTAGTCTCAACTGTTTCTTCCTCAAACACCTCCAGCATGTCCTCGACATTAATTCAGTGAATGCTGCTAAAAATGACAGACAGAATGTTCGTGTTTATATATGATACCTGGGTTATGGATGCATTTCACATTTAATACAAATGACTAAAATTTGAAAATGGAAAGGTTAATCTTAACAGGGCTTTGTCCTGGACAAGCAAAAGTCAAATCAGGGCAAGTAAGAATATTGAAAGCACTTGCTGTTACAGCAATGGTTTTCTTCTTTTTATCATCTTTTACTTCAGGTTTTAAAAAGTGGTTTATCAGACAGTTATTAGTTACTGAGTTCTACTTTTATCAACATAGTAAAAAAAATTATGCTTCCCAAAGCTGATATGTGTGGAAATCAATTTGGATTTAGATTTACAATGAAATTGTGTCATACTGTAATGCAAATGATTTGCCAATGTTTTTATGCTGTTTAGATTGAGAATGCTGCTTCCAGTAAGTGTGGCATAGCCTCTTCTATTCATGTCACATGGAATGCGGCCATGTTTTATGTGTTTACATTCTATTTACAAATGGTACAAGTGTCTTTCAGAAGTTACTAAATGAAATAATGAATACAGTAACTTTTTTGCTCTGCTGACCACAGGTCGCTGAGCTTATGCGATCACTCATGTCTGTTTGTCCATAAACTTTTGCTTGTGAACGCAATTCAATCACCACCAGCTTTAATTTTGCCTCATATAACTTTCAGGACTTATCAAGTGTTAGGAAACCCAGGTCAAGTTTGATTTTGGGGCCACCTAGAGAATTATATAAATGTGATGTTTGGGCTGAAATAAGAGAATTTTTAGAGTGCTTTTTTCATAGAGTTTTTCATGAATCATTTTGAGACTGAGTGGGAATGTTGATTATGAAAACAGACAAAAACATTCGGAAATTTGGTGGTGCCACCTACACTACTGCAGAAGATATGGAGCAAAAGGTGTTGATTATATTCATTATTTTGAAACTGCTGATTATATTAGCGTTTGACGAATGTATATCATATGTACAAGTTATATGTTGCATAATATGGATGGCTTTGTTCTACTTTCTCAAGGTCACCTAGGGAATGCTTTTCAGGAAATTAATTTTTTGTTACGTCACCCCATCAGAGCTTGTGCGCCTGTATTAATATATGCCACTACAAAAACATTATACAGACAATGTCTTAGGTCTATGCTATGTGGAGTCGTGGTGGTGCCACTGGTGGTAGAAAATTGAACTAGCATTACAGGTGTGAAAAGTACATAAAATCTTTAATATTGTTAATTGAGATGGAACTAAGAAATTTATCTCAAATATGCATTGGGCCCATGTTCAAATTTTGTAATCCTGCTGTCCCTGACAAATGGGTATCTAGGTTGGATAAGTCACTTTTGATCATCACTTGGCCAGTGGACAACCAAATTTTCGATTGTAAATAATAATTTATAAAGGCCCAGTTACTTGGAATACTGACTGAGCCAGTGGGAAACACGAACAAGTTAGATGGTGTTGCATAGTGCTGGGCTGAGGTGTCAACGAACATTGGCAGGCTGTGGTTCTTTCTTTGAAATAAATATAAATATATTTTTAGCTAATCCAACTATTTCCAGAAATATTTGCATATGGCACAGACAGTTATTCAGTATTGATTGAGACAAGCCTTCTCCGACCCCCTCCGCAGGTGATTTTTTTGTAATGCATGATCTATGTTAGAGAAACAAGTGAATTTTGAGAGGGACAAGTAAAATCAGATTCACTTGTCCTATGGACAAGTGATTCCAGAAAAAATTGGAGAAGCCTAAATATAATAATTATGGTCATAACAGTGTTGGCCTTTGCTACCCTGGCCAGGTTGTGACTGCTCCGTCAGGCTCAGGGGGAGTTTTGTACCCTGTGCATGCGAAATAAGTCCCTACCCAGTGTACCTGGCTCAGAGGGTCCTGAACAGGATCATATCAAACACCGAACTGTCCTGCTTGTGCTATGTAAAGGGCTTAACCCAAAGCCGACTGCTTTGCGAGCTTATTGGCCAACTCAGATTTGGATCCCAACATTCGTAAAGTGCTCAACATTTTAAGCTAGATAAAGCAATCAAGGGCCCTATTGCTACGCCTTGGAGAACGTACTTCCCCTTATTCAGCGATATGCATACCTCAGCACGTCTGTGGTAAATCAGCACCTGGGTTTGCCCCTTTCCACTTCACCCATCGACTGGGCATGGTTGTTTGTTCCAGACATCCTGCACCATCTCCAGATCCAGCGGGCTTTCCATCAGTGGTTGGGAAAACCCCAAGGCTTAGGGGGCAGTGGTGGTTGTAGACCATTCCAAGGACAGACCAAGAAATTCAGGCACAACAGGGACCTTGGCAACAGAACCTGCAGCAGGTCCGTCTTCACAGTCTGTGAACAAGCTTGTCTGATACTTTGAAAGTGCACTCCAGTGGTCCATTTCCCCACAGCTATGGTATAGCTTTGAGTGATGTATAATGCATCACTCAATGCCCCCAAAAAGTGAGAGCCGTGTTGTCACTTTATGCAGACAGATGGCGATGGTATGCCGCGGATCAATATTTTAAGTTGATTGAGTAAGGACTGGTTATGCTCTTAATTTAAAAGAGTTAGGTCCACCTCTGTTTTCAAACTCACTTATTTACTTATCTATCCCACAGTCAGGGGATAGAAACAGAGAAGCTAAAGGTAGCAGTGAGGTCCCTGTTGCAAAAAGGTGTGATAGAGAAAGTCCTAAAACCAAGGTCACCAGAGTCTTTTACATCTGGAGAAGGTGTTGAGTCTGGAGAGATCTGTCACCAGTCTCCACCCTAGCTCATTTTGTGGCACAGCAGAGACAATATGATGCGCAGTCAGACGTTAGTCCCCTTCTGTCCGCAGGCAAGTTTTAGATGGAAGTGTCACTTCAAGAGGGTGACTCACATGGGCTTCTCGACTGTATCTAGAATCTTGCCTCCTCAATATAGGTCTTCTCCCATCAACTGACTGAAAAAAGAGGCGATTCATGTGGCCTGTTGAAAAATTCCATCAAGATCTACAAAGTAAATTTTATGTTCAGATTCTGTGCATAGAGGTAACTCTCTCAGGGGGACTTGTAAAATTTTTCTCTGACTTGCGCTGGGACAAAAAGGCCAAAATCCTGAATGTTCATTTGAGTCACTGGTATCACTTGATAGACACCAGTCTGTATACAGAATTGATCTGCCTTCACCATCTGCTGTAATTTACAATATTAGAGATCTACAGCAGTGTGTGTAAAGAATTGATCTGCTTTTGCCATCTGTTATAATGTATAATGTTACGGATCTATCTTGTTGGTGACATGTCCAATTTAATCATTGATCATCTCTCCAATATGAATCAACCTGTAGGTAGTGGATTGTCTCCAGGGTTTGTTAAGGCATGGGGTTTACATCCTCAGTCATAGTGTTTGCCAATTTCATATTGCTGGTCAATTTATAAGAATTCTTCTGTGTGCCAGACTGCAGCTGCTCTTTTTGTAGCATTCCAAGATTTTCTCCATTGGGCTGGCTGGTCAGAAACTGCTGTGATACTGAGGACAAAAGGATGTGATACCTGCATCTTGATGCTTCGTGTCAACATGCCTATTAAAATTGTCAAGTTGGCCAGAGTGACTTTGGCAAGTTGGACGTGTCAGTCAGGGCCTTTTTTTTTGAAATAGCAAGTGCGTACAAGGTTGCGCAGAGATCAGGCCCTAGTGTAGATCTCAATCCCTGCTGGCTGGAAACACTACAGGACTGTTTCGTGATAGAAGTAAAATCTTATCGGTGTTGTTGTATGCATCTAACGTTTCGTAATGACTGCATATGACATTGTGCACACATTAATTGATCCACATTATGTTGTGTATAAATGTGTAAAAAATAGGCGCTGTCATGAGCGAGTCAGAGAAGAGACTATTGGAGTGCAGATAGGTTTCCTGCAATTGTGTTCAACTGAGCTATTAGGAGAGCTGCCCACATGTATGATATGAACCTTCAAAGTTTGTTACATTGGGGGGGGGGGGGGGGTAAGCAACAGCTCGGCTAAAATATTTAAAGAGAAATAGAAGAAGTGTAAGAGAATTATTGCTGAAGTCATGGCAAGGCCTAGAGTGTACTGTGTGTATCATTTCCCCATTGATAACAATACACAAGAAGGGGGGATGCAATCAAAATGGGCTGCCTTGGTCATGCACCTGTAACTGCTTACATTGGTGTCCACATTTAAGGCGGAGGGACATACTTGAAATTGTATGGGATATTTTTTTTTTTTTTTTAAATTACATTTCATCATCTTTCATTAGAGGTACTTATGATCTTTCAGTATATGAAGTAGTTTCACATACAGGGCCAGAATTTCGCAAAATTTGGTGATAATCTATTTGGATTTTTGTCAGTTAGTTTTCTTTTTAAAGAAAGACAAGTTAAGGAGAATCTTTACGAGAATGGATTCTCACCGAAATTCTGGCCCTGACATACAAAGGCTTTGCTTTATGAAAAAAAATTAGTAAGCCCAGAAAGTAATCCTGTTTTGGTAGAGTCAATCTGTCTTGGTTTGTCCTTGATCACATAGTCATCAACCATTATGTTTGGATAATAATCATGATTCAGCCATGAAATTTTAAAAAATGAACAGGGCTCAACAAATCACATGTCCAATTGCTCTGGGACAAGTAAAGATGGTTGTCAGATAAGTGAAGATTTTAAAGTACTTGTCTTGTCGGAAAAGCAGAAATTTCCCTCTCATATATATACTTCTGCTCGGAAAAAATGGAGAAAGCGATGACAGTCAGAGCCTTTACGACTTGCAATGTTCTGGCGATTGCTGCAGCGTGTACACAGCAATGCAGGCATGTGTGTGGGGATGGCAATAAGTGATAATAATCCCGAAGTAAACATTCCAGGTTTTAACAATTACTTAGTCAACAGTTGTGTTCAACAGGACTTGGCTACCTGCAGTGAAACCTCCGTTACCGAATACCTCCTTATACTGAACGCCTTTTTCAGTCCCAATTGTATATTTTCATTATCTGGAAACCTCCCAATACTGAACACCTCTCTATACCAAACACTGTTGTCCCTTTCCAATGGTGTTCAGTATTGGGAGGTTTCACTGTACTTGATTTTTGTCAAAACAAGCAGATATTTTCATGATCCTTGTAGCGTACAAATGATTATAGGATCAACGGGAGCAGTGGTAATGTATTGACTTACACCCATTATTGGAGCAGAGTCACAGCAACCAACCTGTCACCATCAGGCTGGTCTGCTCTAATGATGTCAAAGCAGCTTAAAAAGAAATATTAAAATTAAAAAATAAAGATCATGAATAGGTGCCATGAATTGACTTCCCAGGCAAAAACAACACACAACTGCCAGTCACATGCAAGTGACAGCGTGGAGTAGATCTGCAGTGAACTGAGCATCATCGTAGGACCTACTCTCACAGACTGATTTGGGACACATTCGGCACTTCCCTCTATCCCTTACCGTTGCTTATTTGCCTGTGACTCCAAATAACTGTTGTTGTTAATAGGAATATGTACCAGTACCTGGTGCTGTGATTTCAGCTAAGCATCAGGACCATTGGGCCTCTTGTTGTGATGGTCGTGACATCTGAATGCATATTCCATTACAGGAATATTATATTACACAGGCAAACTTTATGATGTGGAGGCAGTGGTGCCACAGTTGATATGGCATGTAATTGGAACTAATATCATAGGTATCAAAAAATACATTAAATTTGTTTTTGTTATCATTAAGTAAGACAGAACTGCAAAATTTACATCAAATATACATGTGGCCAATGATCAAATTATGAAAATTATGGGTGACCTTGCTCCACTTTTCAAGGTCATTAAGAGCTTAGTAACGGACATTTAATTTTAGTGGTTTGGTGATGGTCATCAGATTATGATAGAGCCTGAGGGTTTTCCATGAATTTTGATCTAGTTTAGAAAAACATGCATAATGTAGAGGACCTACAGTGTCGGGATTGATTGATGAAATGACAGGAACACTGTCACACATGGCTCTGCTCTTGTATCAGGCGCTCAGGTATGATCACACTCAGAAACAGTGTGAAGACTATCATACCTTTATAAAATAACAAATAAACAATGACGTTTATGTGCACAAATACACTCAATGGTGCTCTGAGTGGTAAAATTTCCCTTGACACATATATTATGCCAGAAAATGTTATTAGTTGATTTCCTCTTAACGTGTTGTTGGTTGATCATTTTCACCAGTTTTTTATAAGTTGTTCATGTATGGTGAAAAGCCAAGGCATATTGGTTGCGTGAAAAAAGATGGAAATGTCAGCTTGTGTCTTGTTTACTTTATTTTCATGCCTGTCTCTGGACAGTGAAATGCTTTCAGTGCATTAAGTCACTCACGTTCGCAGATTGTTATCTGTTCATGATACATTATATTAGAAAGAGAGAGTGCTAACGGGTGGGCACATAGTGATACAGAAATGTGGAAACAGATTCTAGTTTGCTAAAGTGACAATAGGTGGCAGTGTATCCACCATGCCACAGCAAGCATCAGGCCCTGGCTGCAGCTGAATCAACTTTGCATTTTAATATTGTTGCTTATGTAACAAGTGTGTTCAGAGTTTATCATGCAACGCTGTGGAGGTACTGAGTGTGATGCACACGTGCATTTTATTATGTAAGAATTTACTGTCCTCTGGCCACGATATTGGCCCAGTTTGGTGATTCACTGTTGAATACAGTACAACTGGTCTTTATTGGTGATTTACCTTATCAGCATGCACTCCCACATAACAATGACACTGTAAGTCTCCATTTTCTGCTCCCTGAGTGCACAAGTGGCCTTTACAAAAATGTATTGCTGGGGTCAGGGTTATTGCAGTGCAGACATTTATTGGTTGATACATGCCTCTGTAATGGGAGTAGAAAAAAACTTGTATATGCTGAGAATTATTTGGTCTTCAGATTGGATAACTTGGTAGACAAGTGATATTGTACGAAATTTATCTTTAAAAAGAGCTCTAAGTTCACATGTCTTAACGTTAGAGACAAGTAAAAATTGTAACAGGTCAAGTGCTAGTTGAAAGAACTAGCTCTCTCTCTCTATCTCTTTCACACACACCAAGTGAAATCTGCAGGCTATTTTCATATTGGGTGTATGTTGTATTATATGGTAACGAAGAGAAAATAGCTGCATGAAAAGATGGGTCAGGATTTTCAACATTTTTAAACGGTACAAAGAGTACTGTTTACCTTCCCCCTTGGATGTCAACATATATTCTCTCACCTGTTTTATATTTTTGTTAATACAGTGGTACCTGTTATTTAAGACCACCACTGATGCCAGACAAAAGTGGTCCTATATGGCTTATGGTCATAAAGTAACAAAGAAGTACTAGTCTGTTGTCTTGACAGGGAGGTCTTAAAAAGTAATATTTACAATCTTACCTTTAACATTGCTAGTATAGGAGAGAGCCTGGTGTGTTATGAGACTATGACACATGAACCTTATGTGTTATCAGACCATAACACATGTGTCCCACCCACATTCCAATAAGCCACGCCCACCTGGGGTTTCCAGAACTCAACACTTTAACAAAGCTAGGCAAATCCGTTTCTGGTCGTTTGTCTCAGTTCTATGCAGGCCTACTAAATTTTGTGTATTCGAGCAGAAAAATTAATGGGGAAATGTAAATATAAGCAATGAGGGTCGCTTTTGTGTGTGTTATGGCATAATGACGCGGGTGATTGAAGCAGACATTGGGCGTGCGCCTCACCCATGATGCCAGCTTCAATCACCCGCGTCATTATGCCACAACACACACACACAAAATCGACTCACATTATGCCACAACACACAGACAAAATCAACTCACATTTCTTAAATTTGGTGTCTCGCTAGAGGTGGCCTTATGAGCAGGTACCACTGTTAATGCTAAGAACTGTAGCATACCCAAGACGTATGTTAAAGCTATCACCATAATGCATATCACCATGCTGATCTCCTATTACCTGTGTAGTAAAATTGGACACCCGCCTGCTATTACTGCGAATAGCTTTGGACCAGGGGGTACATGTACGTGTACAAAATCACAGTTTAATGTCATTTTTGTGTGTCTATGATTACAGTTTTAGCTACTATATATGCAGTAGTCCCTGCTCTGAGAAACCACCTCTGGGACACATCTTAAAGTGATCACATAAAGCAGATGGTCTCACCACATTGGAGGTAAATTAAGCTGAAAAAAATAGATGTAGGGGCCTTTTATAGGCTATTCAGTATGAATTTGGTCTTAAAAGGCAGGTGGTTTCTCAATTGAGTAGTCTTTCAAAAGAGGGACCACTATGTATGAGATCCAGGATCTATAAATGTTAGCTCTGTGTAAAACGGTGATGTCACCATTCATTCATTAAATGGCTATATTTAGATCTCAAGATTTGTGCAATTTTTTAGGTCATCTGACTTGTCAGTCAGTTGAGCTTATCTTGTGGTCCTCCGTCTGTCGTCCATCATCAAAAATTCACATTTTCGACTTCTTCTCCAAAACTGCCAGCCAGATTCACTTCAAACTTAATGGGGATGTGCCTTTGGTAGGTCTCTACCAACTGTGTTCAAATGGTCAGGCTCCAATGATTTTTTATTTCTTTTTTGAAAAATCTTATGAAAGTTTTAATATGAAAGTTTAACATGAGAATTTCTTGCAATGATTATATAACTTAAATATTTTGGCCAGATTTGTGCCAAACTTGGTAGAGGTGTACCTGTTATAAGTGTCTACCTATTTTGTGCAAATGGTCATGGTCCAGTGGTGTTTGGACCTTGGCCTCATTCCTAAGGTCACAGGACAACTGACACGTAATTTATTGTTTATTTGATAACTTGAAATGTGTTTTGAGTTTGGACCTTGAAGTTGCACATGTTAAAGTTTCTCTATGAAGGTCATGCTTAGACAGTACATGAGTGACCTTGACCTAGTTTCTGGGGTCACAGTGCAACATACATGAATTTCACTCTTCATTATAACTTGAGAACTACTTGAACTGGGACCTTAATCCTATCCCAAGTTCACAGAGTTGCAAGTGTGATGAATGTCTAGGTCAGCTGAGCATGGGCTGTTCACACAGCGTTCTTGTTTAAAATTACTGAGATTCTGCTACACTTTCCCACATTTGACCTTTGCTTATCTTCTAAAGCCATGCAGGTTGAATGGTGATGACTGGGCATTATTATTAGTACAGTGGTACCTGCTATTTAAATTAGACAGTGTCATTACCATATCCAAACCGTAGTCCTAACGAAACAAATCCAAGTCAATTCTGACCAAAGGCAATGTTCGTTGGTATGTATAGCTGAAACATATAAATTTATAGTTCGTATTTACCCAAAAGAGACCAAAACGTAAGTATAAAGGTCCATAGGGGGGAAAAACCTTATCTAGTTTTCACATGACAGAATGCAAAAAGTTTTGTTTGAAATTATAAGCCTATTTCAGTAAATTGGCTTGAACAGTTTTATCATTCATGCACATACAGGACCATACAATTTATGAAAAGGGACCAAAATTTGCAGCACATCAAAGAATTTGTAAGCGGAGGTTCTTAACTTGTTGAAAATGTCAATAAAATTCTGTATTTAAAAAGGTACCACTTGCAACCACCATCTCAACAATGATCATCATCCATATAAGTCCACAAAGCGACACCAACACCAACATCAATCCATCAGAAAAGCCCTCTAGGCCTGAAATGACCATCAATAAGAATCTAAACAACATGATTATATAATTCGATGTGTTTTAGGCATGTAGTTAAAGACATGATGTTGTTTTAAAGGAGATAAACTTAGAGTATTTCAAAAAGAAAAGTGTTTGAATTTCCAAATATAGTAAGTACATTGGTTCAAATGTTAAACATCAGCCAGATGCAAGTGACATTAGGCCTCAAATCATTAAAACGTAGTCAAAAATGCATTACAATAGTCAAAATTTGTAAGGATAGCAGTCACATTTCAAGTTGGTTTCCAGAAGTATTTTTGAAAGGACATTTAAATGTTCAAGAAAGCATATAATCCCACAAATCATCTAATAAGTCAATTATTAGGGTAATAATTTAGAATTCCAAAAATGTAGTATGCCATTGTAAGTCATCTGTAAGTCAGCCAAGCATAATTTACATCTAACTCGTGGTTCTATGAAGTTCAAAAGGTCAAATTGTAAAACAGTCCTAATTATTGTAAAATTCTACTACCCTTATCAGAGAAAGAATTTGGTTTTATGAAAAGAGAGAGAGAGGGGGGGGGAGGGATCATTTGAAATTCCTAAAGGTAACTATAAGTATAACTGTTTTCCTGTAATAATTTTAAATTTTTTCATTTATAATCAGACGTAGTTCAACTTGTCAGTCAGTTGATTTAGATGCTAATTATTTATACAAGAGAGAGACAGAGAAAGATAACATTAAACACTTTGAGCCAACCTGACATGACTTTCACAATAACAAACTATATTCATCAGACAATAATAAAAAACAACATCAGTTTCACTACACTTGGAACACAATAAATCAAGAAGTTTTTGAGCTATGACTTCCATAGTGTACAGGTGTATTATTCTAGTTAAAAGCTAGGCAAAGTTTGAAGATGGGTGACCTTTACCTAATTTCCAAGGTCACAGTGGTACCTGGGTTAACTTTGGTTTCCGTACAATAACTAGAAAGGTTTTAAGCTAGGACTTTTACATTGCACAAGATTATAGTCCATATTTGGGGCTAGGCGAAGTTTGAAGATGGATGACCTTAACCTCATTTTAAAGGTCACAGAGCCACTTTACTGGATATGGTTTTATACTTTTTGAGGTCAAAGGTCAAGTGCACAATGGTGGTATTTGTATATAAGGAAGTTTTTAAGTCAGTTACATGAAATTTTATACACACATGTATCCCAACCAAAGTATGTGTCATGAATCAAAAGTAGGTCACTAGGAGTAGGTCAAGTATCTGCGTCACAGTGACCTTATCACTGAAATTTTGTTTACCACTATAACATCAGAAATTGTTGAGACAGGACTTTCAAATTGCACATGATAGTGCACTCCTATATGGCCTACTTTGTATGCAAGCATAATTGACCTTGACCTTACAGCAAAAGAGATTGAAGGCGGTCGAAGGGTACTGTGTTCTTTGAACGTTTTTTTTTTTTTAACACGACCCAATGATAATGGACTTTTCTGCTTGTTCAAGTTTGTTGTTTTTCTCCAATAACTCAAAAAGTTATAAACCAATTTTAATAAATAAAAAATGTGTGGGATTTGGAAAAGCTGGATGCAAGGCGCATTTGAGGTAGCAATTTTTTAGACCCAGTTGGAAGTCTAGGTTAAATGGCCAGTTCAAATACAGGAGCCATTTTGTTAAAGCTCTGCATAACATGTTAAAAAGTACATTAAAATTATTATTATTATTATTATTATTATTATTATTATTATAATTATTATGATCATCATCATCATCATCATTATTATTATTATGAGTTGAGATGAAACTTCTAAATTTACAGCAAATGTGCCTTGGGCCAATATTGGAAGTCCTTAAGACTGTCTTAAAGAACACTAAATCCTGCATTTTGAGAAATAAGACGGCTAGCTATACAAAATGTACTACAAATATGCGTCATATATAGAGTTTGGATATTGCATTATATGGGTGACCTTGACCTACTTTCTCAAAGCCATGGACGGACTATATATCAGGAAATGATTATTTGTCTTGGTCATTACCTGTGAACTTGTGCACATGTATCGTACCATTAAAGTAATATTATACAGACAAAATTCTATGACGTGTGAAGTCATGGTGGTGCCACTGGTAATATTAAGTGAAACTGGCATCATATACTATTTAAAGAATACATTAAATTTATAATTTTGATTATATGAGATGGAACTTGCAAATGTATACCAAATATGCATCAGGCCCAGGTTCGAAGTTCTGTAAATTTTGGGTGACCTTGACCAATTTTCAAGGTTATTAAGGATGTAATAAAGGACACTAAGTTTCGCATGTTGAGAAATAAAAAGGCCAACTATACCAAATGTAGCATAAATGTGTATCAAACAAAATTTTGATACAACATAATGTGGGTGACCTTGACCTATATTCTCAAGGTCACAGGGAATGCATATCGGGAAATCATTCTATTATGATATCATGACATAATAATTGACAGGGCTTGACATTGAGGATTTTTTTTACTTGTCCCAAGGACAACCACAATATGAATTTTACTTGTCCCACAAAAATTTTACTTGTCCCAGGGCAACCACCGTTTCATTTTACTTGTCCCAAAAAATTTTCACTTGTCCCATTTCAAAAGTATTAGCTTACTTGTCCGTAACGAATATCACAGAACAGTGTTGAGAACCAAAAAAGCAGTCGTATAATGCAGGTGGTCGCTCATTGGAGGAATCGCATATGCACCACCCCAAATCCATGGCAGACTTGTCCAGGTACTTAGGTAGCAAGGTACGCAAATTTCTGCCACCACCAGGTCATCATTATCGATTACATATGCTTTGAAAAGAAATTATCATTTATCAGATTTAACAATTACAACCCTTAAAATCTTTATTTCAATAAAGAACTCTTGTCTGGGTGCTGAAAGATGTGTTTCGCAACTTGAAAATATTTGCCGGTCTTGAGTTTTGTCATTTCCCATTACGCTCAGTGGGCCCGATACATCGCCGGGTATGGAGCCTTCGTTTGCGAAGTAACCAGCTTAAACTGTCATAAAATTGCTTTGACGGCATTACTCACTGTCTTCACTTTATTCTACACATTCGGTGGAGCCTAACTCACCGTAATTCATAAGTTATGTATCAAAATAAGACTCAGCATTTTCCCATTGCCACCACGTGTGGTTGTTTGGGCGCCATGTTGACCTTGTTCTGAACCGTGGGAAAAATGGATGTGGCATGCACTTCATCAGTGTCTATCGCACGTGCTCCAGCAGGCAAGCACATGTTTGATTGGGGTTCCAAGTGATTTTGATCTAGCGAAATTTTTCATCGTTCATTTTATCAAATATGGTATGATCAAACATGGTTCAATTGGAAATGAGAATATTAAATAATATTTCTGGGCCTTCCGCTTATTTGCCACAGTAAGGTTAGGTTTCGCATGCAAAAAAAGCTATGACCACGTGGCTCCTGTAAACAACGAAGATTGTTCCGGACGCTTCCGGCAACCTCCGTCGTGCATTCAGATTTGAAGCATTTCAAGGTGGATGATGTGAACGAACAGGAGTTGAGTGGGAGCGATAAAGTTCCCATCACAAGTAAATTTCTGTGGATCATTATGAAGTTTAGCTCAGAAAACAATCTATAATATCCCAGGATACAGAGAAAGAAAAAGAAATATGATGGTTGAAATCCTCTTGAGTCGGGATCCACTACGGAGAGGCCCAATGCATGCGGAGTAAGCCACATTCACTGCCGTTGTAAAAATGTAAATAAATGGAAAGATCCTATGCTCGTGAGGAGGAATAGATACTGATTGATCAAATTAAAAAGTTCTTAAACAACTCTTTTTTCCAGTGATCCTGAAACTGCCTGGTCCTTTTGGTTTTCTCATAATTTTCTTTCTGCTGTGCACGTGATTGACTTTGTCTGTCCTCTTCAGTAGCCGCGGCCGCATTCTTTCTTTTGATACCCCTGCCAGGGCCCTGCCCTTGCTTGGCTTAGGCGGCTTCAAAAACATCCTAAACCTGAAAGCGTGTGCACTTGCTTCTGTTGACAAATGCAAATGACGACCTTCACTTCCTAACCTTTAGCCTGATTCCTGTGGTCAAAACTAACATGTGTCTCTAACGGCCAATCAAATACGCTTAATCTGAATAATTAAAGGACATAAATCTGGCGGAAAATAACGAAGCATAAACTTCCGGTTGCTTTGGAAATTTGCGACCGCGACATGTGCCAGCGGACAACAAGCTTGGTTTTTTACTTGTCCGACCTGCCGCAAACGTGTGAAACAATAAAATAATGGTTGTCCAAGTGGGGCTAGTCACATTAAAGAGTTAGTTGTCCGGGAATAACGTTTAATTGTCCCGGGCGCTTGCCTTAATGTCGAGCCCTGATTGAGGTAAAACTGTAAAACTTACACCAAATATGCATTTGTGTCCTGGACCTATTTTTCAAGGTCATAAGTACTTAAGGAAAGGACTCTAAATTTGATTTTGAAGTCTGCAACAAAGGAAGATGATAAGATTTTGGATTACTGTCTATGTTAGCCTTAGGATCTTAAAATTAGTATCCAAAATTTCAATTTTTCCAGGATAGAGCTACACAGACTTGAAATCTGTTAAATTAATGCATGAAAATAAAGAATTTTTGGGAAATTTTAGTAGCCATTTGCTACTTTTAATAGCCATTTTGAAGTTTTAGTAGCATTTGGCTATTTTGGCTGCTGCTAGTGCTAACATAGACTGTATAAGTACAGATTTTCCGAAAAGTTAATTTTCCCGGGAATAATTTTTCCAAATCACTGACTGATAACGCTAAGCTCCAGGCAATGTTGTTGGCATTGAGTGTATTTATTTTCCTGAATGGCACAACCTAGGAAAGTTCGGGAAAATTGGTACTTATACAGTATCTTGACCTGTTTTCAAGGTCTCACCAATCTGTGCAAAGAATCAGTGTATGCAGGTAAGAAGTATATAATTGTATAACTATCCTTCAGATGATCATAGTGTTATCAGATTTACTAATGAATTTGGTCTGCATCAATGGATAACAAAACCAACACACACCAGAAACGTACACTTCACACTAGTTCATGCTGTGGCTACATCTTTTGTGATGTTTTTGCTTTATCATAAACAGACCAGTTCATTACATTTGTCATTAAATGGCAAATATATATTCTAGCAGAAGTGTTTACACATAATGATAACCCCTGTATGCTCAAGGTCACAGGGTCACTCAAACCAATTGCATCCCTAACACACACCCCGTATGAGGACCACTTTAAAAATCAAGTGCCACATTTTTCCATGAAAACTGCTTCATGATCAACAGTGGTTAAGTGCTAAATCATCAAGAACATTTACTTCAAAACTTTACTTTCAAGTACCATTGTATTGCCGTGATAAATTGTTTCAACAACAAAAGTACACAAAATCCTAGTTCAAGCATAACTTTCACTTCGTATATTTTGTTCTATAAGGGTCACTATGTGAAAATCTTGTGACCACTCTAGCATCCTGTATGTTTGATAGAACTTCATGAAGTTTAGTGGGAATGTGGAGGAGGTCAAAATTTCAGTTGCATAAATTATGATGCCAGTGGCAGAAATTATAAGCCAAAATGTGTTCAAGATATAAAGTTCCATGTCTCAAAAAGTAATTGAAATAGATGTGAGAAGTCTTTTGGATATAAAGATCGTGTGCAATATTTGTTTAATACTGGTGACCTTGACCAATTTTGTTAGGTCACCAGTCCTGTAAAATTAAAAGAGGTGGTTTTGTAATAGCAGGGTGTAGCTTGGACATCAATGGCAATTATTAAACGAGCCTCCAGATCAAAGTAGCACTTGAGTACTGTGTACATAAAACTCTACTTGTTGACCTACTGTTTCGGTCACCATGACCCAATGATTATAGAATTTGGCACTTGACCAAGTTTTTTTCTTCAATAATTCCAAAATTTATCATCCAGTTTGAACATAAAATTTGTTCAATTTGAGTTGAAAATAAAGGATAATTGGCCAGTTGGAATATGGAGGTCAACTTGTGAATGCTCTGCACCCCACAGTTTCTAAGTTAGACCCATATTACTTTTAGAAATAAAGTGTATCAAAATCTATGTAGATGTCAACATTGGTGGTGCCACCTATGGTATTGTGTAATAAATGGTTCAAAATATGAAAATTTTGTCACCAGTCCAACATCCTGACTTTTTTAATCTATCTTCATAAGATTTTGTGGAGTTGTGGAGGAATTCAAAATCTCGGTTGGCTTTGCTACCAGTGGCACTACCTATACTTTGACCCAAATAAGTCTTCAAAAGGTATAAAATTTCAAATCCTGGAAAGAAAGAAATTTAGAGATGCCAGATTTATAGGATAAATAGATTTTGTCCAGTGCTAATATGTTGCGTAATATCGGTGACCTTGACATATTTTTATTAGGTCACCATATTTGGAAGAGATGATTTTGTAATGACATGATGTAGCTTGCACTGGAGTACATTGTGCATAAAAGTCTCCTTGATAACCTACATTTTAGGTCACCGTGACCCAATGATTGTGTGACCTTCACTTATTTTTTCAAGGTCACTTAGCACTAAAGAAATGCACATTTAATAGGCAGGATTCAGGTTGCATGCCGTGACCAAAAAAACTGGCAAGCCAAGAGATGGAGTGCCAAGTGCTATGGGCAACCATAGTTTGCTGGCTGGTCTAGTGAGGGCGTGCGGATCAATTAAGATTGACTCTGTGCTGACAACTGTCAACTAACTCTGACTTCTTTCTCCCATCGATGGAGACACCTCTGTTTTTCAGATACTGTTACAAACTTTTTTTGTGCTCAAGTTGGCTGTGTCCGACCGAATCTGGCCTTTTTCAATACATACATGGAAATCGTTTTCCCATCTTTATCAAGTCATTTATTGTTGTGGTGGCGTTTTCTCATTTTTAAAAAAGTATCAAAATTTGATCAAGTGATGAGGGGGTGTGTTCATGTTAGCAAGAGTATTGATGGTCTTAAAGAAGGGTGACCTTGGTATCATTCTGAAGTTCATAGGACCACTTCAGTCTGTGCGTGTAAGGTCAGCTGAGCACAGGACTGTCACAGTTCTCTTGTTTAAAAAATGTGAACAACATGATAGGAAGATCTGGTGGAAACCCTGCACATGGGTGCATGACCTCATGTGATCCAATCTTTGTACAACAAACATGTTTTTGTGCATGTACATACTTAGTTACATAGCCGCAGTATTGTTAATGAAACAATGCTGAAAATCCATACACTGTACATGTATTACCATTTAGCAAAAATAATTAGAACAAAGTTTCAAAAATGCAGAATAATTAATGCATGTAACTTACTGGGTGAAAGTGGTTATTGTAACATAGTTTATTTGAGGGTTGTGCACATTGAAACTGACTGTTCAATGTTCATTGTGTCTTCACTGTGGTGAAAACAGGATAAGATACTGTGCTTGTGTATGGCAAGAAGCCTTTGTAAAATAAGCAGAAAATACTTATGATGCTATGACATTTGGCAGACATAACTTGGGTGAACCCTTATGTTGTGCACCACCCCGTAGCCCAGTCACATTTTATGTGTACATGTCAGTTTAAAAATAAGGTACACAGCATACAGCATGTTTATTTTAGCATAATAAGGTATTCCAAAGTAAACAGTGGTGTATTATGTGGGTACACCATTCAACTTTGATACTGTGTCTAATGATAGAATTGCTCCTTATCTGGTTTAATTTGCAGGAAATATTCTTTATGCTTTTTTTTTCTGACCTGATGGCATAAACACAGGCATAAACCTAATTATACCTGTGAGGAGTGCCATCATGTAAGTCATTTAAGACATCATGCATTGTGTGCCACTCAGAAGATAAATAATTCACTATTTTTCTTTCAAAAGAGGGCAATATCCGTGATAAATGGAACATTGTGAGGGTGTTCTTAAAAAAAAAAGTAATAACAGAGGTGGAAAACAAACATATCAGAACTAATGTGAACATTTAAATACATGTATGACCAGACTTAAGCGTGTATCCAGCTTCTACCCAGGCCTGCAAATATATTATCATGTACAGTGGTCCCGCCTTTGAGACATCACCCCTTGGGCAGGTCTACAAGTGGTTTGTTTTTGGAGATAAAATAACATGGAAAGGTCAGATTTAGGGACAGTTGAATGTGGTTTCTGAATGTAGGTGGCCTGGTAATAGAGTGATCTCTTAAAAGAGGGACATTTGTAATTGGTATAACCTCATAACAGGTTTCCTGCAATTTCAAGGTGGTGACCCATGGGTTACCACATGCCAGCATATTACGGTTAACAAAGTACCGCACACTGCATGTTCCCCTGAGAATATATTCCCACCCACCTGGGTCCCAGAAGTCCAACAGGTTCACATGGACATGTACGAATTAATATTCAATCAATCAAAAGAAATAAATTTACCAATGACAAAAGCTTCATTGATTACCCGACTCAACCAATTAAACATACACTCCACTTCAAAATGTGTTACAAATGATGTGATAATGACAATAATAAATTCCGTAAAACCAAAAAAAAAAAAAAAAAAAATAAGATCTGGCCATGATAATTTGTCAGTAAATCTGTTGAAACTGGTGGTAAAGCTGGAACTGTGTAAACCAGATAACAGTGTGAGTAAATCAGATGCTAAGAAGAGGAATATTTCCGGATTTATTGAAAATTGCAAAAGTTATTCTGATTCATAAGAAGAATGACACAACCATTTTTTTGGTAATACAGGCCTATTTCTGTTCTTCTTGCTATATTGAAGGTATTTGAGCGAGTCATACTTGATCAAATTCATGAGTATTTGAATGCTAAAAAACTGTAATTCATACAAGTAAGTACAGCTTTAGAAAGTGCCACTCAACTGAACTGACCTGATATGAATTAATTGACAGAATTTTGACCTTTTTGGATAAAGAAGATGTACTTGTTAATATCTTAATGGACTTGTCTAAGGTGTTTGACACTCTAGATCATGAAATCTTAATATGCAAATTACATTATATGGTATAAAAAACAATAGTTTAATATTGTTTAAAAGTTATTTGAAAACTAGGAAACAAAATGTCGTCATAGATGATGTTCAGTATCAGTTGGAAGACATAACGACATGTGTACCTCAAGGATCTATTCTAGGTCTGCTTTTGTTTTAAATTTACATCAATGATATTAAATCTACTTCAAATATATTTCTATTTATTATCAGGGTTCATACAGGTCCTTGAAATCCTTGAAAGTACTTGAATTTACTACCAGCTTTTTCAAGGCCTTGAAAACCTTGAAAATCAAGGTTTTTTCCATAAAGTTCTTGAAAAGTCCTTGCATTTAAATACCCATTAATACACCTTCCTCCAAAAGTTAGGTTGGCTCCATCACGTCTTCCCCACCCACTAAAGAAAAAAAATGGAGAGCAAGACACAAAAATGAAAAATTGATTAAGTTGGAAAGTCCTTGAATTTTGGTAAAAAGGTCCTGGAAAGTACTGGAAAAGTCCTTGAATTTGAAAGCTGCTAAGCTGTGTGAACCCTGTATTATCTATGCACATGATACCACATTAGGTAGTGAAATATTTTTAAAAATCAAGATCCAAATAATAAAATTTCCTAAAATATAAATGCAGAGTAAGATAAAGTATGTGCATGGCTAGAAGTAAATAAATTATCTTTGAATGTAAAGAAAACAAAATTAATTTTATTCTACAAGCTGTTTGAAAAAAGAAGCAATTCTGACTTTGCAGTTGATACAGTAAAAATTGACTGTGAGAATGAATTTAACTTCTTGGGTCTAACTTTAGCCAAACATATGAGCTGGGATGACCATATACAGAAGATATGTGTTAAAGCATAGCAGAGAACAGGTATTTTAAATAAACTTTTAAATATCTGCCATTGGAAATCCTTTTAATCCTATATAGTACATTATTTTATCACACTGGAACTACTGCCTTCTTGCATGGAGCCATGAACCAAAAAGACTGTCTCTATTCAAAAATGGTCAATTCATATAATAAACAATAAAAACTTCAATGTACACACAGAACCAAGATTTAAACAATGGAAGTTACTAAAACTGCAAAATATATGTAAACTGCAGCTTGTAAAATTTGGTTACACACTTAAAAATGACAATTTACCTGCATATTTCCATAACTTGCCCATGTTTTCAAGCTCCATCATATGCATGACTACAACACAGGAAACAGAAACAACTTTTTAAAAATTTGCACTTCTCGTGCGTATATGCAAAATTGCATTAGCATCCAAGCTTTTAAAGTCTATGTGAAAATATATTTCACAGACAAGTATGAAACAGCATATTGTATGCAGAATTGCTACGTTTGTGATACTGGTAATTGATCTGTTTGTTATTATCTTTTTAAACATATTTTAACTGTTATTAACATATTCTTCAAATGTTTCCTGTTACTGTTTCAACACTGTGATACTTTTAGGGTGGCTTGCATGGTAGCGGTCAGATATGACCTTAGTACAAGTCTCCCGGATCAAAATTAACTTTTAAGCTCCGCTGACCAAAGGTCCCAGAGCTTATGTGACAACTCATGTCTGTCCATCCGTAAACTTTTGCTAGTTAGCACGATACCATCCCCAGTTTTCATGTTAGGCCAATATAACTTTCAGGACTTATAGGGTGTATGAAAATCTAGGCCGCTTTCAGTATTGGTGGCGCCACCTGCATTATGTAATTTAGGGGTCAAAATGTAAAAATCTTGTGAACACTAGCTTCTTTAATTTTTGGCAGATCTTCACCAAATTTGGCGAGATTGTGGGGGAGGTCAAAGTCCAAGTTGCTAGTGATAATAATGGCGCCACCTATAATTTGACCGAAATTATTAGCCAAAATGTGTTTTAAGATGTTAAATATCATATTTGGAAAAGTAATTGTGCCCCTCTTCGAAGAAGGTGGGCATAATTACTTTGGTTTCCACACAATAACTGAAGAGGGTTTTAAGCTAGGACTTTTATATTGCACAGGATTATAGTCCATATTTGGGGCTAGGCGAAGTTTGAAGATGGGTCACCTTGACCTCATTTTAAAGGTCACAGAGCCACTTTACTGAATATTGTTTCATGCTTTCTGCATTAAAACTTATACCTTGGAACTAGGACTTTTATATTGTTCAGCTTTATGGTTCTCTGTAAGGGCTAGGTTAAGTTTGAAGATGGGTGACCTTGACCCAGTTTTCAGGGTCACAGAGAGAATGTAGAATTCCTGTGGTTTCTGCACAATAACGCAAGAAGTTGTTAAGGAAGGACTCGGATACTTTACAGGTCTATAGTTCTTGCTAAGGGCTAGAAGAAGTTTAAAGTTTTGTGATCTTAATTTAATTTCCAAGGTCACATTGGTACCCTGAGTAAACTTTGGTTTCCACATGGTAACTGAAGGGGTTTTTAAACTAGGACTTTTATATTGGACTAGATAATTGTACGTATTCGGGGCTAGGTCAAGTTTGAAGATGGGTGACCTTGACCTACTGTCAAAGGTCACAGAACCACTTGGTTGAATACTGTTTCTGCATGATAACTTGCATTTTAGAGGTAACACTTTTATATTGCACAGCTTTATGGTTGCCTATAAGGGCTAGTTTGAGTTTGTAGATGGGTGACCTCGACCCAGTTTTGAGGGTCACACACAGACAGTAGACCTTCTGTGGTTTTTGCACAATAACTGAAGAAGTTTTTGAGCAAGGACTTAGATACTGCACCTCTATATAGTCCTTCTTATGGGCTAAAAGAAATATAAAGTTTGGTGACCTTGATCTAAATTCCAAGGTCACATAATCACCTGATTTAACTTTGGTTTCTGCATGATAACTGAAGAGGTTTTTAAGCTAGGACTTTTCTATTGTACAAGATTGTAGTCCATATTCGGGGCTAGTCAAAGATGGGTGACCTTGACCAAATTCCAAAGGTCACAGAGCCACTATACTTAATATGGTTTCATGATTTCCGCATGATAACTTGTACTTTAGAGCTATGACATTTATATTGTACAGCTTGATGGTTCCCAATAAAGACTACGTTGAGAATGAAGGTGGGTGACCTTGATAACAGTTTTCAGGGTGACACTGACAGACAGACAGTACACTTCCTGTAGTTTTGCCACAATGACTCAAGAAGTTTTTGGGCAAGGACTTGAGTACTGCACTGGTATATAGTCCTTGTTAAGCGCTAAAAGAAGTGAAAAGTTTGTGTACCTTGATCTTATTTCCTAGGTCACATTGATACCTGAGTTAACTTTGGTTTCTGCACTGTAACTCAAGAGGTTTTTGACCTAGAACGTTTATATTGCACAAAATTATAGTCCATATTCGTGGCCAGATAAAGTTTAAAGATGGATGACCTTGACCTAATTCGAAACATCACAGCCACTTAACTGAATATGGTTTCATGGTGTCTGCATGATAACTTGTACTTTTGCAAACATATCTTGCATACTTGGGCCTAGGTCAAGTGAAAATGAGTGACCTTGCCCTAATTTCCAAGGTCATGAAGCCACTTTGCTGAATATGGTTTCTAAATGATGACTTAATTTTTCAGCTATAAATTTTATATTGTCCAGGTTATTGATCATTTTTTAAGGGCTAGGTTAAAGTTTAAAGATATGTGACATTGATGTATGATCAACCTTCACTAATTTTGTAAGGTCACGAGTGCCCCATCTACCACTATCAAATAGGGTAGCGTGGGCAAGGGTAATGAGGGCGGGGGCATCTATGTTTTACAAACATATCTTGTTGGAATAGACTTGCCAAATTAATATGATGTATGGACCATGGCCAAAGGTAGAATGTGATGTAATATCATTGACTTTGACATATTTTTGTGAGGTCACCATATCTGTAAAGTTGAAAAGGTGATTTTGTAATGGCCTGGTGTAGCTTGGACATCAACGGCAAACAGAATTGAGCCTCCAGATCAAAATTGCACTTGATTACATAGTACATGTACATAAAACTGTACTTGGTGACCTGCTTTTTGGGTCACAGTGATGCAGTAATTATGGAGGTTGGCACTTGTCTAAGTTTTGTTTTTTCCTCAATAACTCAAAAGGTTATTACCTGATTTGAACAAACAGACTATACATGAAAAGCTGGATGTGGGGCGCATATTTTGAATGTAACAGTTTTTTACC
This sequence comes from Hermodice carunculata, assembly GCA_964020975.1. Classification (NCBI taxonomy): domain Eukaryota; kingdom Metazoa; phylum Annelida; class Polychaeta; order Eunicida; family Amphinomidae; genus Hermodice; species Hermodice carunculata. Next base: position 39,518,615 of record OZ026612.1, read on the forward strand.
CTTTGGCCTTATGAGGCCGACAGGTATTGTCGTACCCGGCGCCGTCCGGCCGTCTGTCCGCCCGTCCCGTGGTTTTACCACCATAACTTCAGACATTTTTGAGACAGGACTTTCAAATTGCACATGATATTACACTCCTATATGGCCTACTTTGTATACAAGCATAGTTGACCTTGATGTAATTCTTGAGGTCACACAGTGGTCACATGTGCTAAGCGACGTTACCGCTATCACTATTGAAATCCTGCATCTAGCAATCTAAATCTTACACACAAGAAGCTTCATAGAGTGATCTAGAAGCCTATTGAAAAAAGAGTTCATAGCTTTATATTTGACGTACTTTTTGAGGTCAAAGGTCAAGTGCACAATGGTGGTTTTGGTATAAGTAAGGAAGTTTTTAAGTCAGTTACATGAAGTTTTATACACATATGTATCACAACCAAAGAATGTGTCATGAATCAGAAGTAGGTCACTAGGTCAAGTATCTGGGTCACAGTGACCTATTAATTGAAATTTTGTTTACCACTATAACTTCAGAAATTTTTGAGACAGGACTTTCAAATTGCACATGATATTACACTCCTATGTGGCCTACTTTGTGTGCAAGCATCGTTGACCTTGACCTACTTCTCAAGGTCACAGAATGGTTACATGTGCTAAGCAACATTACCGCTCTCACTATTGAAATCCTGCATCTAGAAATCTAAATCTTACCCACAAGAAGCGTCATAGAGTGATTTAGAAGTTTGTTGACCTACTTTTTGAGGTGAAAGATCAAGTGCACAATGGTAATATTGGCATAAGTAAGGAAGTATTTAAGGCAGTTACATGAAATTTTATACACTCATGTATCATAACCAAAAAATGTGTCATGAATCAAAAGTAGGTCACTAGGTCAAGTCTCTGGGTCACATTGACCTATTCATTGAAATTTTGTTTACCCACGTTAACTTCAGAAGCTTTTGAGACAGAACTTTCAAATTGCAAATGATAGTACACCACTGCAAGCATAATTGACCTTGACCTAATTTTCAAGGTCACAAAGGGGTCACAAGTTTGCTGAGTGACATTGTGCATCTAGAAATCAAAATCTTAAAACAAAAGAAGCAACATAGGGTGATCTAGAAGGCTATTGAAAGTCAAGGTTATACCTCTATATTTGACCTAATGTTTTTGAGGTCAAAGGTCAAGTGTACAATAGTAGTATTTGTGAAGGTAACTATACCTGATACATTGGGACACTATTCCTATTCACTTACAACAAAAGAGATTGAAGGCGGCCGAACAGTACCGCGTTCTTTGAGCGGTATTTTTAATTCGAGTTAAAGGTAAGGTCAAATGGCCATTTTAATATTGGGGTACTTTTGTGAATGCTCTGCACCCCACAATTCTTGAGATACGCCCATATAATGTTTAGGAGTTGTAAAGTGTATAGAAATCTTTGTCGACGTCAATGTTGGTGGCGCCACCTATAGTATTATGTAATATACAGGTCAAAATTTGAAAATCTTGTGACCGCAGTAATGTCCACAATTTTCAAGTTAGCCTAATATAACTTTCAGGACTTACAAGTGGTATTAAAGTCTAGGTATTTTGGATATTGGTGGCGCCATCTACAATATTATGCAAAATAGGGGTCAAAATACAAAAAGCTTGTGAACACTCTAGCATCTTTAATTTGCTGCAGATCTTCCCCAAATTTGCTGAGATTGTGGGGGGGGGTCAAAGTGGAAGTTGGTGATGAAACTAGTGGCGCCAGCTATAATTTCATGGAAATTATAAGCCAACGTGTGTTTTAAAATATAAAATTCCATATCTTGAAAAGTAATTAGATCAGACTTGCCAACATTATAGGATATATAGACAATTTCCAAAGCTAGAATGGTATTTAATTTCAGTGACCTTGACCATTTTTTGTGAGGCCACCATGCCTGTAAAGTTGAAAGAGATGATTTTGTAATGGCAGGGTGTAGCTTGGACTTCAATGGCAATGTCAGTCACAGTACCAGGCAGGCCTATTGGCCTCTTGTATTACATAATCTGGGTGTCCTTGATCTTCTGTTGGAAAGTCACTGAGGACATAAAGTTAAAGACTCACTGATTGTTGTCTTGGTACATGCAATTAATATTCATCACAGGAGTTGCACAAATAAGCTATGATTACATGTGGAGCGAAGTGCCATCTTTTTGACAATTTTTAGATTAAGCTTTGTATGTTCAGAAGCCACTTGAGGACTCACAGCTTTGAAATGAATGGTTGCAATATAGCCAAGATGCCAGCAGAGCATTAGGCCCATGGGCCTCTTGTTATATCACTACAAATGATATTGTAATGTAAATTTGGATGTGTTGATCGAATAAAATGATTCCTGATTTCTGGAGAAAAAAATATTTGAAGAAAAACTGCTACAAATTATACATTTTTGGAAAGCTAACAAACCCGTAATTTGTTCTCTGACACTGTTATATGTTCTTTGTTCTATGTTAAAATAGCAAATATAGAAATGCATTATCCCATTTTTCAAAAAAAGAATATGGATTCAACTTTTTTATTTATACTCATAAAAACATCAAGTTTATGGCAAACTCACCGAAAGAACAAATCACAAAAGCTTGTCTTTGATTTGTAACAAATAGCTTTGTTTTGTCAAAAGCCCAGTCCTTTTGATACATGTGTTGAGCAAACCTGTGATATGTTTTCTGACGCAGACATATGTGTCCTTTGTTCCATGTTTATACAGCAATTCTAGAAATGCATCATCCCATTTTTCCAAGAAATATGGATTTAATTTTGTTTTTTTATTTACACTCATAAAAACATCAGGTTGGTGACAAACTCAGCGAAAGAATCTAAGTCACGTAAGTGTGTCTTCGATTTGTTATGAATAGCTTAGTTTTTTCAAAAGATTGAATCAAAGCCCAATCCCTTTGCTATGTTGAGGTTGCCTGTTCAACTTCAAATGTTTGTATCCCGGTAACAAAACAAAAAATTGCAAACAAAACTAGCTTTTCTAGAAAAATGTATGAACTTTATTTTTTCACAAAAATTAAACTTATGTGGAATATAAGGGTCACAATGAGAAAATGTGAATGTCCTGCACCCCACAGTTTTGGAGTAAGGCCCATGTAACTTTTGAGACAGGTTCATAAAGTGTATGAAAATCCGCATCAATTTTATTATTGGTGGCACCACTAACAGTATTATGTAATATATGCATCAAAATATAAAAATCTTGTGACCACTGTGGCATCTTTTAATTTTAAGCTGTGCTGACCTAAGTCACAGAGCTTATAGCATCGCTCATGTCCGTCCATGCATCATTCTGTCCGTAAACTTTTGGGTTGTGAGAGCAAGAACTTTAAAACATTTGATGTTTGCCCAATATAAGTTTCAGGACTTATAGAGTGTATGAAAATCTAGGTCCCTTTCGCTATTGGTGGAGCCACCTACAATATCATGTAATATATGGGTAAAAATGTTAATATCTTGCTAACACTTTAACATCTTTAATTTTTGGTGGATCTTCACCAAATTTGGTAGGATTGTGTGGGAGGTCAAAGTCTTAAGTTTCTAGTGATACTAGTGGCACCACATATAGTTTGATGGAAATTATGAGCCATTATGTCGTTAAGATATAAAATTTCATATTTGAAAAAAGTAATTTGATTAGACCTGCCAAATTTATAGGATAGCTAGACCATGGCCAAAGGTAAAATGTTATATAATATCAGTGACTTTGACCTATTTTTGTTAGGTCACCGTGTCTGTAAAGTTGAAAGAGATAATTTTGTAATTGCACGGTGTAGCTTGGACATCAATGGCAATGTAGGACAGCACCAGGCCTATGGGTGTCTTGTCGTACATAATCAGGGTGACCTTGATCTTTGGTCCCAAGGTCACTGAGGACATAACATGAAGGACTCACTTATTGTTGTCTTGGCACATGCAACAATATACATCACAGGAATTGCACAAATAAGCTATGATTACATGTGGAGCAAAGTGCCATCTGGCTGACAATTGAGACACTAAAATCACATAAGCATAATGTGTTCAGAAGCCACTTGAGGACTCGTAACTTTAAATGAAGATGTAGGCGCAATGTAGCCATTGTGCCAGAAGAGCATTAGGCCCATGGGTCTCTTGTTTATAGATCTTTGTGAAATTTAGTGAGATTGTGGAGGAGCTCAAAATCTTTGTTGCATATACTAGTGTCACCACCTATATTTTGACACAAAATATGGGTTAAAATGTCTTGAAAGATACATATTCCATGTCTCAAAAAGTAAGACATGCAAAATTTAAAGGATGGATCATGTTCAATGCTAATATTTTATAAAGTTTTGAACTTGATCTATTTTGTATGTACATATAATGACTTTGTACATGAAGCTCTGCTTGTACTTTTTGTATCACTGTGACCCAATTACTATTGAGTTTGGCACTTGTCCAAGTTCTTTGCATTTCTTCAATAACTCAAAAGGAACAAACAGACTATGTATGGATAGCTGGATGTGGGGTGCACTTTTTGAATTGAACAATTTTTTAATCTGAGCTGAAGGTCATGTGGACAATTGGAATTGAAGTATCGTAAAAAATCTTGTGAATGCCCTGCCATTTGTTATTTTAGTGCAATTGTGGAGGTCAAAATCTTGATTGATGGAGATACTAGTCATAGCACCTACATTTTGATGGAAATTATGTGCCCAAATGTATTTAACAAAATAAAATTCAATACCTCCAAAAGTAAATAAGGTAGACATTCCATATTGATAGGTTATATAGATTTTGTCCCACACTATGTATTGTATTGTGGAGGAGGGATGAATGTGACCTAGTATTTATAGGGCATTGCTTGGACATCAAGGAGTAGAAAACCTATCCTCCAGATCAATATTTTACTTGAACTTTGCTTGCCCAATCAGTGAAACGCATCAGTTTACCCAACCTGCTCTTGTCTTGTTTCCAGTCTTTATACATTGTATCATTGTACTACATTACAAGTCAGCAGAGTGCTAGCTAGCATCGTGGACCTCTTGTAGTTTAAGTCTACACATTAAAATAGGGAGAATCAGTGGAAACTGGGGGTATGGTCACATGACTTTATACCATGCACCCCTTAGAAAAAATGTACTTTTATGTCTTAATTTTGGTGAGAAACAGCATAAGATACAGTGCTTATGTATTTAAAGGCCTTCACATAGGCATTGTGCCTGGTGGCCAATTGTTTTTGCGAATAAAATATGTTTAATGCTTAAAGTGCTAATCACGGCTATAGCTGTTTTCTTATTACCATTAAACATACAATGGTGAAAAGATACAAATTCCTCGTGAAGATACCAGCAAGCCTGGTCTAAAGCAAAAAGGAGTCTTAGTCCAGAGCTTTCCTCGGGACACTTTGTGCACACTGCATGTAAAGTGTCCCAAGGAAAGCTATTGACTCCGTCTTAAATCAGCACCTTAAGGGTTAAAGTAAGTGCCCAATATGTGGGATAAAGCCAATGTAAAGTAAGCAGGAAATACTGTTAATGCTTTGACATTTCGCAGACATACATCGGTTCACCTTATGTCCTGCACTACCCTGCATTTTCATGTGTACACACTGGCTAAATAAGGTGTACAGTACAGACAATCATGTTTAGCAAGATGCAGTGACAGATGTGGAGAGTGACCTGCATGTATGGAAACTGATGTGAACTGTCACACATGCAAATGGGGTCCAATTACGCTCATCTCTTTACAAAGTAGACTTGTTTTTATGGGCATTTAATGCATCCAGCTGCACCTAGGTCTGCAAATAATCACAGAGAGTAGCCCCTGTTCTGAGGGACCAACACATGGGCAATTCTGAAAGGGGTCTTACAATGCAAGTGGTATCTTATTGGAGATGAAATGACATGGAAAAGAGATGTAGGGACATGGTCAATGTGGTCTAAAAAAAGGCAGGTGTTCTCTCAATGTTGTGGTCTCTGAAAAGAGACAATTGCAGCTGGTATGACCTCGAAAAACAGATTTCGTTAAATTTAAAGGTAAAGTCTGTGCATTTTAAATAGATGCAACATCTATTTGAAGTTGGTGGAGGATAGGAAAATTACCGATGTTACTTCTTTTGGTGTGGTTAATTTTGACCTTGAAGGGTCAAACCAACACTTTTGGCTTATACAGTGGTACCTGCTCTAAAGACCACCTCCAATTTAAGACTGCATGTCTTTTTAAGACCGCTCTTCCAAGACCCTTTGCTGTATTTCCTTGTTAAATATACCTCCAATTTAAGACCACCTGCAGTATGAGACCACTTTTTGTTGACTGTAGGGGCAGTCTTAAATAGCAGGTACCACTGTATCCTGATAAAATTGACACTCTGGGCCCATGACAGTGAATGTTATTAAGGGAAATACCTGTGGGGTTTCTTATGGTGCTGTAACCTTTTAACCTTGAGTGACCAACAAAGCTCAAACTGACTTATCAGTTATCGTAGAAATAGTGGATCCTGTGCCCATAGTAATACCTCTTAATATTGATAAGAAAGTATCAGTGGGGCTTCTCTGACCTTGAAAGGTCAAACAGATGTATTGCTTTATATCTTGATATAGATGGATCCTAGGGCCAAAGTCATATAGAGTTTCTTTAATGCTATTATTGTTGATCTTAAAAGATCAAACTGACTTGTTGATTTTCTATACTTCAGCCAAGAACCAGGCACCCCCATTGGTTTCACATTTTTAACTGTTTTTTGTAATTACTGGAAAACATCCACTGGAAGACAAACTTGAATTGATGTCATAATAATTCGGGGGGGTTTTTTAGGTTATTTATTTGTACAAATGAAAAATGTACTAGGTGTTTAACCTCACCAATTGTTTGCTTGGATAGGTGGAAATGATGCATGGCAAATGGTCCATATATAAATGTTGGTACAGTGGTACCTGCTGTATGTGGCCACCCCTTATGCCAAGAAAAAGTGGCCTCATACAGCAGGTGACCTGTCCCAACAGGTAAATTTCACAAAGAAATTGACTCCCATGTCCGAGCCAAGTGACCACAAAAAGCAATGCAGCTGCTCACGGCAGTGGTTGCATACAGCAGGTACCACTGTATATGTATGTTGTATACACTTTTTTGTGCATGTACATACTGTACATACTGAAAATCCATTATCACCGGTTAGGAAAAATGATTAGAACAAAATTGAAAATGAGCAGAATATTTATTACATGCAAATTTACTGGATGAGACTGGTTAATGTTACACAGTTTATTAGATGTTTGTGCACATTGAAACGAGGAGTGTTTAATGTTCGTGCTATGCTGTAGCAAAGCAGGATATACTTTTGTGTCTTCATTCTGGTAAAAACGGAATAGGATACAGTACATACATACTTAAATGCCCGATATATGACAAAAAGCTTATGTAACATAGGCAGAAAATACCATCAATGCTTTGACATTTTCTCAGACGTAACTTAGGTGAACCCTTATGTTGTGCACTGCCCTGAAGCTTAGTCACATTTTATGTGTACATGCTGGATAAATATCATACACAATACACATCCTGTTTATTTTAGCATAAAAAAGGTATTTGTGAATAAGCTGTTATGTATTATGCAGGATTCTCATATTTAAATTATCAAATTTCATCCACAGCTGATCTAATATACATACCCAAAGGAGTTCTAGACTAGATGTTGAACTGTGTTTTTATTCATCATCATGTGAATAAACATACTGTCTCAACTACCAAGTCATTGATGCCAACCAGGCAGGAAACATTCCTGCACCAGTTAATGTTTTTTCTCCGTGCCTGGTAGCATGGACACACGTGCGAACCTTAGGTCTGTGATGAGCTTCATTCATGTAAGTCATGACACGTGTATCATGTGTATTGTGTCTGCCACTGAGAAGGTAAATATTTTGTGACTGGTTTTGACGAGCATAGTGCTAGCCAGGGCGTGTCCATGTGTCCTTTTGGATAGCCAAAGATCATGATTTTTACAATGAGAAGAGGACACCCAGATTTTAAATTCTGGCTAACAGTCTGTTGAAAAGGGACAATATCCATTGTGAATGGAACTATCTGAAGGTGTTCTCTGTAAAAAAAATGCAATACTAGAGGTGAAGAGTGACCTATATAAACTGACGTGAACAGTCATCCATGCAAGTGTGGCCAGACAACACTTAGGCCTGCAATTGTTTTTATGGGCACAGTGCATCCAACTCTACCCAGGCCCGGAAATACCTGTATAATTTACTTACTGGTATAACCACATAACAGATCTCCTACAATATCAAGTGGTGGTGGTGGTGATAGTGACCCATGGGTTACTATTTGCCAGCATATTATGATTAACTTGAGTTCTGCATATTCACCTAAAAAATACATTTTTACCCACCTGGGTCGTGGTATCAGAGAATATTTGTTCCCCCAGGAAAGAACATTCATTCCCCCTGGGAACAAATACTCCTAAGCATTTGCTCCCCATGTGAATATTTCTTCCCCTGCCTGACGCTTTGTATTGTCAGTTAAGTTTAGTGTGTCCATCTGGTATTCACACTTGGAATTATTTAATACATATTATCAAAATAAGCTGAACTATGTAAGCTTAATGGAGTATGAGATTGAACTTAAACTAAGCTATCAACCTAAGCTGAGCTAAATTTCATAAGCTTTAAAAAAAAAAATTTATAGCAGAAGCCAAAAATATTCACCTGAACAATCATTGTTGTCTTGATTGCAGCCCATGTGGCTGATTCTACATACAATGTGTATTGATAATGATCCTTAATGTGTGACAGTGCTGTACAGGCATGCAAGAATTGTCATAAGCCCCCCCCCCCCCCCAAAAAGTATATTATGTATATAAATATATATATATATATATATATATATATATATATATATATATATATATATATATATATATATATATATATATATATATATATATATACACACACATACATATATATATACACATACATATATGTATATAGTGTGTGTGTGTGTGTTTGTTTCCCCAAACAGACCAAAATTTTGGCAGGTAGGTAGGTAGGCAGAACTTTTTTTTCCTAGTGTGACAATTTGGGTGTGTGTGTTTATGTTCTTTGTTAACTGTTCCACAATTTTGGGTTTTTTTTATGTAGGTGTTTGTATTTTTTATTTTTCATTTTTTTTGGGGGGGGGGGGGGGTTATCAGAAGTAAGTGAACAGGGGGTCAGTGTGGGGGAGGGGGTTTAATGATTGGTCTGTTGCCTTAGGGGAAACAAACTTTTTTTTTGGGGGGGGGGGGGCTAATGGGCGCCAGCAGCAGTCCCCACAGAGCTACAGCATCAGTCTGTGCCGCTATTGGAAAACAGTTGTGTGGACCATATACTGCTGGTAAAAATTAAGTTGCCCCTGCTCAGTGTTGAACACGGCAGTGACATCTTTTTATTGACCAGGAGTATTTTCCTGTGTAATAATAATTTAATAATTTTTTTTTTTTTTAAAAAAGAGAAAATTGAGGTGTTTGTGCATGCCAAATTTCTTTCACTCTTAGAACTAAAGATACCAAACTTGGTGATTTGATACTTCTTGGGATAGCAGTGTCATTTTGACCTTGACCTTTGATCCACATAGAAAATGCTTGTCTGGGATATATTTCATATACTGTAATACCTACAGATACCAAAACTTGGTGTGTGGATACTTCTGGGGATAGCAGTATGCCATGTGACCATTACCTTTGACCCTGTCATGTAAAATGCATGTCCAGGTCATATTTTTTTCACTATAAGAACAAATACTCACCACTGACCTCAGATATGCGACTGACTATGCATTACCATACAATATGACAATGATGACTGACCTTGTTATATTTTGTTTCTTAGTGTAAGTTATGTGAAGGAGATTGGACTAAGTGTCCAAATTACCCAGAGCATACAGATTCAAGCTTAGGTTGCCAAAGATGTATTTACCCCCCCCCCCCCCCCCCCCCCCCATTTTAAAACAATTTGTGTGGGTGAGAAGTAACAAAAACTAGTCTTGAAAGTGACACCACTATAAAAACAAGAACATCTGTGGACTTACAGTAATGTTCACAAAAAAAATTGATGGATGGACAGACGTACAGACAAAACAGATTGTATAAGCTGTGTGACTCTAGGTCAGCACAGCTAATCATTTGTTTCCCAGTTTGCAAAGAAATAGTATTTCATTACATGCAATAAACATCTAATTTTGTTTTGTTTAACTATTCAAGGTGTAAAATCTGTTGTTGTAGGTAACATTGTGAAGTGTCCTACCTGCAAGCAAGAATGCACTACAGTTGAAGTGATAGAGAACCAATTTGTGTTGAATGACAACAACAGTGAAGCTGCTCCCACCAATGAGGAGAAGAGCAATATGTGCACTGCATGTGAGGAGAGCTCTGCGGCCACATCCTTCTGTATTGAGTGCACCGAGTGGCTGTGTGACCAGTGTGTCCAGGCACACAGGCGTGTCCGAGTGACCAAAGACCACACTATTCAGCCAAAGGACAGTGTTGTGACCAACAACTCTGTCAACATGTCACAGCGAATTCTCACGTGTCCAGTTCACAAGCAGGAGGCTTTGAAACTGTTTTGCGAAACGTGTGACAGGCTGACTTGTCGTGACTGTCAGCTGTCAGAACACAAGGACCACAAGTATCAGTTTGTACATGAAGCGTCACATCAGTACAAACTATTTCTCCAGACATTACTCAATAAGATTAAAGAGAAACGCACCTACATCGAGAATGCAAAAACGCTTATTAATAAAAGGTACAAGGAAATCTCAGACAGGGAACAATATGTGACAAATGATATCAAAACATTTGCTGTCAAGATGATATCTGAAATTAACAGGCGAGGCAAGCGCTTACTAGCAGACTTGACTGCTGTCTGTTCAGCCAAAAAGTCACAGTTATCTCAGAAAAATGCTGAAATACTATCATTGTCCATGAAATTAGACCATTGTATGAAATTTGCTGAGTATATCGTGGATCATGGGAGCAATAGTGCAATACTTTATAGCAAAAGGATTCTAGTCAATCAATTGCGCCATGTTTTGCGAACACGTTGCGAGGTTCCAAACCCAAACCATGTTGTAGATATCCGGTTCAATTATGACTCGCCACAATTCCTTAACCAGATAAACCACATGGGTAGCTTAATTGTGGACGGAGTACCCTTTCAGGGCTTTGTTCGAGGGCCTCAGCCGGGCAACCATGGTGCACCTCCACCAAATGGGCAAGGCCTACCAAGGTCACGCCCTTATTTTCCACCAAATCTTGAAGGCCTTAATCCTCAGCAGAAAGCTCTGTTAACCAAAAAAATGCTGCAGCTTCAGCAACAAAGAGCAGCAGCAGCAGCCAGTGGGAACTCTGCATCTGGATCGTCGTCACCCATTGGAGGGCCCATGGGCAACCATGCCCCGCTGCCTAGTGGGGCTGCTTCACGTCTATCCCATTTGCCAAACAGGTCCAGCACTGTGTCCAGCACCAATACCCAGACAGTCAAAACAGGATCTGTGTTCTACCCTCCCAGTGGGATCCCGACCAGTAAATCTCAACACAATCACATGATCAACCTGGCCCAGATTCACCAACGGCTGGTTCAGCGCCAACAGCAGGCCACCAGCAGCACCACCACCACTGTGGCCCAGCCAATCATCATCCAGCCACATCCCCAGCCCAGTGCCAGTCCCAGCTCCACTATTCACCATGGACGATCACTACTGCCCCCAAATACAACTCCCATACAGGTCTCTTCAGCAAATAGTGGTGGTTCTCCAGTGGATGTATCCAGTCAACAACCAAGTCTGGTATCAAGGAGTGCTGGTGAGTAGACAGCAGACATATACCAGCAGTATTGCTTGAAATTAGGAGCAAAAGTGTCGAGTATTCTGCAAAAGATAAATAGTGTTCATTTTGTGGCAGTTTTGTTTACTCATGATTTTGATCCCTGTACAAATTTTTGCAGTTGGTCTCACTGAATTCTGCAATTTTTTGGCAAGAAGTGGTAAGAAACCACAGCTTTTCATATCTATTCTGTATCTCAGTAATATACATCCAACGTGGAAAGGATCCAGAGGAACTATGTAGAAGCAGAATTTGAGCAAATTTAGCCAGAGTCTTGTGTTTAATAAAAATAATTAACTTCTAGGCAGTGAATCTTGTCAATAATGCAGGAGTAAATTGTTTGTAAATTACAACATATACCTTTACTCTTCTTGGTCATGAGTGTTACAAATGTGGACTATAATTATGCCCCCCCCCCCCTTTCCGAAAGAGGAGTGGGCATATAGCAATTACTTTGTCATTGTGGGTGTCTGTTTGTGTGTCCAGACTGGCAGTTTTCACGCTAAAACTTGAAAAGTTTTTCACTTAGGGCTTTCATGTTGCACATGCTTATAGTCCTGAACAAGGTCTCAGACGAGTTCAAAGATGGGAAACATTGATCCAATTCCCAAGGTCACAGAGCGATTTTAGTCAATTTGATTTTCCCAGGATAACTTGAAAAGTTTTTGACATAGGCCTTTCAAATGGCAGGGGATAACAATCCTACATAAGGTCTCAGACAAATTTGAAGGTGGGTGACCCTGCTCCAATTCCCAAGGTCACAGAGCCATTTCTGTGAATTTGGAGTTGTCACGCAATACCTTGAAAAGTTTTTTATTCAGCACTTTCATATTGCACGTTTGACCTTGACCCAATTCCCAAGGTCACAGAGCCATTTTAGTGAATTTGCATGAGTGTACCAAACATTGTTTTCTGTATATACAAATGTGGCTACAAAATTAAAATTTTCAGAGGAAGCCCTTAGTGGTACATTGTACTTTGTACAGATTAATATCTTTCTGTGTCATGTTTGTGTATAACAGGTTCCTGCAGATTCTCATTTCAAACCTATCCTGAGGGAGTCAATCATGTTAATCCTTTCTTCTGTCAACATTTTTACTTTAATTTCTTGTGAATAGAACACATTTGATGACAATTGTAGATAAGACCTATCTTGATAGCATGTCCCAGGTCAACAGCTTTCCTTGGTATAATTGCATGTGACGCATGCCATGGGAAGCTGTTGACCAATTATTTGAACCAGGAAGCATTCCTAAAGCATTTGACCTGGCTTTAATGTACTGTTGCCTTCTTCTTATTTCAACCAGGAAACATTCTGGATACACTTGACCTGGCTTTAATGTACTCTAGATATTTGGGTCAAAAACAAGAACACAAACCGGGAGTTCAAATGTTTCTTGCGGGCATCCCTTTTCATTGGAAATGAATGGAATTCAACATGTAACTAGAAAAGAAGATTTGCTTCCCAGCAATGTAGGCCAATGTAGCAAGAAACTGTGCCTACTTTTTACTCGTGAGGTCAGACATGATTGTTTGTCAGTATTTTATCCATTACATGTACCTGTTCTCAATGTAGGTCTTGGAATTCCAGTGCAGGGAACATCTTGGGTGTGTATTTTTAAGTGCACTTTCCTTTTGGTCTTTTGTTTTTTTCCTTCCATATATCCATCTCCTGCTGCACTAAATAACATGTTGAGACGGAATGGAGCCTGCACATGTCCTGGTCTCTGTCATCTGTACACAGCTCATCGATGGAAATTCTGTTGAATGATATTTTGTGTGGATAGCAGAGTCTGCATGTTTTTATTTACATCCCTTATACATTATGTTCTTGTGTTTGCAGGCATTGACACACTCATTGTTTTCAACTGCTTTTGGCTCATCAAAGAAACCAGGAAAAAATAAACAGAATTTATTAAAAAAAAAAAAAAATGAAGACTGCATCCCTCATATTTTAGTATTTTTCACTGGTTGTGTAAGTACATGAAATGATATTGTTAACAGGGATGGAAGTATATAGTATTTAGCTAAATATTGCAATAATATAAAAAAAGAGTTGAAGCATATTTTATTTCTCATTTGGGGTAACAGGATTGGCCTTGCATAAAGGCTTTAGTTGTCGGTACAATCGCGTGCAAAATGTTAATTTGGTGTGTGTCAAAACTTTAATTATTCTGTGAATGCTACCGTGATGATTTCCATCCCTGTCTGCAGTGTACCTTACACAGCTTAGTTCCTTTCAGTGGTGCTGTCTAGGAGTTCATACAGCCCTCAGGTGGCTATGTCTTCTACCAGGGACAGCATGGTATCACCAAACAGTACCACTGGCATCTCCAGCTCAGGTAGTCCAGTGTTGTCTTTAATACTCTTAAATAAGTGTCTTCCTTTGCTAACCTCACAGTTGAGGTGCACACACACTTACCCAGGATCTCAGGGTTTGGTGAACATGCTTCTTTGGCTGTGTGTGTTCAGCATTTGTTCCAACATGTACAGGTCGTGTTATAGGACGTAGCAGCCTGTATTGGTAGATGGAGATTTGTTATACAGTAATGGTAACTCATAACTAGATAGGATAAAATTAGTAATGGCTGCTTCCAACAAGTTTATAACAAGTAATACTAAAAAATATACATGTTAAAGTTTTGCCATACAAAAACTACACTAAACATCAATGATCTTGTTGTCTCACAACAGTGTCTGGATTGACCAAAGTCTGCTACTTATATATTTGATTATATTATAAATCATGTTTCATTTGTAAATTGTAGAAACGACAATGGTTTTTTAAACAGTAGAGTTCATGTATGTTGTCATATCATGAGATCATTCCAGTGTCTTGTCAAAAACAGGGAAAAACTATACCAGATGAAAAATAACCATATTAAAAGGGTGGGTGGGGGGAAGCACTGCTCTACAAATAGACTCTGGGAAATGTGTTCTCATCCTGTATCATTTATGGTGATGTGACTTAGGCCCAATTTGTTACAATTTACATCAATTATATAAACATTTACATTAATTATATAAACAAATATAATTAAGAAAAAATAATAATAAAATGGAAAGGAAAAGAATATCAGCTATATCATTTGGGAAATAAAATGAAAATGAACTGTATTGCCCATTCTCTCCTGTGCAGCAGTTCTCCAGGCACCGCGGTCAGAAGTTAACACTTTCCCTCTTGAATTAAGACTGAGTCAACAGCTTTCCTTAGCATGGGTTGGGCACTAAGTGCCCAACCCATGCCAAGGAAAGCTGTTGACCTGGGGAATGTGACCTTGATAAGTCTCATGTACATTTCTCAGTCAAATTGTTTTTCATAACTGTTGAAATTAGTTGAAAACATTGAAGCAGACGGCATTTGACCACCAGCTGGTTTTGGCCGGTTTAAGGGGGAAAGGGTAAATAATGTTTGTTGTGTTGATGAAGAAGCTGTAGATATGAACCACCAATGTACATGTACACTTAACAGATTTATTTTGAAGGGATTCATTTTAATGGATTTGCATTTCAGATTTATCAGTGAGGCCCATATAGAGCCTCTTTGGACATATTAATGGATTTTCAAATTCATTTTTGTTCAAACTTGTCAAATTTGTGTTTATATTAAAGAGAAAATAATTTCACTGGGTTTTTATTTTTGCAATTTTATGTGTCAACGCAGGAAGTGAAAATAAAACACAGTGAAAGGAAGCAGGCTCCCGGTCATAATATTTGTATGTGTTGCAGTGGGACAGGTGAGTGGACCATCAGTCAGGAATGGTTCTAGTCCAGCTGGATCCATGTCAGACACAGGGTCCATGGTAAGGAGTCCAGTCATCTTCCCTGACTGTGCAGACCAGTCCAGCACAGATCCTCTCATCATACTGTCTCGCCCTTCAAGCTCAGACAGGTAAATCATTGTCCTACATTCAAAACAAATTGTATGGGTCGCCAGTCTTGCTTGCCAACCTTAGCTAAGCTTCAGCACAGGTTATCCTAAGCAGGGACCACTGTGACCATTAGACAATTGGCCAAATGCTAATGTTTTTTTAATTTGTCTCAAATGTGAAAGTGGGTAAAATATATTTAATTGATTTATCAAAGGGCCAAGACTGAATTAAATTATACATGTACTTCCAATTTGATTTCAGGTTTTTATGCCCCCCCCCCCCCGACGAAGGTGGGGCATATAGCTTTGGTAATGTCAGTCTGTAGAGAGACTTTGGTTTCCGCACCGTAACTCCAGAAGTTTATGAGATAGGACTTTGACACTGCCCAGGTGTATACCCCAGTACAAAGGCCAGGTTAAGTATGAAGATGGTTGACCTTGATCCTATTTCCAAGGTCATGGAGGTTACTGTAGTAAGTTTGGGTTTCCGCACTATAAATAAAAAAGTTGTCATGACAGGACCTGTATATTGCACAGGATTATAGTCCTTATCCAGGACTAGGTCAAGTTTAAAGATGGGTGACCTTCACCTAAATTCAAAGGTCACAAGGTCACTTTAGGCAACTTGGTTTCTGCACTGTAACCCAGAATTGAAGTTAGGACTTCAATATTGCACGTGGTAATAGTCCTCAACTAGGGCTTGGTCAGCTTAGAAGATGGATGACCTTGACCAAATTCCCAAGGTCACCAGGTTGGTCAGTAGAGAGAGTTTGGTTTCTGCACCATAACTCAAGAAGTTTTTGAGATAGGACTTTTACAGTGCCCAGGTATATAAATTCCAGTTTGAGCGCCAGGTGAAGTAAGAAAGTGGTTGACTTTGACCCTATTTCCAAGGTTATGGAGGTACTATTTTAAGTTTTGGTTTCTGCATGATAACAAGAAAAGTTTTTTATGATTGGGCCTGTTTATTGCACAGGATAATACTCCTTATCAAGGGCCAGGTCAATTTCAAAGATGGGTGACCTTGACCTACATTCAAATGTCAGAAAGGCACTAAAGTGAACTTCCCAATGTTATGAGTGCCCCATTTAGTACCATCAATGGGGTAATGAGAGTGAACATAATGACAGTAGGAGCAGGTCTCTGTTTTACACACGTCTTGTTTAAGTCTTGAACTGTCTTTGCTGATGCTAGTTTCTTTTGAATGTAAGAGTTGTGTTTTAGACCTTAAACTTGCACAGTTATTATGCGCCCCCCCCCCCCCCCCCCCCCAACGGAGGATGGGCATATAGAAATTGCTTTTTTTGTTTGTCGGTCTGTCTGCATTTCGTGTCTTTGCTATAATTCGCTTGTCCTTCAACTTAGATTAATGAAACTTTACACACAGACGCACTACACAGAAAGGTGTGTTATGTTCCACAATAAGTCACCAGGTCAAGTATCTGTGTCACAGTGATATATCCTTGGAAAATCGTGTCAGGGCTATAATTCCTTCACTGTTTAACTCAGTTTCATCAAACTTTGTGTCATGAAACTAAAGTAGGTCACTGAGTCGAGTATCTGGGTCATGGTGATACAATCATGTAAAACCTCATAACATTTCATGTGCAGGCTGTAATTCTGTTGTCCTTCAAGTTAGATTGATAAAACTTTACACACAGGTGCATCTAGAAAAAATGGTATGTCATGGACCAAAAGTAGATGGCCAGGTCAAGTATCTGGGTTACGTCGACATATCCTTGTAAAACAGTGCCCGGGCTATAATTCCTTCACTGTTTAATTTGTTTCATGAAACTTCACACACAAATATCTCTTGACCAAAAGGTGTGTCATGAAACAAAAGTAGGTCATTAGGTCAAGTATTTGGTCCTCTGCTATTCGTGTCCAAGCTATAATTTACTTGCCCTTCAACTTAGGTTAATGAAACTTTACACAGAGGTGCATCTGAACATAAGGCTGTGTCATGTACCAAAAGTAGGTCAGTAAAAAAGTTTCTGGGTAACAATGAAATATTCCTAAAATAGTGTCTGGGCAATAGTTCTTTCGGTATTTAATTTAGATAAATGATACTTTACACACAGATGCATTTACACATAAGGGTGTGTCATGTACCAAAAGTAGGTCACTACCTCATTATCTGGGTCACAATGACATCCTTGTAAAATCGTGTCCAAGCTATCATTCATTTACTGTTAAACTTCGTTAAATGAAACTTGACACAAACACACACATATCTTGACCTAAGGGTGTGTCACCAAACAAAAGTAGGTCACTAGGTCAAATATGTGGGTCTGGGCTCATCCTGCCGCGGCTATTATTTGCTTGTCCTTCAACGTAGAATAATGAAACTGTACACACATGTGTATCTGGACATAAGGGTTTGTGATTTACCTGAAGTAGGTCACTAGGTCAAGTATCTAGGTCATAGTGACATATTCTTATAAAATCATGTCAGGGCTATAATTCCTTTACTATTTAACTCAGTTTCATGAAACTACACACACACACACTTCTTGACTTGAAGGTGTGTGTTTGTGTAGTGAAAAAGTAGGTCATTAGGTCAAGTATCTGGGTCACGGTGATATATTCATGTAAAACTACATGACACCTTATTCCTGAGCTATAATTCTGTTGTCCTTTGACTTAGAATCATGAAACTTTACACATCTGTGTATCTGGACACAAGAGTGTGTCATGCATAAAAGTAGGTCACTAGGTCAAGTATCTGGGTCACGGTGATAGCATATTTTTATTAACTACAGTCATTCCAAAATGAGACGTGATTAGCAAGGTTATAAATGAGGCGGGGGGGGGGGCATGAATCCAGCAATCTCTGATTGCCTTTTTAATATTGAGTTCCAATTTTAAACTGTCTTTCTGCATGTGATGTTCAGGGCACAATTTTGGATTAAGAACCCAGCTTTTCCTTTAATGCAAGGTTAATTTAAAAAGAAGTTAAGATTTTAGATTTACAATTAATATTATATTTCTTCATATGGCCCCTAAGTTTTCATTACTTACCCTGTATACATTTTTCTTACATTTTCTTTTTAAAAAATGGAAAAAAAAAAAGAGACAACTTTGGCTCAAACTTAAAAAACAAGGGAAGTGTCATATATTAGGATTTTATTGCTGCGGATTTTTAGATGTTTTAAGATTTAGAGAGCTGAGGCATGAGCACATTTTTTATTTTAAGTCATATGCATGTAGTTAATTGACCTTTAACATAGGCTGACAGCTGTCTTTGTTTTACAAACTCAAATGGGAGAATATGTTGACTCAGCCCTGGTATCCCAGTCACTCAAAGGATCAAACAAGGAATGTAGCTTATAAACAGACAGATGGTTTTGTTTAAAGTCAACAGGCCCGCATATTTCAGTTCATATACTACATGTACCAGACCTGCATGTTGTAGTGCATATGTACTTAGCATTTTGCACCAGTCTGTGAACTAAAATCTGGTATTTAGTATCACCTGTAGTTGTGCAGATTACTCAGGCTTTTGTACTGCCAGTTTCTTATCAGAAAATGAGTCTGGTGTACACTTCTTGTCGAGCAAAAGCATGCACCTTGGCAAATAACTTCCATCTTTGCTATTTTATACCTTGGAGATTGTCACAATTACTCACTATGAACATGAGCATTTTTGCCGCGTTTGCCATTGTCTGCGTTTATCATTTAATTTACTAGAACAGATAGAGTTGTCTGCTGAGAGAGCTTGTCTGTTGTCTTGAATGTAACCCTTTCAGTACCGCATTTTGGACTGAATCAACAGTTTTCCCCAGCGTGCTTTGGCCGCAATGCACCCAAAGTTGGCCGAGGAGAGCTGTTGACCCAGAGTGTTATGTTCTATGTAACTTCAGGCATGCTGGAGTTTTTATGAAAGGTATTTTGACAAGGGACATGAATCTGGCACCCTTTAAATGATTGTGAGCTGTTCTTGCTAAGTGCTTCCACTGGCACTGAAAGAGTTGATAAAGTATGGGAATTAAGTGTACACCTGGCATCAGTGAACTGATATAAAGGGTTTCTCTGGTCAGGTGGTCACTCAACAATAGACCTAAACCTGCAATCACAGTAGTTGTGTTCTCCAGAACAAGAATCTGTAAATTGCAATGCAGATGAAAAACTTGTACACATCACAATCTTGATAAATGAGACTGGTGTAATTTAGGGCCAGAACATGACAGCATATGAGATTCAGTCGGGGCTGCAAGGTGCCTCCTGGGTTTGCAGGCAGTGTTGAACAGTTGTCATTTATATGGACAGCCAGATTGACCCCGGACATCTCTGTACACATCATGTGTGTGTAAGAGGAATATTTGTTCAGGACATTGCGGACAGAAAGGTAATTTACCAGGTTAAGATTAACTGACATGCAATCAAATACAAACATACAGCTTTGGCCTTCCAGAATATTTGTGAGTATATGTTATCTATTTGTGTGATTAAACCATCGCTATTATTAAATAAGAGAAGCAAGGATGTGTATATTTAGTCGAATGCGCAATACAATGTACATACATTATTTAGATAATCCAGTATGGGTGGCCCATTGAGTCTAACATTGGGATCACGAGTTGTTGGATTTTCATGTGCCGAGCGAAAACATGAAAATTCCAACAAAGAGTGATCCCAAAGATATCCCCAATGGGCCACTCATAGTGGATTTTCTTCCTCCTATGTCTGAAAAGGGCAAATACGAAATATGCACCATTTCGAAGTTCTATGGGAGAAACGAGTTTGAAAAGGACGCCATTTTAAAAGTGATAGGAGTCGGTATGTTATTGAATGCACCATGGCCTCTCATTGTTTTGTCTACTATTTAAATCCAATCAGTGACAAACCAAATGAAAGATTACAATTAAAACCTTATCCATATTACCCGCACAGGATAACCCATTCAGAACAAGCTTCAGACATAGTGGAAAGTGTACAGAAATGTATGTGTATCACACAATTTTGCACATTGTTTGCTTACTCTAGCAGCATTTTGACACCGTAATTTTCTCAATTCTTGCAGCAACAAGCCAAGTACTACAGATGCTGCACACATCAAGCAGGAAAGATTGTCAACTGAGACAGAAATGCCATCATGCAGTTTTGGCAGCATGAAGGTCAAGGGCGAGGTACTACTGGATGATGAACATTCAACAAATGAAGATGTAGCTATTCTTTCATTGAATACGGTATGTGTTCTTTGGAAATGTGTATTAAAGCCATAAAAGTATTTGAAGTATCATGATAGTGACACCTCAGTGATCTTACTAGTACATGTTTTTGTGACAATAAGTTTTAGGGCTGACCATTATGATCAATTTCTGTGTCATGATTTTTATGCCCCCCACCCTAGGGGGAAGGAACATGTGGATTTGCTCTCGTCTGTCTGTCGGTCCATCTGATAAAATTGTGTCACACGTACCGCTAAAAGCATCACTTACACTTGTGAAACTTGACAGGAGTATTATTAATCAGCACATGAAAATCTACAGGTGGAGTTTGGCTTGTCCATGCATCTCTATACATGTGTGGTGGTCAACACTGTTTGTGAAAATGACCATTGCCAACTGTCGAACATCGTTTCCAGCATGTCTTTGAAAGTACTGAGTTGCAGTCATAAGAGGTAATGCAAATAGTAATCAGCCTGTGAAGGTGCACACCTGGGGTAATGTTTGTCCGTATGTCCGTATGAAGCCTGTGACATACAGGAAATAAGCATTGTTTGATGTTGAAGTAGCCCGGCATTGTACGGATATCCGAAAGTGTTGAAACAAGTTTGTGCGTGCATCTGTCTAGCATCCGTAAAGTTGGAATGGCCATAGATACAGTAACATCTGTGTCCAGTGGACACTTTCCTAGTTTGGTATTGGGTTGTTTGCGTATTTTGATACAATGTAGTGTCTGTTTGCAACATTAGTCTTTAATTCCAGCTGCATTATTTTCAAAAGGGGGCAGGGGGGAGTCTTACTCATGCGGAAAGCCAGTGGATAAGCATCCAGTCATGACACATATTGATACATGGACTAAGTTACCACTTTCAAGTATTTTGGTAATCTCGTATGCCCATAGTTACAGTTTGTGTATCCAGTCCATATTATGACATGAGCTGAGGATTAGGTATGTGGATGTTGATACAATAGGTAAAATCAAAGTACATGTATATATCTGTCAATATGCTGTGGAAATTAAATACCAGACACCTGTCCAAGATGGATACTCCAGTGTTTGTCTTTGATTTTGGTCAGCTTTGATGAATGACTTAACAGTGCAGACAGTTGACACATGATTAGGGGATCAGTAGCACTCGGTAAATCTGTGTAAGATGGACGCATGTAACCTCAAACACACAGATTGTTACTTCTCAGTCTCATCAGTGTTTGTCTTGTATGTATTTAGTGTGTCTGTTGACCCTTGCAAGTGTTGGTCAAATCAGTTGTCGGTATAATACCCCCAAATATCCCTTGGTCAAATTTATGCCCTCGTGAGGGAAGGATGAAGTGGTTTGATGTATACTGTTACCTTGCTCACACCTGGCAGAGGTTGTCAGTCAGCCAACATAGTTACAATCACTGTTCTTGGTGTATTTCAGCTGGCTACTTGGTGTGAAAAAATATGAATTTATTAATTAATTTATATAGCTTACAACTGTATTAATACACAATGTATCAGCAAACAACAAAACAAAGTCATCCAATTTTCCTGAACTGTAGATTGATAAATACTAGCCCACTACAGCAGTGAAGTTAAAAAGTTGTTATCTGTAAGGTTCAGTGGCAACGGACCAGGACCTGAGCATGTAGTGCCCTGTGTGCACCAAGGAAAGTTGAAATGCTGGTGAATGTTATCTCCATAGGTCACTACAATTCTATCTTATTTTCATTATTTAGCATAAGTGACAAAATAATGTGAAGACCTGAAGCAAGTGACATTTGACATGTTGGTACATTTGGCTAGTTTGGTGACCCAGACCTCATTTTCAAGGTCATAGGACCAAGGTGTGAGCAAAGTGGTGGGTATCCAGTCTGTCAGTGACAACTGTTCCAGTTCCTTAACTGTTGTGCTTAAAATGTATTGGATGCTAGTGGGCAAATCCATTCACCTGATACAGACAACAAAATACAGTGCATCCACATGTTGCTGGTGCAGATGCGAAAGAGGCAGGTGACAGAATGGAACTTGTCCTCAAACAAGTGCACCCTGGAAAGGGTCTTTGCCCCAACAGTTCAATACCTCTCCTTATACTTTCTGTAGAGGATAGATGTGAAGTAGAGGGAGGGTTGTTGCATAATGTATCCCATATAGCGTGAGTAATCTGTTGTTACGGCTGCCACTGTGCCCTCGGCCATTGTACTGGAGATCTATCTATCTGTTGGTCCTGACCTGAGATATAAACTGTCAACAACCGTTACAAAAACCAAGGGAAGCATTGAAAAAAGTTAACCATTTTAAGGATATCCGCAGTTTCATATACGGGAACCGATACACTGAACAATATGCTCACCAGTATCAGTAAATTAAAAACAACACCCATAATGCTCTGCTTGATGTTCATCATATGTCTTCTGGTTGTTCATGCAACCTGTAATGTGGACAAAATGAACATAGGGGCAGTGGGTCATGAGATATAGAAAGGGGGTCAAGCTTGTCTTAAGCAGCTGCCAAAGGGAAGAGGCTTGAAGTTGCCTTTTTATGGATTGATGTTCATTTCGTTTTCTTTTTCACTGGGAGATACCCTAGTGGCCCTTTACCAGAGGTGGTCACTTCATACAGGTGGCCACCAGGACAGGTTTGACAGATGTTTCATCCCCTTGTGCATTATACTTGTCCAATTTTACAGCATTAGAGTTCTGAATGTGGACAACTGTTTGAAGAATTTCAATATATAAAGAAGTGTGACCAGATTAGTTTTAAATATTGACAAGAGGGTGGTTATCTGTCTACACGGCTGTCATATGTTGCCAACACGAAGGGCATATGTGTATGATAGGTACAACATTCTTAAAAACCGTAGAAGTCTCTGGCAGAGTGTTTGACTGACCAGCAGGTATAACTCTTGGATCATTTTTCCTGATATATAGTTGCTTGGTTGCTATGTACACATCCGTCATACAATAAAAATCCGTCATTGGTGCAATAATACATCATCTATCCACTACATTTGGTATATGACCCCTTAGCTTGTATCCACTGCAAAAATTTTATTTTATCCGATCAGGGAACACTTTTCTGCACGTTTCTTCGGACTGGGAGCCAAAGGGGCAACCTCTGGCAGTTGACCTCCATGCCCCATACTTGACCTCCAGTATTGACCAATCACATCAGCTTTCTCTCATTGGCTGCTTTTGCAACCATGTCATTTTCTGCTTAATTCTAATTACACATTTTTGACTCTCATCGTGTTAGCTTGTCTATTCTGCCTTAAAATGGCAGGTTTTTATCAGTGCCTCTTTGGGACATAAGAAGGTAACAGTGAACTTTTGTTCAGTGAACCGACTTTGGGGGTGCGTTTCACACCTCGTCGTTTCTTCCAATGTGGCATCTCTTGAGAGCATTGGTAAAAGGGACACCAGAGACCATGCAGTTGCAAGCCGGGACAATCAACACCATTGCGAGCATTGTCTGGAGGCTGTTTGAGGGACCAGATGCTCTAATCCCTGCAAGGTGTGCAAAGATGGGCCCCAGGGATTTTGGGAATAGGTGGCCAGAGTGGATCTCCGGGCTGAACATAAGAGGCGAAAACCGGCCCTAATTAATGCAATGACAAAACAGAGCAACCATTTCCTTACCACCGGTGCCCATCTCCATCCTATCTGGATCTTGTGCATTCTCTGGTGCATGGACCACCTCTGAGTCATCAGTGTCTACTGACCCCATCAATGTGTCAGTTATCTTAAGGTGACCCGAGACAGCTGCTGATGGGCTTCAGAGTTTATTCACCAGTCCAGTTTCCCTCCCTGTCATAGGATTGAGTATGGTCTTCACCAGGTCGGTGCCCGTCTCTGGTTTGGGAACCTTCGCAATGGCGAGTAGGGACAAAGTGATGCGTGGGCAGTCACTAGTCCCTTTCAATCTGCAGAAAATCATTTACATGGACGTGTCGCTTTAGGGGGTGGGGGGCTCACATAGGATTGAAGATTGTATCCAGAGTCTGGTCTCCACAATATGAGTTTTGTCCCATCAGCTGGCAGGAAAGAAGCGATTTGCCTTGCATTGGAGATTTACCATCAGGATCTGTCTCACAAACATGTCCTAGTTTGCTCGGACAATCGGACGGGGGTTGCAAATGTGAACAAAGGCAGGACCTGTTGGCTTGCACTTCACCAAAATGCTTCTGCTGTAGTTTGTGGATAGGCATAAGGCTTCACTGTGCACATTTAGTTGGAGTCCTCAACATGAAGGTCGATCAGCTGTGGCGGCAGATGACAGCACACAGTGGTTGCTTCACCCATGGATCATCAGGTCTCTATGGGACCTCAGGCAGATCCTTCATACAGTACCGATTTCGCATATGGGTCCCTTTTGCTGGCACGCCATTTTCGCATTGCACACCACATTTGAGCGTGCTCAGTTGCGAGCTTTTTTGTCTGGATGTGCCATCGCAAATAGCACGCCAATTTCTTGCGCTCAAATTTCTGGCACGCCAAATAGCCGTGCGAGTTGCGTTGCATCTACGCGAACTGCGTGAACAGGCACTTCGCCTCGACTGGGCATAGCGTGCCAGCAGCAGGCCTCGCTCGCTATTTTTCTTTCCCCTCCGTTTCAGGTCTCGTTTCTTGGCACGTGACCTTCGCAACAGCAGCATTATTTTTTTGGCACAATACGCGATAAGGGGTGAAACTAAAAGTGCCGTAACTTTATTTCTGCATTTCATGCAAACTGATCAACATGACTTTTGTTGAGTAAGACATTCTCTACATTTCTATGTGGTTTCGTTGTCAATTTAAACAAAAACTCGTATCCTACACCCTAACAAAATGAATATAGGCCTATTGATCTCAATCATGAATTGATCAAAACTGCGAAGCCTGTGTCACAGTCACTGTGAATCAATGGCATGGGTACCGGTCCCTTGGTTAACGTCACGGACGATGGTTCGTCTTTAATTTTTCTTAAGATCGGTCGTGTGTAAATGTTGTCATTAAATTATAGCGATAGAGTTTGTTGCTGCAGTAAAAGGTCGATAAACACACTTTATCGCAGCCACTGATAAACTGTCAACATGATCATCACATGCGGCAGCGGTATTTTCACCCGAGCCATGTTTACCTGTGGCTGGCGTATTTTACTCTCTTTCCCTGAAAAAAATGGACCGTCTGCTCTATTGTACGCAAAGACTGGTAGTATGTCATCATTCTGACCAATTTACAGAGTTAAATTTTGTTTCTTGCTTTTATAAATTGTCCGTAATCGCCATTTGTGTTCACACAAATGTCGCCCATCTTTCACAAGCAAGACTTCACAACATGAGGTAGCGAGTAGTCCCGTACGAATCAACGGTTGAAAAACGACACATTTGATTGGACGGCGAACACCATGTGACCGATTCCGGCCCCCTGACTGACCTAGAATATTTTGGAGAATTGTCTTCGCTGGTTTCCGACTAAAATGACGTTTGAAATAGAGGCAGTTTTGGCGGGGTTTCCCCTAAAATACTTTTGTTTCAGCCAATGGGAGAGCTTTCTTAAAATAGACTATGTTTTCCGCATTCTAACGATATGAAGATCATGGCGGGTAGACGCAAAAAAAGATCGAGACCACGACGATGAAATCACCCCGCGTGGCAGTTTTCCAAAGTTACATCATTCAAATTGTCGCAAACAACGGCCCGATCATTGATTTAAATCATCGTAGAAGGAAAATATTCGTTTTTAACGCAAAATGGAAATAGCCATCAACAAGAACTGACGTTTCTCTACAATAAAACGTGCGTGCTTGCATGTAAATAAACAACACCAGGAATATGAGACGGCCTTTAATCAGCCACTTCAAAAGTTTGAGTGACACGCTGTTCTAGTAGGCGAGTTCTAGTAAGCTGGGAATTTGACGTGCTGAGAGTTAAAGGTTGGTCCTACAAGAAAATAAACTAATTTGAAGAACAGCTCCTCACAAAAAAACATCTCTCCTCTCAATGTCTCATGACATAGGATCCATGCATCAAGATCACAAACATGGGCGCATGTTCATTTAGATTATGGTGGATATTCTTAGCGCAAAAATCTTGTTTGTTCTCTCGGTGGTACGCTTTGCGGAAAGTGCTGTCAGTGCAGTCAAAAACGCGAGGGTGCGAAGCCAGAAAAAAATTTGCGCGTGTTAATGGTCGAGACCACAAACATTTCAAGCCTGCTACATGCGAAGTAAGCGTGCTCATTTTTCTCGTAAACGAACTGGCATGTCAGAAATTTGCGCACAACTCAGTTTTCGCATCTGGCTGGTCGCATCTGATTCTGGCCGGCGAGAATTTCTGGCATGCCAGATTATTTGCAAGCATGGGACGTTACGAATGCGAAATCGGTACTGTATAGGCCTTGTGACCATGAGAGACAATTACAAGTTACCAACATACGTCTCCAATTCTGGATGATCAAGCTTGGGTGGTGGACACTGTCTCCATAGGCTGGGAGAATATTTGGGTGTATGCCTTTCCTCCCACCTCCCCTAATCCAGTGAGTTCTGGAAAAACTCATGGTGGAAAAGGTGGAAGCTGATCTTGATCAGCCCTTGGTGGCCCAAGAGGCCATGAACTGCGGAGATCCTTGAAATCAGTCTGGAACCTGCTTTGGCTTTGCCCCCCCCCCCCCCCCCCCCCCCAATGGCTGTCTCTGTTTTAACAACCCAAGCCTGGCATATTTCACCAAAATCTAGAAGTTCCTCATGTTCACACTTGGAGACTGTCGCGAATAGGGTTGCAGCATTTCCTTAAAAGTTTATGACTTCAAGTGGTCCAGGTTTTTTCATGTTGTGTGTGTGAAAACCCAGTGTGTTTTCCTGAGTTTAAAAATAAAGTTTACCAGCAGGGTCAACCATGCATACAAGGCAGAATGAGGTAACCCTGACTGTTACCACATTGGTACAGTGGTACCTGCTGTAAACACTGCCCCTTGGACATGAGGAACTGCGTCTTTTTGGTGACTGCCCTTTCACAACACTGGAATCTCTTTCTCTAATAAACTTACTCTTATTGCAAGACCACGTGCAACATGAGACCACAGTGTTTGCTGATAGCAAGGGTGTTTTTACATAGCAGGTGCTACTATATAACTCATGATACTCTCACTGCTGCACTTCCTGGTTCCAGCAACTTGCAGGCGTGGAAGGTCTTCCTCAACCATGGACATGTTTGCGTTGTCAAATGTTTAAATGTTGTGTGGGGAGAGAAAAAAAAATCACACAAAAAACAAACAAACAAAACAAAAAGTTGCATACATATGCATTAAAGAAGTCATCTTAATTTTCATCAACTTTAAAATCAGATTTAATGTCCTGCTGGCTGTGAAGTAACAGTGTAGGCAGGTTAGTTTGCTCAGATACAACAGTCAGTGTATATGCCTGAAGGAAATAGAGCAGAATGTTATTAAACCCAGGTCAGTGTTTGGAAAGAAGCAGAGGCTAGATAGCACTGGACGCACGTATTGTGTGGGTCCTGTTGACACACTTACTATGACAGTGGTTTTACACAGCCAGACATGACAGATAATGTAAGTAATTCTGTGGTGTAAAATGTGAGGCCGTTAGCTGGTGTGAGTGGTTTATCCCCGCAGCAAGCAGCGGTGTCTTGGCATGGACATGCAATCGTTTTAAGGAGAAGAGTCTGCCACTGCAGCATAAATAGTGGCCCCACATTTTACAGTGCTGTCACCTGGCTCCACTGTCTATCAGTGATGTCAGTGCTGGCTGAGTCTTTTCTGTGTGTAACACTGTAAATTTACTTAAAAAGTACAATAAAGTATACAATTTTAGAAAGCATTCAAGCTAAAGATATGGGACTTGGCTAATATTTCGTGGAAGCAATGTTTTCACAGCAATTATGAAGGTGTATATAGGTGATCATCATTCTTTGATGTAAATTTTTCATTCGGCTTGTACCTTATGTCTATTTCTGCATCAAATCCATGGCAACCTATAGAACACTCTGCAAATGAAAAAAGTGGGTCCCAAATTTTCAATATTTGTTGTTTCTGATTAACAGATGTTTGAAGTTACAATGATGACACATAAGAGGAAAGCTACTTTTAACTGACTCTGATGACAAAACAGCAATAAATTTAAGATCGTGAGACATGCTTTTTTTTTATTCGTTATATAAACATTCTTATCAGCATTATAAAATTGTAATTAACAGAATCATAAGTTTGTTAGCCTGGAGAACATGTAGACTGTAAATCTAGTTTGAAACACGGAAAGGAATGGACATCAAAATTTTAATGCATTTTGGACAATCGGCATACCTACAAACTTACTGGCAAAATAATGTTTGTATATGCTGAGGGAAAACATGCATATTTTAATAATGCTGTAAAATCAATTCATTGGTCCAAACATACATACCAAACACCTGCAACTACCAAATATGGTGTGTGGACACTTGATTAGAAAGGGGTACATCATATATCAAATAAGGTCACTGTGACCTGGATCCTCGGCCATATTTTCTATGCTGCAATTTAATTTGATGTGTGTATATTCCATAGGACAAAGATGTGTCATGCATTAGAATTGGGTCACTGGGACCTGAATCCTTTGCCTTCGACTCCAATAACGTTTGACCTTGTCCAGGCCATATTTAATATACTGTAACACCAACTCGTACACCTACCCAATTTTGGTGTGCAGACTCTTCATAGGAAAGAAGTATAGTACACTCCTAAATGACATCACTGTGACCTTCACCTTTGACCCATAAAGTTTCTAACTTGTCTTAGCCAATTCTCCTTCACCCTCACAGCTACCAAATTTGGTGTATGAAAACTTCCATAGGATAGGGATGTGTTGCACACCAAAATTGGGTTACCTTGACCTTTGATCCCCATAAAGTCTTAGGTTGTCTGGGCAATATTTCCTTTACCGATAACACCTTCAGCTGCCCAATTTGGTGTGTAGACACTTAAGGTAGCGGCGGGGATTGAGCTATAACGGCAAAATCGTGACCCGACAGAAAATGAGTTTTTTCCATTTCCGTAAAGTTTGGCACTTTAACTTTCTTGTCACCAAACATGAATACTAAAAAAGCAAAATTCATGTGATAAAAAAGGGAAAAAACATGACCATGTTTTAGCCGGCTGCAGCATGAGCATGTCTGTTTACAAATGTATGCTAATTAGTCCGCCAAAGTTTGGATAGCAGTCGGCTGCTTTCCACAATCCAGGACCGTAGCAACGACAAGCGACCAACTGTGACATTTTGAGGTGCGCTCCTACCAATTCTTGTATAAACTGCTTGACAAGATTAGGACAGATTGATGGGTTTGTTGTGGTGACCAAATGGCCATGTAGATAATTAAATCGATGGGCTCATGTTTTCCTTCTCAGTGTGATAAAAAAAAATCAAAAAGTAAGGGACGATAAAAGGTGACGATTGTCAAAACGGCACCTGGCGATGGACGTGAGCCTCAGTGTGTTTTCAATGAAGGCGATTTCAACCTATGCGTAAATCGTTACTAAGAATCATGGCATTGTATACATCATAAAGGCTTACAACCCTTTCTACAGTCTTGCCCTATCCAAGACCAATTTGCTTTTAATGTTTACTGGCAAAAAATACGCATGACGATCAAGGAATCCTAACACTGGACCACTTGGCTATAAATATGCCACAAACTATAAAAGCGGGGATTCGATTCAGCGTAAATAATTATATCTGCCTTCAATAATTATATGTCCCTTTACCTGAATGTGAAACAGTGAATAGCATTAAATGTTAACCTTGAAGTAAATTTATATGAAGCACACGCCTCCACTAAAACTGGTATCGTCTGTAGCGCTGTCCCATTTTGTGGAACTGGAAGACTGGCACATTGCACATGCACGGACTTGCCCACTTCATACGGGCGTGTTTCGAAGTACACTGAGCGAGGGGACAGAAAAAAAAGCTTTAAAAATTTGACCATCAGGGGGATAAAATAATCAGATTACTGTTAAATGACTGCGAAAAGCGACTCTGCACTCTGCTTTTAGCTGGTTGATCGGTCACATAAAAGTATTTTGTCTCACTGTGAGCGGCATGTTCCGATACCACTCGCCCGCACCCACCCATCAGGAAGTTTGGGTTTTGTGTCTCGATCAGTTTATTGCAGTTCAAGGGTGAGCCAACTATCTTTCAGTGGGCCAGTTATCGCCACAAAATAAAAAATATGTTACATGAGTGGCAAGGTTTCGAATGGCAATACGCGAGAAAAACGTGGCAAAGTGAATGGCATTCTTTATCACAAGGAAGGCGCTAATATGTGGAGGAACCAATGAAATAGGCTTGGCGTATTCTATTGTGCTCCCGGCAAGAACAAAAACAACAAAACAAAACAAAAACAAACAAACAAACAAACAAAAAAAAAAAAAAAAAGCGCACAAGCCAAGGCCCTCAATTTTGTGGGAATTGGAAACTTTCTTTACTGCCAGACAGACTCGCTCTGCGTAATTGTTAAATTGCGCTTGAAGTGCATGTCGCCAGGCAAGCAAACACAGTCCGTCTTAGCAGGCAAGAAAGTTTTACCCTTGCGCACGAAGGGTAGCGTCATCACCTTACATCTGAGCGTGGTCTGGTGCATTATAACTAATATTGATCTATGTAACCGTCAGGGTCTGATCAAAGACTACTTCAGCAAATCGATGGATTAGATTTTTCAATCTAGCAATACAGTTTCATCACCAATACAACGTTGAAACTAATTGATTCTCAACACATATGAAACTTTCGCTTTGGTTTTTTTTTTTTTTTTTTTTTTTTTTTTTTTTTTTTTTTTTTTTTTTTTTGTTTTGTTTCTTCTTTGAAGTATAATTTATCCTGGGAGTGTTTGTTTATCAGTAACAGGACTATTGTCTTAAATGTTACGTCACGATCATGACCGCCTATCTAGCATTTATAAGCTACATTGAAGTCGGTGACTGTGCTGAAGTCCGATTTACCCTCGGACTCAGTCCTATCCATATTCCTGGTCGTCAACACTTTTTTT
This sequence comes from Hermodice carunculata, assembly GCA_964020975.1. Classification (NCBI taxonomy): domain Eukaryota; kingdom Metazoa; phylum Annelida; class Polychaeta; order Eunicida; family Amphinomidae; genus Hermodice; species Hermodice carunculata. The sequence continues at coordinate 39,550,509 of OZ026612.1, forward strand.
CACATTGTCATCCATCTGCTTCCTTTTCTTCCGTGATCGTGGCATGTCGATTTTTCCAACTTTCTTTTCGGTAAGGTCGCAAGTAGTCCAAGACACTGAATGGGGAATGTCCCATCCATGCCGTTAATAAAGCCATGTTGTTCTTTGATCCAAGGTGATGAGAAGTGAGTGAGCAACTCCTGCCTACCGGGCTCCTTCTGAGTAGAGCAAGCTGTGAAACTGCAACCCGTTTGTTCAAGCGGCGCCATATGCAAACAATGTTGCTAGGGTCAAGGTGATGGCACCTTCGGGTCACGTGGCTAATCCGCTTTCGAATCCCCCTTTGAAGCTGCCCCATTCACGTGGAAACCCGAGTGACAAGCTTTCAAGTGTGGCTGCATTTTATGTCATTCGGGTAAAAAACTGCTTTTTTAAGCCAATAAACATCATTGTATGTTGGAAACTACACATCAAAGATGTTGATTGACATTTCTTCGAAGTACTGAGACCAAAACGGGCCGAATTTGGAAAGCTGTATTGTCATTATGGCCAACAATGTGCGAAAAAAGGGCCTCAAATCTTTCAACGGCGATTTCTCAGAATGAAATTTTCTGCTTATAAATCAATTTTGTGGACAGCGTCAATAAAAAGCTAATTGATCGATCTGCTTCAAATAATCGTCTTTTGAAAGATAAATATAGTATCTGGGAACCGTTTTTTTTGTTTTTCCGTCAGATGTCCCCTTCCGAGACTTTTGTAGCCCACAAAGTGAAATAACTGCTGAAGTTTAAAATGATGATCAAAGAATTCGATAATTCTGTTATTATGTATTTTATTTGTAAACAAAAAATACGGTTCCTGCATATTGGTCTATACTTTAATTTTACATAGGTAATACACTTTTGCATCGATTATTTTTAAAGAAATGCTGACAAAATGTCAAATCTGATACCCTCTTGTAAACGGGCGTATAAAACCCTTGAAAATTATCGTATCGATATGAATCTTCTTTCTAACAAATCTAGATGTCTGAACAATTAATAAAATATATGGTTTTGTGGGTGAAATGTGAAACATAGTTCATCTATGCAACGTCAAAGTCGCGGGACCGCTGCGCGAGGCTCAATCCCCGCCGCTACCTTAATGGGGTAGGGGTGTGTCACCCAACAAAGTTGTCTCACTCTGACCGTGACTTTAACCTTTGACCCCCATGAAGTTTTAACTTGTCAGCGCCATATTTCCTTTACTGTAAAAACCTACAGTTGCCAAATTTGGTTTGGACATTTCTTAGGATATGTGTGTGTTGTGTACCAAAATTGGAGCATTGTGACTCACCTGTAACACCACATAAAGTTTTAGCCTATAAATATGAGCCATATTCCTATAGCATAACCATCCATCTCTACTTGTTTTCATTGCTATAACTTAATACAGTGAGTCAGTGGAGTTGTCTTATCTACTCTCTGGTGGGGGACCATGAATTGCTATGCAATACTTCATCTTGCTACCCCCTCTTGTCTGCAAGCTGACAGAGTATTCTCGCCATGTCTATGCATGTATGCATCTACTCACCATGTTGACACAGTGACTTCTCACCAAATTGAGATACAACCATCAAACATATGCACCTGAAGCATCTGATCAAGACCTGTGATGAGTTTGTTTCCTGCTGACCTTCAATCTTTCAAGGCCGCTGGTTAACATGGACGCTTCTTGCAAATGCACCATTTAAGAACAAATGAAGCTACAACATTGAAACATGTATACCTGAAGCATCTTATGAAAACATCGAGTGAGTTGGCTCACAGATGACCTTGACCCAATTTTCAAGCTCACAGGGGTCACCATTCAAAATCATAAGGTCACAGATGTTTATTCTACTCTGTATTACTAAGTCCTTCCAAACATTATTTTTTCCCCAGGCTTTCGTTAAAGCAGATCTGCAGAGCAATATCCATACTTTGTAGGGCAAATACATATCTACATGTAACAGTTGAAGCTAGAGGGCAGGGTATGTTATGGTAACTCAAAAAGAAATATGAAAAAAATGTCATCAGGGCAGAAGAGAAAATGACAGGAAGATTTTTTTTTCTCAATTTGTGTGAAAAAGCACTGCTATGCTGTTCTCCCTCCCAATAGATTTTGATTTGTTGCCTGGATTCTCAGTTGACACATCACTAGGTCGCTAAACATTACCACTATTCTGCTCAGTCACAAAGCCCAATTGATTAACACTTAATGATGCCTCAAACTGAGAATAATGAGAGACCTTTGGTCCCTTTGGGACCACCACAGAGAGTTCCCAGCCAGTGGCAACATGGCAAGGTACAACTAGAAACTCCCAGCACTTGTGTCCTTGTTTCCAGACAAACAAAACTGGGTAACAAATGCACTGTCCCTGTCTAGGGACAGTGAGGCAGCCTGCACTTATCCTCTGACTCTACGTATGAGAGACGGAGAGGCCAAAAATTTAGGAAGAGAATTTTTCTATTTTTGTTGGCCAATCATGTGGGAAAGACCATGGTTTGGTCAGTCTTCTCAAAACTGAGTAAAGAGCCTTTCAGGGTACTGCCCAATTGGGAGACACTGCTTGCTCAACCTCAGATGAAGATTTTTCACAACAGTCCAGCAGTTATAAGGTCACACGCATTGAGGCTGTGATGCTAGGTGTCCACGTTTCTGAATTCTGTAGTGAAATAGCAAGAAGAATCACCAGACGGAAATTGTGCTGCGCTTCTGTAAAAGTCTGTTATGCCAGATGATCAGAGTCAGGTTTCGTCTTGAAAAATGTTGTCTTGCTGCATTCCAAAGCCATCAAGGTTGCCGATGAAGCCATATAGACTGTACCTTTTAAGTTAAATTGAGACTAGTTTGGGCTTTTGGCCTCTTAAAAGAAAAATTCAAACAAGTCCAAAAATGTACTTTGATGAGACAGGAAAGTGAAAAGCACAAGAACTAGCTTTTACAAGTCATTGGACTTAGTTGATGGAAGACTCGTGAGCCTCACTTGCAAAATTTTCTAGTCTCATACTTGGGACTGACCAAATGCTCAATCCTGACATGGATTAAGTTCCAGAGCTCCAGAGACTGCACTTGATTAGATATCGTGAGTGTAAAGTTCTAGCATCCTCCTGGGAAGTTCTTATTCTAGTATCTCTCACAGACCTCTTCTCAAAGGAGGTCACATTGTAGTTTTACCCGTTTATCAAAGGGACTTGGTGGAGACTATATCAAGAGGACAGCTCCGTGACAATGGTCCTGCCACCTGTGTGTAGACTTAAATGAGTGTAAAATGTGCCTCAGAAAGTTTAGTTTCCAGCCTCTTGGATTTACAGTTTTTATGGGTATTGGCCAAACAATCCTGCAATATAGCTGCACTCTTCTGATCTGTTGGCATATAACTATTTGTGATTGGATAGGCTATGTACAATGACATAAATACGATGTATTTCAAGGCATTCCCTTGTTTATTAGAAATACTCAGCTATCTGCTCCGACAGAAGTCTACCCCCACCATGTAGCTAACTTGCAACTTTTGAGTGCACGAGAGAAAAACGGAGAATTGTAGGTAATGCATAGCATAAATGTATGTGGCTGGACGCAGTATCAACTTTAACAATAGTACCTTGAGGTGTTTCCCCTAGGCCCAAACACCCAGCAGGTTAACACCCAGATTTCATTGTCCTGGAAAACAAAAAGAGTGTGTCATAACCTTTTGATTCGGAGCATGACATGGTCTAGCTGTTAGTTTTGTGTGCTGAAGTCAAAACTGGCTTCAGGATTCTTCAAAACTTTTGGCAGTTATCTATAGTGTAAACATACTGGCGAGATAATTTAAGATTTCATAAGATATGTTTGTATAGCCCAATATCGAATCATAATTGTGCTGACAGTAGTTACTCTAGTCAGAAGGTACAGAACTGAGGTGGTATCAACATGTAACTATGACAACAGAATGATACACAGTAACCAGCTGTAGGTAAAAAGGTTTTAGCATGTTCCTAACCGCAGTAGCAGATATGAAGCTACCTTGGTGACAAGTTGTTAATAACCATAGTAACAGTGATGTTATCATGATTTTAAGGTGTGCTTGTACTATCTTATCATTAGTGTGTGCAGACTAGTTTCTGTGGTCACCAGCAAGGGGGCTGAGATGGTGATGCCATGCTATCAATATGTAACCATGAAAGCCAAATGATACACAGTAACCAGTTGTGGGTAAAAAGGTTTTGACATAATGTTTGTAACCATGTGGTCAAGTTGAAGCTCTCAAAAGTTATAATGGTTATAACTGTTTGTATCCATAGTAGCAGATAGGATGCTACTTTGGTGACTGGTCAAACCTATTGAAGGGTTTTTAATGGTTATGTAAACACTTTAGACTAGTAACCATTTACACAGCTGTGCTGTTATCATGATGACTAGGTGTACTGTAGATATCAAGCTTCAAAGAGCAAAAAGAATTACAGGAGCAGCATTTGTAACCACGGTAACAGCTATGATGTTACCATGGTGACAAGGCAAAGCTAGCCAAGTAAGGGGGATAACAGTAACAGGTAGTGTCACCCTGGTGACAAGTTGATAATGAGGCACACGGTTGCTGCATACTGTCATGTAATGGTACCGTCTGTTTGTACAGAGCCCCACAGACTTCAACTTTGATGCAGACCCAGCCTCATTCCTGGAAAGCATCAAGAAGGAGAATGAGAGGTTTGGAGGGGACAATGCTCCACTGTGCCTGGCCACTGTAAGTCTGCATCCCGAACCTGTGCTGTGCACTGCTCCATACTGTTGCACCTTTGCTTGTGACCTTGTCTCTGTTGGGTGACGGCTTTACTCTCATTTGCTACACACTCATAGCAAACTATCCACCTGTGTCCGTGGTATTAATCGTGGCCTGGTTACAATCTTTTTATTCACAAATCGGACATTCACTCTGGACGATTCAGAATCTGAATCTGTTATTAATCCTGTGGTGCACTGGGAATGTTATACATTGGTAGAGTGATGATTGTGCATGTGTCATGCTGTCGGTAAATTGTAATTTTGGGGGTTTTAAGAGCAGCATCCTGGTAATGGGGGCAGGGAATATCCCCATTATTTTCCTGTACATATGTTTCTGTAGAGAATAAGTCCTCTTTTGATTGCGGATAATCAATTCAAAATAAGGACCCTCTTTATGCCAGATAAACAAAATTGAATTTTGCTTGATTTTATCAAATGTTGACTCCTGAAAATGAGTCACTGTATGAGTGACAAGACATACCACAAAAGATTTCCTTGGTGATGTTTTTAAACATGCACCTACATATGATATACAGCATTATTGGATAACACCCCCCCCCCCCCCAAAAAAAAAATCCTGCCAGGTTGAAAACTGACCACACCCTGCCTTCGATTACAACTGGGTTTGACATTGTCAGTTCAGAACGTGTGTGTGTGTGTGTGTGCGTGCGTGCGTGCGTGCGTGCCAAATATAAGATGTCATACATATGGTCAGTAGTTTCCATTTTGATGTGAAAGATATTTAAGCTCTGAACTGCTCCTTTATGTTGGCAAAGCAATTTCTGACAGTTTAAAATCTGAATTGCAAGGGTATGCATGAAATTTCCCAGGATTTATGTCAGGCACACAAAGCAAATTTAAAACAAAATGAAAAAAAAACAAAAAAACCTGAAGGTACATTGGCAGAGAAAATGTGTATTTTGGCATGAATGCAAGGTCTTTTGCCACAGTATGAATGTGATGGCCTCTCTTCTACCTGAGGGTGTAAACCAGATTAATATAATGTTCCTAAAATGTCATATGGGAAAAAGAAAAAGAAAGAAAAATGGTTTACAAAATAATATTTGCAGACAATTTGGTGTTATTGATGGACAGGCCTGAGTGGTCATACTTATAAAAAGCTGTGAGACCTTCGAACTTGTATAGTGGTACCTTAAAAAATTGTCCACGATGAACGTGGACATATTTACTTCTGCTTTCCACTTGCCCACTAAACAGACTGTGGTCCATCTATTATCCATCATACCTATACAGTGAAAACTCATTATAATGACACCATCTGTTCCATAAAAAAAAAGTGTCAGATAACTGAATATATCAGATAAATGAATGAAATAACGAAGAAAATGCACTTTTTTCCCGTGAAAATTTGTGTCATTATATTGAATCTGTCAGATATCTGAGTGTCATTAAAATGAGGTTCACTGTACTAGGACATGGTCTAGTTTTTACACAAGCCAAATTTCACTAACCGTGATTAAGGATGGACAGACATGAGTTATGATACAAACTGTGTGACCTGTGGTCAACAGGGATGAAAAGTCCATGATGAACATGGACATATCTATCTATGGCTTTATACTTGTACTGCAGCATGGTCTGGTTTTCACACAAACCCACAATTTATTCGGCATGAGAAAAGTATAACTGTGTAGTCAAAGATATATTTACATGTATTACATCTTGCATACAAATGGTGAGAGCTAAAAAGGCACCAAGCATATATCACTGTAAACCTCCAGCTGATCCAAAGGTTTTGATTTACATTATGGGCCATCACCCCACTTTTTCAGCAGTTATAAATTTTTTGAAAATATATAGCACAACAAGCATTAGTCTAGGTATCAAAGTTAAACCTGACACTTCAAGTGAAGAAAAAATAACAAACAGTGATTCCCCTCTTATAAGACCCCCTGAAGAGAGGCCCTCTACAAAAGCCACCTCTCTATGCAGCAAGTATGGCATTTTCATTGCATGTTACCACTCAAGAGAGGTCACCCCTCTTATAAGGCCACTTTTCTGGTGCACTTGGGGTGGCCTTATATAGGAATACATGTATATACCTGGGCACTATCAAAGTCTAGGTACTGTAATAAGTTTTGATTCCCATGCAATAACAAGAAAAGTTTATATGATAGAACCGGTATGTTGCACAGGATTATAGTCCTTATCCAGGGCTAGACCAAGTTTGAAGATGGGTGACCTTGACCTTAATTCAAAGCTCACAAGGTCACTTAAGTGAACTTAGTTTCTGCATTGTAACTGAGAATTTAAGGTATGACTTCACTATTGCATATGGTAATAGTCCTCAATTGGGGCTTGGTCAGCATAGAAGATGGATGACCTTGACCAAATTCCCAAGGTCATCACCTAGAGGCCTATTAGTGAACTTGGTTTGTACATGATAGCTAAAGGTAATTTTCACCTAGGGCTTTCATATTGCACAGGAATATAGCCTTCTATAAGAGCAAGATCAAGTTGTGAAATGGGGGACTTTGAGTCAATTCCCATGGTCACAGAGCCATATTACTGAATTTGGTTTCTGCATAATAACAGCAGAATTATTGTGCCAGAGCTTTTATTTTGTACATGTTTGTAGTCTTCTATTGGGGCTAAGTAAGCTTCAAAGAAGATTGACCTTGACCTAATTTCCAGTACATGTTTATAGTCTTCTATTAGGGCTAGATAAGCTTCAAAGAACATTGACCTTGACCTAGTTTCCAAGGTCACAAGGCCACTTAAGTGAATTTGATTTTTATATCCGCATCTCAGGTCATGAACGCCCCATTTAGTACTATTAACAGGGTTGTGAGGGCGAACATAATGAAGGGGGATCTATGTTCTATGTTTTACAAAACAGGTCTTGTTTATTTTCAAAGCTATGCATACCGTATTATTATTTCTGGAAGAACCGTGAAAGTGATCATGAAAAGCAAATGGTCTTTCAGTGGAGAGTAAATAACATGGAAAAGGGTAGCTTTAGGAACCAAGTAAATGTGGTCTTAAAAGGCAGGTGATCTCTGAAAGGAGGGTCCGATGTACCATATTGTAAGTCTTGTGCATCAGGAGAGGGACAGGATACAGTTAGTTGCCCACCTGGGAATGCCCACACGGCCATGGATCCTGCCAGTCTACTGGACATGTTCCCTCCATACAGAATTTGTGGCCAGGTATTTGGGTAGAGTTCTGCTGTTGTGTGGTGCAACATGAGGTATCCGATTCCTGGCATGTGCTGCACCTCATACCCTGCTTCACACAGCACCTGCTATAACCACAGGCCCAGCTGAAGATAATTTCTGGAGTTCCAGTACATTTAGTTGTAATCAATACATATGAAACCAAGATAAATAGAGACCTGTGCACGCCCATACCACAATACCAGCCCCACCCAAGTTTTTATCTTATTTATCTGTGGTGTATATTGATCAGTTAATGTTGTCGTGTATTGGTTTTGCAGTCCTGCCTTGTTATTTAAAGCTTTATTGATAGCTCTGCCTGGTAAATTGAACCTATATTGGTTGGTTAGGTTACCTTCTGATGTCCATAAATGTCTGTATGTTGAAATTTTTGAAATGCTAGGTAGCTTGCATATGCCACGGCATGACTAGTTATGACACACCCAAATTAATCAAGGGGGGGGGGGGCACTGGGGATTAGCATACTTATTGGTCTTTGTGTATGTTTTTTGTGGTTTCTCAGAAGATTTTTGCGTGTGTAACCATCCCAGGAAGAGAACAGGGTAGGCTGGCTGATCATAAGACTCGTACTGAGGTGGGCATTAAAAAAAAAAAATTAATGTGAAGTCTGCCCGGGCCCCTTTTGTATGCTTCGTCCATATAACTTGGGTAGATGACAGTGACTGTTCATGTCAGAACTTTGATTAGGAGGTTGAGGGAACTGCACAACTGGGTAGCCATTCTACAACATATAACCTGCAACAAAACTGCTTGAGGAAATCGAACCTACATGTCACATATCTGAAATGTTATGTGCAAGGTTAGTGTCTACTTGGTGGGTTGATAGGTAGAGTGACTCCTCAGATGCACTCTAACGGCATGCATATTGATGCCTCAGGCAGAAAAGAGAAGTCGTGGCTGCTGTTTACAAAGTAAAGATATAGCTACAGTGTCCAGGATAGAGGTAAAGCAAAATTATTTGTATACATGTTAAACAAAAACAAACAAACAAAAAAACAAATAACAGAAAAACAAAACAAAAACCAAAACACACACACACACACACACACAAAACAAAAATCAGACAAAAAACAAAGAAGAGTAAAATTTAAAACAAATATTTCACAAATTCATTAATCTATCAGATATTGAACCGATTGTGTGCACAGACCTAACTAAGCCCTCTTCCGGTTAAACCAGCCAAGACTGGCTGTTGGTCCAATTTGGTATGCTTCAGTGTTTTTAACTCATGAAGTGCCAAATTTTGGACTGAGTCGATGGCTTTTCTCGGGAACTAGAGGCATGCTGGTACTTGAATGAAAGGTCTTTTTACAAGGAAATACCAATCTGAGACCCTTATGATAATTCAGACTAGTTTCACTTTAGTTGATCGACTTTGAATGTGATTGGCACTGAAAGAGTTAAGTA